>JAJMFT010000012.1:0-346737 GCA_030574895.1 Yamadazyma insectorum
ATGAGATTATTCCATTCACTGGTTCCCAAAGACTTTATGAACAATGGTGTGATCAAGACATAAATTCCTTTGAGTTTGCGGTATCTAAGAGCACAGGTCATATCTTTGAATATGTTGAAGGAGCTGGAGCTGCTTCCAGATGGATCAAAGAACGATTTGAAGGTAAAGCAGCTGTCAAAGGATGTAAAAGAACAGAGAGACTCAGTAATATATTTTACCCAGGGGCTCTTACTACTAATTGGGATATTATTCATTCACTTGTGGACACTATCCTAGGTATTAAACTCGGACCAGGTCAAGTTTACCAAAGAGATTATATTCCTACGAGTGACTTTGAAATAGCGGAAGCTTTGTGGGATTTATTAGAAAACTAATGATACCAAAGTGATACCTAAACAAACAATACATGAATTAATGTCCAATAAGAGTACACAAGTGATATGATTGATTCCCTTATTCATCAATATCAGCTGTATTTGAAGAGCTTCAAACCACGAATAGTAACATCATACCTAGTTGAATGTTAAATCGTATTGACTTAGTCCTCCTAAAGCCTATATTTATCTGTAACATGTTAGAATCCCAACATTTTCTTGCTTCCACTATTTGTTCAAGTGTTAACCTCTATTAAGAATTACAGGTTCTAGTCTGCCAAGATGACCTGAGTGTCACCCTAACTACTGACATTAATATTAACATGTACATTTCCAAAGCTTTTTTGGAACTATCTAATACGTACCTCTTTTTCTTCTTCTCCAACGACTCTTTCAAAGTCTGTTCTAACGGTTTTTTCGAAATCCACATATAGGGTGTCCACATTTTGAAAAGTTGTTTGGGGTGTTCTCAGTAATAAATCTAAAATAGCCGTGTTTCTGAGGTCCAAATCCATCAGTTTTGATAATGTACCCCACTAGAAATTTATGGTGTTTTAAGGTACTTCGTACTCATCTTTTTAGTTAAGAAGTATGGGATCCATATTCTAGGAGATAAGAGAGACTACAAAGATTTTCCAAGGGCTCCATTTTCAAGCATGTGATTGGTGGGTTTCTTTGGAAATCAATCTGATCTACCGTTTTGCACCCGTCCATACGCTAATCTCCGTGTTTATTTACCATCACACGTTAAATGACCCAAGATGGTATTTTTCTTTTTCCAGCCGCAATAGACGTGTCATATCTAATGTATCTAAAATTATGCATTCAGTATTTTAAACAAAATCCACTTATCTTATGTTTAATCAGAAGATCTACAACTTTGTCAAATAGGTTTGTATTTGTATATAAAGTTTGATTGGTATAAAAATGACATTCTTGTGTGGAATTTCACATTAAAAGAAATTCTTCGTATGTCCATTCCCAGCCGTTTATGCGCTAAAAGCGGGCACTACAACCCCCGTGTGGGCACTTTATTTCCTTTTTTGGGGGTGCGGACCCATAAATGTCCGTGTCATTTTCGTATCCTAGTTGTTTCTCATCCTATTATAAAACGTCCACAAATCCCAATTGTTGTTCAAACTATTCTCGACTGTGTTATGCCTGAACATAATTCATTAGATCAACAAGACAAGTCGGCTGAACTGAGTTTTGAAGAAGAATTGGAGGGATACCAAGGCTTCAGTGCAGAAAATCAACAAGAGATCAAGCAGTTGGCTAGATCTTTAACTCAAGGATCCAAATATAGTCAAGTTCATTCTTCAAATTTCGATGGTGAAGAGTTAATTAGATACTTGAGTTCTATGTCTCAAGTACCTGGAGTTGAAAGTTTTGATCCTACTCAATTAGATGACAGATTAAATCCAGAATCGGATGATTTTGATTCTAAATTTTGGGTGAAAAATTGGAGAAAATTAAGAGATGGTAACGAAGACTATTATAAGTCAGCTAAATTGGGTATTGGTTATAAGAATTTGGTTGCTAGTGGTATTGCAACTGATTCAGATTATCAACCAACTGTTATGAGTGGACTTACAAAGATGGTAACTGACTTCTATAATGATTATTTTAATGATAAACCTGAAAGATATTTTGATATCTTAAAATCAATGGATGGTTTAATGTTACCTGGTGAAGTTACAGTTGTTTTAGGTAGACCTGGTTCTGGTTGTACCACATTATTAAAAACTATTGCTTCTCATACTTATGGTTTTAAGGTTCATCCTGATTCTCAAATTAGTTATGATGGTCTCTCTCCTAAAGAAATTCAAAACCATCATCGTGGTGATGTGATTTATTCTGCAGAAACAGACACACACTTTCCCCATTTAAGAGTTGGTGATACTTTAGAATTTGCTGCTAAAATGAGAACTCCTCATAATAGGGGTAATGTTGATAGAGAAACATATGCTAAACATTTAGCAGCTGTATATATGGCTACTTATGGTTTATCCCATACTAGGTATACTAATGTTGGTAATGATATTGTGAGAGGTGTTTCTGGTGGTGAAAGAAAGAGAGTTTCAATTGCTGAAGCTTCTTTATCTGGTGCTAATTTACAATGTTGGGACAACGCTACTAGAGGTTTAGATGCTGCTACCGCTTTGGAATTTATCAAGGCTTTGAAAACCTCTGCCAGTATATTAGATGTGACCCCATTGATTGCTATTTACCAATGTTCTCAAGATGCTTATGATTTATTTGATAATGTTGTTCTTTTATATGAAGGTTACCAAATTTTCTTTGGTAAAGCTAAAGAAGCTAAAGCATTCTTTGAAACTATGGGTTACGAATGTCCTCAGAGACAAACTACTGCTGATTTCTTAACTTCAATTACCAATCCTGCCGAAAGAATTGTTAAACCTGGTTTCGAAGATAAAGTTCCAAGAACTGCTAAAGAATTTGAAGCTTACTGGAAAGCCTCCCCTGAGTATGCTTCATTAATAAAAAATATTGATGAATATTTCACAACTTGTCAAGAGATGGATACTAAGTCTAAATTTGCAGCAAGTCATAACGCCAGACAAGCAAAAGGAGTCAACGCAAAATCGTCTTACACTGTTTCTCCATGGATGCAAATAAAATACCTTACCCAAAGAAATTTCCTTAGAATGAGAGAAAGTCCTTCTATTACAATTTTACAAATTGTTGCTCAAATAATTATGGGTTTAGTGATTTCATCAATTTTTTTCAATCTTCAACCAAATACTGATTCTTTTTATCTTAGAGGAGTTTCTTTATTCAGTGCAGTCTTTTTTAATGCATTTGGATCTATGGTGGAAATAATTGCTTTGTTCGAAGCCAGACCTATAGTTGAGAAACATAAGCAATATGCTTTGTATTCTCCTTCCATGGACGGTCTTGCTTCTGTTCTATCTGAATTACCAGTAAAGATTCTTCAGGGTATTGGGTTTAATCTTGTGTTCTACTTCATGGTTCACTATAGAAGAGAACCAGGAAGATTTTTCTTCTTCTTGTTGATTTCTTTCGGTATTGTTCTTTCAATGTCCCATCTATTGAGAACTGCTGCTGCTTTAACAAAGTCAGTTTCTTCAGCACATACATTGTCTGCTATAGTCTTATTGTCCTTGATTTGCTTTTCTGGTTTCACACTTCCTACTCCATCAATGTTAGGTTGGTCCAGGTGGATTAATTATATCGATCCAATGGCTTACGGATTTGAAGCTTTGATGGTCAATGAATATCACAATGTTAAATATGAGTGCTCAAGATTAATCCCTAGTGGTCCTGGTTATGATGATGTACCCTTGTCTTCAAGAATTTGTAGTGTCGTTGGGTCCCAATTAGGTGAAGATTTTGTCAGTGGTGATGCATATCTTGAAGCATCTTTCTTATACAGAAACACCCATAAATGGAGAAATTTTGGAATCATTATTGGATTTGTACTTTTCTTTTTGGGAACTTATTTGTTGGTCATTGAAGTTAATAAAGGTGCTATGCAAAAAGGTGAGATCGTTTTATTCTTGAGAGGAACATTGAAAAAGCAGAAAAAGATCAAAAAAGATGTCGAAGCTGGTGATGATAATGAAAAGATACCAATTAGTGATAAATTAGAAGCAGACTTAGAATCAAGTAGTGATTCTCAAAAGGGAAATAAAATTGTTTCTGAAAATATATTCCATTGGAGAGATTTAACATACCAAGTCAAGGTCAAAGAAGGAGATAGAGTTTTATTAGATCATGTCGATGGATGGGTTAAACCTGGTCAATTAACTGCTTTGATGGGTTCTTCTGGTGCTGGTAAAACTACTTTGTTGAATACTTTATCTGAGAGATTAACAGTTGGTGTTATTACTGATGGTGTAAGAATGGTTAATGGTCATCCTTTGGATTCTTCTTTCCAAAGATCTATTGGTTATGCTCAACAACAAGATGTACATTTGAATACTTCTACTGTGAGAGAAGCTTTGAGATTCTCTGCTTATCTTAGACAACCTGCAAGTGTTTCTAGAAAAGAAAAGGAAGACTATGTTGAGTATATTATTGACTTGTTAGAGATGAGACCATACGCTGATTCTGTTGTTGGTTTTGCTGGTGAAGGTTTGAATGTTGAACAAAGAAAGAGATTAACTATTGGTGTTGAATTATCTGCTAAACCTAAATTATTGTTATTCTTAGATGAACCAACTTCTGGTTTAGATTCTCAAACTGCCTGGTCTATTTGTAAGTTATTAAGAAAATTAGCTGATCACGGACAAGCCATTCTTTGTACAATTCATCAACCCTCAGCTATGTTGTTACAAGAATTTGACAGACTTTTATTCTTACAAAAAGGAGGGCAAACAGTGTATTTTGGTGACCTTGGCGAGAACTGTTCTACCTTGATTAACTACTTTGAAAAATATGGTGCTGACCCATGTCCTAAAGAAGCCAATCCAGCTGAATGGATGCTTCATGTTGTCGGTGCTGCACCTGGTTCTCATGCAAAAGCTGATTATTTTGAAGTGTGGAGAAACTCCACCGAATTTGTTGAAGTAAAGAAGGAATTGGAATACATGGAAACGGAATTGAGCAAACAACCACAAGTCAAAGATGCAGATTCTCATTTAAGCTACGCTACCTCCATATGGACACAATATTGCTTGGTTACCCAAAGAATAATTGTTTCATTCTGGAGAACACCAGGATATATCTATTCAAAAGCTTTCATTGGAATTGCATGTGGTCTTTTCAATGGTTTTATTATGTTTAAGACTGATAATACCCAACAAGGTTTACAAAATCAAATGTTTTCACTCTTCTTGTCCATTCTTCCATTTTTCATTATTTTACAACAATTGATTCCATATTTTGCTAAGTATAGAGATATTTATGAGGTAAGAGAGGCCCCATCTAGAACATTTAGCTGGGCATCCTTTGTGTTTGGTATTTTAACTGGTGAAGCTATTTACAATTTCATTGTTGGAACTTTCTATTTCTTCTGTTGGTACTATCCTATTGGATTCTATAGAAATGCTTCCGAAACAGATACGGTTAATGAGAGAGGTGCTTTGGTATGGTTGTTTGTAACAATGGCATTTGTTTGGATGGGTTCTTTAGGCCATCTTACAATGTCCTTTAATGAAATCCAGGAGAATGCTGCTAATTTATGTGTCATGTTATTGGGTATGAGTAATAACTTTTGTGGTGTTTTGGTTCCATATGATAACCTTCCAGGTTTTTGGAAATTCTTATATAGAGTTAACCCCATTACCTACTTTATTCAAGGGGTATTGGCAGGTGCTGTTGGAAAAGCAGATGTGGTGTGTTCTGATATGGAATATGTTAGGTTCCCAACTCCCAATGGTGAAACATGTGGTAAATATTTAGACAGCTATATGAGTGTTGCCGGTGGTTATTTAGCTGATTCTAATGCTACTGATTGTCTTTATTGCAGTATGAAGAAAACAGACGATTATTTGTCCACGATTAATGTTGTATATTCTGAAAGGTGGAGAAACTTTGGAATCTTCTGTTGTTATATAGTGTTTAATTTCTTGGCTACTGCAGCCTTCTACTACCTCGCTAGAGTGCCAAAAGGTAGCAGAAAAACTAAATAATTTAATATCTAATATATGATCATTATGATTACCAGATAATCTATAAGTTAGTATTACCCAGTTCAGAAGAAAGAGGTTCTGTTGTCAGGGAAACATTACTAATTGAAAAACATAATTATTTAGTGATAAAATCCAAGATATCTTTACTAACTTCATCCTTGTGGGTACTACAGATTCCATGAGATCCACCAGCATAAACCTTTTCATACCCTTCTGGTAGAATTTTGAGTGCTGCTTGGCTGGCAGTAATTGGTGGTACAATGGCATCTTTATCACCATACATTACCAAAGTTGGAATCGTCATTTTCTGCAAATCTCCATGTAAATCGGTCTCGGAAAATGCTTTTATACAATCAAATACACTTTTGATAGATGCCTGCATTGCTTGAGCCCAAAATCCATCGATTAATCCTGAATCGGATCCTTTTTTCAACCCATAAAAAGTATAAGCTGTTTCCTTAAAAAACTTCGATTTATCCTCCAACACACTCTTTCTCATTCCATCAAATACTTCCATGGGTACCCCATTTGGATTCAGTTCTGTTTTGAGTAAAAGAGGAGTGATAGCACCAATCAAAACAGCTTTCAGAACCTTTGAAGTTCCATGGCGTCCTATGTATCTTGCAACTTCCCCTCCTCCGGTTGAATGTCCCACATGAATTACCTTATCCAAGTCCAAATAGGCAACCAATTCAGCCAAATCATCCGCATACTGATTCAAATCATTATTGTCCCATGGTTGAGAAGACCTCCCATGTCCCCTTCTATCATGAGCAACTACTCGGTACCCTTTCAGTGCTAAATAGAACATTTGATCTTCAAAAGCGTCAGAAGACAAGGGCCAACCATGACTAAATACAATTGGAGTTCCCACACCCCAGTCTTTATAGTACAATTCAGTTCCGTCTTTAAGTGTTAAATAAGGCATTGTCAAATTTTCAATAATATCTCCTTAATTTAACTCCATAGATTGCTGTCGGAAATGTACATGCAGCAGAATACGTTTCAATTTAAATTTTATTTGCAACTCACAGTCCCAATTTTTTACCAAATATGAATCTTAAGCGCTCTCTGGTTGATTCTGGTTGATTTCATACCCGTCCACTATCAATACCACCATCGTAGCTTTATTTGGTCGTGTAACTCCTGGTTCACCTTTTCTAGGGAAAGTTTACCCTTCCTGAGGATTTACGATACGCCAAGTCGTGCGCGGTAGATACTTCGTAAATTTTGACGTACGTATTTAAGTCATTTTTCAAAATTAGAATATGGGTGTCATTGGAAAAATATGGTGGTCGGCAGTGTTTCTTGTAACGATTCCGTTTTATCATATCCATCAAGTTTCATTATTTCGTTTATCTATGAATTCTAAAAAGAGACTCACTGAAGATGAGTTTAAAGAACTTTACCGATTATATGCCCGGCTTATGGAAGGGGCTTTTGAAGGTGAAGAAGAACCAGAAGACTCTGAGGAGAATAAACAAACTGAGCCACTTATAAAAGAGAAGATATAAGATATGGTATTATAGCCTATCAAATATATGTTTTCATGGTATTAGACTGTCAAATATATGTGTTCATGGTATTATACTCTAAATACTACTTTCTCTGCACTAACTTTATCATTTTTTAGTAATCCTAAACCTTCATTGAGACTTTGTAAACCTGGACTAAGAACCCAAAGGTTTGGAGGTTTGATATTTTGTAGAACTGGAGGTAATAATTCATACCAGAATTCCTTATACCTTCTGTTACCTTCTGGAGTGGGAGTGAAGGTGTCTCCAAGGAACAACGACGTTTCTCCTAAAACAACAGAAGTATAAGTGGCTACCATTTTGACTTTTCTGTCCTGCTTTTGTCTTATGTGTTTAGCTGCATTAAGTAAATTGTCAATTCCAAGAACTTCAGATCCTTCTGTTGCATCATATGTCTTCTGTAATGTTTCTGGGAATGAAATTGTATCCAAAGCATATGATATGTTTCCCACCCGTCTGATCTTATCAACTATATCTTCATCTCGGTAATCAAAAACTTCATCTGCACCCAAAGATCTAAGATACTCATGATTTTTTCTAGAAGCAGTTGCAATAACCTTGAGTCCGTAAACCAATTTGGCTACTTGAATAGCAATAATTCCCGAAGATGTAGCACCTCCCCAAATCAAAATATAGTTACCTTCATTAACTGTTTTATCACCATTTATACCAAGATTAAAGGCAAAAGAACAACCAATTGTTACCAAACTAAGAGTCAAAGCAGCAGCACCTTCAAAAGTATCTATTTTAGTACTTGGGTATTTACCTTTAGGTAAAGCATCCTTCTTAAATATGGATTTATCGTACTTCACAGTAGCATCAGGTACTCCTCTAACATATTCAGCAAATTTACCTCTCACCATATCATTATTTCCTCTATTAAAAGTAGATACGTAGTCTCCAACTTCAAAACCTGTAACTTCAGAGCCTACCTCTTCCACAATTCCACTGGCATCACATCCAAGGATGATATTCATGTCTGGAGGAGACTGTATCAGTTTCCAGTCAGTTGGATTTATAGCCACAGCCACGGTTTTAATTAAAAGTTCATCTTTATTGATGGTTGGTTTTGGAGTTTCCTTGATAATGGCACTCCCATCTCCTTTGGGGAAAGCTGCTTTCATCATTTGTTTGTGGATAATTGGAATTTATAGGTAAACTTGTAGACCATCGGGTTCGGATCGGCAGATTGAAAGAAGCCGCATGAATGGTCAAAACACTACTGCTATTTCTAACCAATTAGTGTATAATCGTCTATTTTTGATCCAATTGTCGTTCAGTGGCTTCATAGCTTCTCTTTCAGGAGAAAATATATCTTTGCCTTCAGGAGAAAACATTCTCATGGATAAGTTCTGATTATTAGTGGTAAATAGAGCCTAACGTTTGCTCTTGTTTCTGTTGGAGCCACACTTTTTTATAGATTCTTCACCATAATCCTATAACTCTGCTAGTTCTACCTATGGGGAATAAACCAGTCGATTTCTAAGCGCAGAATAGAACTGGGGATATAAACAAATGACTTGGAATCAAAGATTTTCATATCAAGTAGTTGATACTGAATTATTCTGGTAATATGAAGATTTCGTAATCGAGAAGAAAGCAGAACATATTAAGTGAAACCAATAAATTAAGAGCTACAGTAGTTGAACATGACACATAATTCAATACATAACTATTGGCTCACCGCCATAAGTACAGAGCCCCTTTGTTTTCGAGCTTATACCATTACAAAGCCATACAAAGGATTCCAATTACAGGTCGATAAGAGAGCTAGTCGTAATCCAATTTATCACATGTTATCTTTTGGATGCTCCAATACCTTTAGAAAGCAAGAAAGCATTATAGTGGAAGCTACATAATAGTTCATTTCTTATCAATTTGCATCTTAAATCCGTGTTCATAACCAAACGGAATCGCTTGTTGTGGACCAGCATAAAAATCAAGCAATATCCTAGTATACTACTCAATATTAAAGAAGAGATTTTTTATAATCAGAAATCACTATGTTTAATCCAAGTTTGTGCCTTAATTTAGAATATATACACTGTTTAAAAGGTAACAAGCTTTCTTAAAAAATTGCTTTAAAATGTATCTATACTAATGACTTGGCACCAGAGTCAGTCAAATCAAGAACTAACATGTGACCTGGTGAGTGACCCATTACAGTACCTTTAATTTTTGCACCTACAGCTGCTACAGCCGCTTGGGGAGTAACACCACAAGCCCAGAAAACTGGTACCTCACCTTCTCCTATTTTTATAGGGTCCCCAAACTCTGGGTTATTGATATCTTTTATTCCTAACCTTTCAATTGCATCAAAACCCCAATCAATAGGTTCCCCGTGAGTCTTTTTGAAAGGACGACAAACATCTCTAACCTTCTCTATGTCCTCTACCTTATAAGGTCTCATACTTACTACGTATGGACAACTGACAAAAATACCAGCAGCATTCAAATACTTGGTAGTAAGATACATCAGCACATTATTGGACCCATCTTGATGCTTAGGGGCCAAGCCATTTTTCAAGAGGTCGGCTTCAAACAGGAAAGAACATCCGATCAAATATCCTATGTGGTCTTCCGTCCATTCTTGTTTGATATCAGTTTTGGTTTCAATCAATCTACCTTCTTTATAAATCAGATATTTGGGTAAATCTGTTCTGATATCGAAGTCATCACTATTTATAATCCTCGAGTCATCAACCTTGTTGAATCCAGTTGTTTTAGCGAGCAATGGACATGGAACTGGGTTTCTAAAGCACAAATCTTCAAAGTCAGAAGCCAACGACAGAGGTAAAACGATGAGGTTGGCTTGAGAGTATCCAGGACAAAGACCAGAGGTGTTATCTTGAAACTCTCCGGAACGACATTTGAGCCTTAAGTCTTGAGGTTCCATTTTATTTACATTAGCTTTCCAAATTCGATATCATATATATGGTACCCGGACAAAGAGTCCGAGTATCTTGCGGGGAGATAAGATATAGATCCAGGACATTTAGTCCATTTGCTATCTTCACCCACTAGAAAGTTTTAAGGAGATTAAGTCCAGGCATGTTTCCCCACTAATCAAATTCTGGAGAAAAAAGATCGGTATTGAACACATTCAATAGGTCCAAATTTGGTGTTATTAAATCTCCAAAGAAATTTGAAATTGGAGACCTTTTGGGGGACGTATCAACCAGTGAAACAGACTGAAGGTTTTTAAAGCTATGTTCCGTCCATGATGATTCAATATGGGACATGATAGCAGTAAATGATCGTTTTGCCAACTTCCAATTTGAATGCTTTAAGATGGTCAAGAATAATTCTAATTTTATAGAATATGCTTCATTGATTTTGGGCAGGCCTTCTGATAAATCAATCAATATACTTGATGCCATGATTAAACAATAGCAAAATAGAATAGTAGCTGTTTGCTGGTTTTCTGCAAAACTTCTGGCAAATTTTTGAGCGGTGAGATGAATTTCATCAATAATATCTTCACAAACTTCTCGAGAAGATAGTATTCTCTGATGACCGACCTTCAAAAAAGGTCTATTGAATAATAATATCACGATATAGTAATTATATCTAAATCCTGTGGTAATAGGATTATATTTATCATAGCGCAAATTCCTTTTATTCCACATTAAATCTTCCGGAAGTTCATGCCTCCAACCAAGGGCTTCTGAATTAAATCTATCAAGCTCTTCCAATTGAGCTTTATTCCTAGATGTGAAAATTTTTTGGAAATACTTTTCAGCTATAGATAATATAGTTACCGAGTATTTCAAGGGCGTCGAAACAACAAATGTTACATCTGGATCTTGAAACTCAAAATCTTCTATGTTGGAAAGTATTGGTAGATTTTCTGTGTCCGAAATGGTGGAACTTGATAGCTTTAACAGGCAAGGTCTTCCTAGTACGAGACTAATAAAATGATCTGCTGTATAACTACCCCAAAATATTCTCCTTCTCACATTAATATCTTCATCACTCAAAGATGAGCCATCTTGAACTGTCCATTCGGTTGGTTCTAGGTGGAAACCAATATCTACTCCCATTCTTATACCTATACCACTTAAAATCCAGGCTGAAGACCGATTGTTTTCTCCCAAATCAAAAAAAGCAAGACATATTAATGCTTGCATCGTAGTAATTCTGGAGCTAAGATCTTCAAATACCAATCTTTTAGATATCTGATAAAATTCCAACGCCCTATCGCTCACAGTCTCCTCTGGACAAAATTTAGCTCCTAAAGCTAATAAAGCATATAACAAACTTGAAGAATAATATATAGTGTTCTCTTTATTTCTTTTTTGGTAATAATCTACCAAAAAAGATTCTCTGTGAATAAAATTAAAATATTCGTTATACTGCAGCTTAAAAAACCATGACAAACAAGCTTTTACAGTCTGATAATCAGGTTCTTCTAATTCTGTTTCAGTCCTCAGATGAACCGATGGTTCCAGTAGAAGAGTAATGTAATTATTATAAAAGGAGGAAGGTCCATAAACTGCCTTGGTAGAATTATCTTGAGCGGCCGATACTCTAATTTCTGGGGAGGGCTCAGTATAGGTTTCATAAATATCTTCTAAAGCCAAGTGACGTTTCATAGCTTCGTTTGAGTCACCAACAGATTTTCTGAGAGCCATTTCTAACAGAGTTACCCGTTCTTCTAAAGACCTTACATAAATAGGTGAATAATTCTTCTTTCTCATATCAGTTTCAACTGGTTCACAATCATTTTTTGACTTAACACAATTCCCACAAGGAACTTTAAGATCACATTTGATTTTTTTAATCCGGCATAATCGGCACCTAAATGTTAGTTGTGTTTACTATAATTTTCTACTACATACGATAATCTCTTCCCCCGTGAAGTCATAATGATACAGATAAGTGCCAAAATTCCAAATGTGTATCGCACGTCGCGCGCAGATAGCGAAATTGCCCCAAAGTCTCGGACTCATTTACCGAATCGTATATGCTTTTAAGAACTCCATTTCGTACCATGTCCCCATAAGATGACAGAAAAAGATCAAATTCATATGGAAACCGAATCTATGGATGCTGAAGAAATCGTTGATAATGGTCGTGAAAAGGCTTTTGTTAGAAAGTTGGATATTAGGTTAATGCCATTATTTGGTATGATGTACTTCTTTTCTTATCTTGATCGTGCCAACTTAGGAAATGCTAAAGTAGCAGGTTTAATGGTTGACTTAAATATTACTCAGTCTCAGTTTTCAGCTGCAAGTTCTGTTTTATACTCTACTTATATTGCAACCCAAATTCCAGGGGTGTTATTAATGAGAAGGTTTAAACCTAATTGGTATTTAGGTTCAATGATGTTATGTTGGTCTTTGGTTACAATTTTCACCGTTTTTGTAAAAGGTTATGCTGGTTTGATAGCTACAAGAGTTTTGATTGGATTCTTCGAAGGATCTTTCTTCAGTTGTATGGCTGTTTATACCACAAACGTATATGAGAGACATGAATTAGCTAAAAGATTTGGATATTTATTTGTTTCATCTTCTATTTCATCTGCTTTTGGTGGTTTAATTGCTACTGGTATTACTAAAATCAATAGTGGTCCTTTGGAAAATTGGAGATATCTTTATTTAATTGAAGGTTTATTGACTTTTGGTGCTTCCTTGGCTGTAATTTTTGTTTTACCAGCAGACCCCGTTCAAATTTGTTCAACAGAAGAAGAACATCTCATTTACAACATGAGAGCAGAAAGAAGAAAATTATTCATGGGCGATTCCAAATTTAACAAAAAGTATGTCTTTGATGCTTTCAAAAGCTATAAAACCTACTTGTCAATCATTATTCAATTCTGTCAGGATATTTGCTTATACGGTTTCACAACTTTCTTGCCATCTATCTTGCTGTTGGGGCTTGGGTTTGATTCTTTGGAGTCTCAATACTTAACCATCCCTGTTTATATTTTGGCAGGGATTATCTTTTTAGTTGCAGCTATCATTTCAGATAAGATACTTATGAGAGGTCCAATAATGTTTGTGACTAACATTTTTACTATAGTTGGTTATGCATTGATACTTGGAGTTTCAAATAATGGAGTTAAGTATTTTGGATGTTACTTAATTACCGCCTCTTTGTTTACTAATGTTGGATTAAATGAAGCTTGGATCTCCAGTAATTCCGCTCCAGCTGATAAAAGAGCCACCTCCTTAGCAGCAAATCAAGCTTTTGGAAATGTTGCTGGTATTATTGCTCCTCAGGTATATCGGTCCGCTCCTTACAAATTAGGACATTATTTCACCATTGGGTGTTTAATCGTTTCATGTATTACAATCGTCTTTCAGTCAGCAATCTACAAAGCTATCAATAAAAAGAGGTCAGCAATTGCTTCTTCAAAGGACGAAAATGATCCTTCTATTGGTGATGATTCCCCCGAGTTTAAATTTATTATTTAAGTAGGAAATATATTATTATTTTAGTGAAAATTCTTCATGTCTATTAGAGAATTCAGCTGTATAGAGTAAACACCTTTCAAAATATCCATCAAAAGATGAATGTGATAAGAGAAACAATTCTCCAATCAACAACAACAGCTTTATCGAGCCAAAACCTCCTTATATTATCAGATTTGTAGAACTAATACGTTGAAATCATAACATTTATCTAACTATGAAAGATCTACATGAACAGCTTTGATTTGAGTGTAATTCTCCAAAGCTTCTTTACCAAGCTCCTTTCCAAAACCACTTTTTTTGAAACCTCCAAAAGGAATTCTGTGATCTAAATTATTGGCTGAGTTAATGAAAACCAGTCCAGCTTCCAATTCTTTAGCCATATTGTGAGCTCTTTTAATATTTTGAGTAAATATTGAAGCAATAAGTCCATATTCATTATTATTTGTCAATGACAATGCCTCTTGGTCATCTTTATAACTTGCTACTGCAAGAACAGGTCCGAAGACTTCTTGCTTGGAGATATCCATTTCTTCTGTAACATCTGCTAAAACAGTTGCATCAACAAAGAGCCCATTAACTGATCTACCACCGGTCACTAATCTGGCACCTTGATCAACAGCCACTTTGACGAAATTATCGATCTTAGTCTTCTGGTTAATATTGATTTGTGGCCCTTGGTAAGCACCATCGAAAGGTCCTCCTCTTTTAATTCCTTCTACCAACTCCTTGAGCTTTGAAAGAAACTCTTCATACAATGTTTCGTGGACATAAACTCTTGTGATAGCACTACAAGTTTGACCCATGTTACCCATACTACCATTGAAGCAATCGACAACAGCTTTATCAAGTGCAGCATCTTCACATACTATCATAGCAGATTTTCCTCCACATTCTAATGTAACTCTTTTCAAATCATCAGAAGCAGTTTTCATAATCACTTTTCCAACTGCAGTTGAACCTGTGAAGGTAACTTTTTGAATATTTGGATGGCTAACAAGATAATTTCCACATGAGTTTCCGGTTCCGTTCACAACGTTCACCACACCAGGAGGAAACCCTGCTTGTTTAACCAATTTACAAAAATAAAGCATTGATAATGGAGTAAACTCTGAAACTTTTAATACCATAGTATTACCCATTGCAATACAAGGAGCTAATTTCCAAGCAGCTGCTATTAAAAGAGGGAAATTCCATGGAACAATGGCTGCACAAACACCAATTGGTTCTCTTAAAGTGTAACCAAATTTATCATCAATATCAATAGTTGTACCTTGGACTTTATCAATCCATCCAGCATAGTATCTATAAACTGCTTCTACGGCTCCAATTTCACCATTACTTTGGCCTATTGGCTTACCTGTATTGACAGATTCAATAATTGCAAGATTTTCAGCATTTTCTTTGATAAGGTCAGCTAACTTGAAGAATAATTTAATCCTCTCATCGATTGGATACTTCTTCCAGCCGTATAAAGCCTCATTAGCTACCTTAACTGCGTAATCTACTTCCTGGTGTGAAGCAACGGATACAGAACAAATTTTCTCATTAGTAGTTGGATTCATACATGGAAGAGAACTAGAAGTATCCTGGAAGCTGTTGCCGATAAACAAGCCAGTGGGCTGTTCAATTGTGGTATTTTGTAAAGTTAAAGAAACCATTATGAGAAATCATTTCTATTTGCCTAGTTCTTATATTTCAAGTTGTTCGGATAAATAGTCCGAGACAACTAATTTATGGGGATGGACTCATTCCCCATGGCGGACCTAATGGCCAGAGATTTTTTTTATCAGTATTTAATAAACTGTATCCGCTGTTTCAAAGTACTTAGATATTCACAATAATGCAAATTAAAACAGTAGGTTATATTGGTCTTGGATTAGCCGGTGGCCCAATGGCTGCAAATATTCCAAAAGGTGGTTTTAAATTAATAGTAAGAGATGCCAACGAAGAAAGAGAAAAGGCTTTCGTTAAAGATTTACCATCTGACTTTGATGTAGAAATTGCATCCAAAGAAAAAGATGCTTTCAAGGATGTTGATGTTTTGATCACTATGTTACCCAATGGACATGTTGTCCGTGAAGTTCTTTTAGGATCAAATGGTGTAGCTCCTTTCTTAAAAGAAAACACTTTAATCATTGATACTTCTTCTTCTGATCCTTTTGGTTCTAAGCAATTAGAAGAAGACTTAGCCAAATATAAATTAAGATTGGTTGACTCTCCAGTTACTCAAGTGAGAATGCACGGTATCAACGATGGTGAAGCTACCTTTATGTTGGGAGGTAAAAAGGAAGATATTGATTTTGGTCTTCCAGTTTTAAAGACCATGGCTAAATGGTGGTTCCATATGGGTCCAATTGGTATGGGTCATGTCATGAAAACTTTCAATAATTATACTACAGGTGCTGCAATTGCTGCTTTGAATGATTGTTTTATTGTTGGACAAAAATTAGGAATTGATCCTGCTTTGATTACTGAAGTTTTGAATGTTGGAACTGGTAGAAACTATGGTACTGCTCACTCATTTAGAGCAGAAGGGTTAACTAGAACTTATAATTCAGGTTATGGTCTTGCCTTACTTGTTAAAGATTTGGGAATCACCAAAACTTTGTTCGAAACAGTTGATTATGACACTTCTTTAGTCACTTCTGTCCACAAAGAATTCGCTGAATCATTAAAAGACCCAGAAATTGAATTCTCTGCTGATTACACCAAAGCTTTGAAATATTGGGAACGTAAAGGAAGTGTTACTCTTCCAACATACGTCGGATTAGAAGAGGAAGAAGAGCCAAGACCTGACTTCGAAGGTGCTCCAACTTTCACTATTAAGAGTAATACTAAAATATAAATTTCTCGGTGCACAAAAATCTCTCCACTAGTACGGAAACCACCATTAATACGATAATAATGTAGAAAATAATATTCCGTTACTCTTGTTCTTTTAGAACATTAGTTCCATTCCAGACAATTCCGGATGGGTATGAAACAATCGAAGTGAAAGTCCTATTTGAGCTGATTCCGTTCCGAAGTTCCGAAGTTCCGGTGGGTGCAAAATTATTTAAACTCTTGAAACACTCTTTAAATAAACAATAATGACTACTTATTTGATAACTGGTATCACAAGAGGTATCGGAATGGAATTCTTGAAACAATTAGCTTCAGATCCCAGTAATTTAATTGTTGGAACCGTCAGAGATGTTTCTAAGGTCAAACAAATAGAAGACTTGGGATATGCAAACGTTAAAATAATTATCATAGAGTTCTCCAGTGAATTCCCAGAATTTGAAAAGGCTTTTAAAAATCTTGAGGAACTTACTCCCAATGGTATAGATGTTGTTATTCATAATGCAGGGGTGGCATCTGACAAGATTTTTGTTCCAATAACTGAACACCCTTTGACAGAATACGAAAAAGTCTGGAGAATAAATGCCCTAGGGTCGGTGTATTTCTATCGGTCAATATTTCCTAGGTTAGCCAAGAATGGTAAGCCCATGAAGCTTATTTTCATATCGAGTGTTTCTGGAGTAATCTCGGATATGTTATTCCCAACTAATAGTTACGGGATGAGTAAAGCAGCGTTAAATAACCTTGTTAAACAAATAAGTATCGAGAGAAAAGATTTAGGTGATATAGTGATTCCTCTTCATCCTGGACTTGTATCCACTGACCCAGTCATGGAATTTGCAGATGATCTTGCCAAAGATGGAGTATTTCCAATTTCACCAGAAGAATCAGTTTCACTGATGTTATCTTTGATCGAAAACCTTACTTTGGAGGATACAGGAAAGTTTTATGAGTACGATGGTACTCAGTTGAACTACTGATGATATTTTAGCTTGTAAATAATTTAGAAATTGATAATCTATGCCATACATCTTTCTGAGTTAAGCCTATATATCTCTTTCTCAAGACTTTTATGCTTCACTAGACGTGATAGACCTCTATTTCTCCTCGGAAGATTGAATATTATAATTAACTGAATCTATCAAGTATTTCTGTCTTTTAGTTCCATCTAAATAAAAACTCATTAGAATATTTGTAGCCAGGTCCATATAAACCGAAACGCATATACTAAATTTTAAATGACATAACCTCATAACGTTCACTCCAATAAAGAATTGGTACCAATATTTGAAGAGATTTCTATGGATATGTGTCGGCCATTGGCTACCAGTAGAAATTATATATGCGGTCGTGTCTTGGCATATAATATAATACAATATATGGGCAGACAAACAATCAATGGCCTCCGATTCAGCTGAAAGACACTACGAAGACACACTGCTAGTTTTCCATATATATGTGGTTTTATTGGGATTTTATTTGATAATCTAACAATTTTATAATATTAAAACTTTATATTAGATTTTGCAAATTTTGCAATTTTACAATATATTTTTCAACATTTTTTATCAGCCTTTTAACCGAACATATATTAGTGACCACATATGATATACCACAAATAAGAATAGTCAACCACAAACAGCCGAAACCAAGCAATCATCCAGAGAATCTACAAATAAGAGCCACAATCTCTCTAAAACTCTTACGAATATTTACCCAATCGTCTTCCCCTGAAAATCACTGCATTCTCCCAATTGCGATTGTCCCACCTGTGATAATGCTGTAGACAGGAATTACTGGACACACTGGGCCGAATACTAAATACGGGTCAATAAAATGGAAAGTAAAACCGAATCCCTCATAGAAATCTCTACCATCCGTTAATCAGATGACGATTACACATTAATCAGATGACGATTACATAAGTGGCACCCATCTCACATATAAATGTACGTGCAGGAGATCATCGAATGTGACTCAAAACAGCCATCACGTTTTGTCGTTGGCCAATCAGACACACACACATTACATATCACGGTTTATTCACCTTGAATATTACTTCCCATCCGTAACCAATTTAGTGACCGTAAATAGTATATGCATGTAATTCTGCAGGTTTAACGGCCGTTTGATTGGCAAAAAGTCCCGACTCGTGGGTCAAAAAAATTCTAATGAGGATTTATGGTATTACTAATACTTGTTTTGATAACGGGATTAACAAATTCCGTCGACCCTATAAACCATCTATTACTAATGTTCGGTGTGAATATAAGCCCGTACCGTTTCCGTGATATCAGTGAAAGTTCCGTGAGTCAAATATTTACGACAGAAATTACCCGATTGAGGCCAGGCGGAAAACAATTTGGTATCCGAAACACCGTTTGCACCCGAAGATAATTTGTCATCACGCATATTAATTTCCTATTTGGGAACACGGACCATTGCCAATGATCCGTATCCAGTTCAGCCTTTCGTATCTGTGCCTGTATCTGACAATTTATAGCAAACAGGGGCGGTGTACCGTTTATTATAAATAGTTTGTCATAGAACCCAATTTCTTACGGCATCATGTCAGATACTGTTTCTATGAAAGAATCTAGTGAATCTCCTAGATATAATAGTGATGGAGAGAGTGAAATTCAAGATTATCAAGGTTTCCAGTCTGATGCTGCTGAAGAAATTCAACAATTGGCCAAAACATTGACTCATCAGTCTCATGGTACTCATGGTACTCAAGGTCATTCTTCAACTTTAGATGGAGATGAATTAATTAGATTTTTGAGTTCAATGTCTCAAGTTCCTGGGGTTGCAACTTTTGATCATAATGAAATTGATGAAAGATTAAATCCAGATTCTGATAATTTTGATTCTAAATTTTGGGTTAAAAATTGGAAAAAATTAAGAGAAAATGATGAAGATTATTATAAACCTTCTAAATTAGGTATTGGGTATAAGAATTTGGTTGCAAGTGGTATTGCAACTGATTCTGATTATCAACCAACTGTTTTGAATGGTGCCCAGAAATTTATTACTGATGCTTATAATAATTATTTTAATGATAAACCTGAAAGATATTTTGATATCTTAAAATCAATGGATGGTTTAATGTTACCTGGTGAAGTTACAGTTGTTTTAGGTAGACCTGGTTCCGGTTGTACTACTTTATTGAAAACTATTGCTTCGCAAACTTATGGTTTTAAGGTTCACCCTGATTCTCAAATCAGTTATGATGGTCTTTCCCCTAAAGAAATCCAAAATCACCATCGTGGTGATGTGATTTATTCTGCAGAAACAGATATTCATTTCCCTTCTTTGAAGGTTGGTGATACTTTGGAGTTTGCTGCTAGAATGAGAACTCCTCATAATAGAGGAAACGTGGACAGAGAGACTTACGCCAAGCATATGGCTGCTGTTTATATGGCTACCTATGGTTTATCACACACAAGACATACTATTGTTGGTAATGATTATGTTAGAGGTGTTTCTGGTGGTGAAAGAAAGAGAGTTTCCATTGCCGAGGCTTCCATTTCTGGTGCTAATTTACAATGTTGGGATAATGCTACTAGAGGTTTAGATGCTGCTACTGCTTTGGAATTTATCAGAGCTTTAAAAACTTCTGCAACTGTGTTAGACGCTACTCCATTGATTGCTATTTATCAATGTTCTCAAGATGCTTATGATTTATTTGATAATGTTGTTCTTTTATATGAAGGTTACCAAATTTTCTTTGGTAAGGCTAAAGAAGCTAAAGCATTCTTTGAAAATATGGGTTACGAATGTCCTCAAAGACAAACTACTGCTGATTTCTTAACTTCCATTACTAATCCAGCTGAAAGAGTTGTTAAACCTGGTTTCGAAGATAAAGTTCCAAGAACTGCTAAAGAATTTGAAGCTTACTGGAAAGCATCCCCTGAATATGCTTCATTGGTAAAAGATATTGATGGATATTTTGCTGAATGTGAGGCCAAAAACACAAAAGATACTTTTGCTGCTAGTCATAACGCCAAACAAGCTAAAGGTGTTAGATCCAAGTCTCCATATACCGTTTCCGCTTGGATGCAAATCAGATACATTGTGCATAGAAATTTCCTTAGAATGAAAGGTGATCCCACAGTTCCAGCCTTTTCAGTGTTTGCACAAGCAGTTATGGGTTTGATTATTTCTTCATTGTTTTTTAATCTTCAACCTAATACTGACTCATTTTATAATAGAGGTGTTTCTATGTTCAGTGCCGTTTTCTTTAATGCTTTCTCATCAATGTTAGAAATTATGACCTTATTCGAAGCTAGACCAATCGTGGAAAAGCATAAACAATATGCTTTATATAGACCATCCACTGATGGATTGGCATCCATTGTTGCTGAACTTCCAGTTAAATTCTTGATGTCTTTTTCCTTCAATTTGGTTTTCTACTTTATGGTGCATTTCAGAAGAGAGGCAGGAAGATTCTTCTTCTACTGGTTGATGTCATTCTTGGTTACCCTTTCCATGTCTCATATGCTTAGAACTATTGCTGCTGTTACTAAATCGATGGCTTCTGCTTTGACATTTGCAACCGTTATTTTATTGGCTTTGATTATTTTCACTGGTTTTACTGTTCCAACTCCTTCTATGTTAGGTTGGTCAAGATGGATTAATTACTTAGATCCAATGGGATATGGTTTCGAAGCGTTAATGGCAAATGAATTCCATGGTGTTCATTATGCTTGTTCCCAATTTATACCCAGTGGTCCTGGTTATGAAGATATTCCTTTGTCTTCTAAAGTTTGTAATGTTATTGCTGCTAAGGTTGGTGAAAACACTGTAAGTGGTGACGATTATATCAGAATTGCTTTCCAATATAAGAACACCCACAAATGGAGAAATTTCGGAATTGTTATTGCTTTCATTGTCTTCTTCTTGTTTGTTTACTTGGCTATCATTGAAGTTAACAAAGGTGCTATGCAAAAAGGTGAAATTATTTTGTTCTTGAAAGGATCTTTGAAGAAAAATAAACTGAAAGCTTCCGATATTGAATCTGGTTCTGATAATGAAAAAATTCCAATTTCTGATAAGTTGGAAGCTGATGCCGGATCAAGTGAATCTCAAACTGGAACCAATTTTGCAACCAAAAATATTTTCCATTGGAGTGATTTAACTTATCAAGTTAAAGTTAAGGATGGTGACAGAGTATTGTTAGATCATGTTGATGGATGGGTTAAACCTGGTCAATTAACTGCTTTGATGGGTTCTTCTGGAGCTGGTAAAACTACTTTGTTGAATACTTTATCTGAAAGATTGACAGTTGGTGTTATTACTGATGGTGTTAGAATGGTCAATGGTCATCCTTTGGATTCTTCTTTCCAAAGATCTATTGGTTATGCTCAACAACAAGATGTACATTTGAATACTTCTACTGTGAGAGAAGCTTTGAGATTCTCTGCTTACCTTAGACAACCTGCAAGTGTTTCTAGAAAAGAAAAGGAAGACTATGTTGAATACATTATTGATTTATTAGAAATGAGACCATATGCTGATTCTGTTGTTGGTTTTGCTGGTGAAGGTTTGAATGTTGAACAAAGAAAGAGATTAACTATTGGGGTTGAATTATCTGCTAAACCAAAATTATTGTTATTCTTGGATGAACCTACTTCTGGTTTAGATTCTCAAACTGCCTGGTCTATTTGTAAGTTATTAAGAAAATTAGCTGATCACGGGCAAGCCATTCTTTGTACAATTCATCAGCCTTCAGCTATTTTATTACAAGAATTTGATAGACTTTTATTCTTACAAAAAGGAGGAAGAACCGTTTATTTCGGTGACTTGGGTGACAACTGTTCTACATTAATCAACTATTTCGAAAAGTATGGTGCTGATCCATGTCCTAAGGAAGCCAATCCAGCTGAATGGATGCTTCATGTTGTTGGTGCTGCCCCAGGTTCTCATGCTAAGCAAGACTATTTTGAAGTATGGAGAAATTCTACTGAATTTGCAGAGGTTAAGAAAGAATTAACTTATATGGAAACAGAATTAAGTAAAATTCCTTTGGATCAAGATGAAGGTGCCCATTTAACATATGCTTCTTCATTATGGACTCAATACCTTTTAGTTTCTCAAAGAATTATTACTTCTTTCTGGAGAACACCTAGCTATATCTATGCTAAGTTGTTCTTGGCCGTTTCTTCTGGTTTATTTATTGGATTCGTTTTCTTCAAAGGTGATAGTACACTCCAGGGATTGCAAAATCAAATGTTTTCTGTTTTCATGACGTTTATTCCTTTCTTTACTGTGCTTCAACAATTGGTTCCTTACTTTGCCAAATATAGAGACATTTATGAAATCAGAGAAGCTCCTTCAAGAACTTTCAGTTGGGTTACTTTCATTTTGGGTATGATTACTGCAGAATTAGTGTTCAATTTTGTTATTGGTACCATTTTCTATTTCTGCTGGGCATATCCAGTTGGTTTCTACAGAAATGCTCAACAGACTGATACTGTAAATGAAAGAGGTGCACTCATCTGGTTAATGATTTCATTTGGTTTTGTTTGGATGGGTTCTTTGGGACATCTTACTATGTCTTTCAATGAAGTACAAGAGAATGCAGCTAATTTATGTATCATGCTTTTGTCATTAAGTATCAACTTTTGTGGTGCCTTGGTTCATTATGATTCTATGCCTGGTTTCTGGAAGTTCTTATATAGAGCAAATCCAATTACTTATATTGTTCAAGGTGTCTTGGCTGCTGGATTAGGTAAAGCTAAAGCCGGATGTGCTGATTATGAGCTTTTAAACTTTGCAGCTCCAGATGGTCAAACTTGTGGTAAGTTTATGAAATCTTATATCGAAGCTGTAGGTGGTTCTTTGATTAATGAAAATGCTACTGATTGTCAATACTGTACCATTACAACCACTGATCAATATTTAAGTACCATTAATGTGGTTTACTCAGAAAGATGGAGAAACTTTGGTATCTTTATGTCTTATATTGTGTTTAATTTTATCGCCACTTTGGCTTTCTACTACTTAGCTAGAGTTCCAAAAGGTGATAGAAAAAAGAAGTAATGGCTTCTTAATTTAGTTCTGTAATAGTTTTTAATAATATAAATAGTATGATTTGGATGCAAAAAAATTGCAGCACGAGAATTTCGCATGTGGTCTCCCATCATGCTACTCTGTCTCGCTCTTAACAGCTTAACTATTGTTGATCGGACGGGAAACCGTGTTTCCTGTTAGATATGGCCGCAACTGAAAGTGGTTCTTTTCTATAACACCTGAAGGAATCTACAAAAACAGGAGCCAGTAAAAAAAGTCGTGTACTCCCATTTTGGTCTCAGTATTTTGAAGCCGCAGTTTACTTGCTATCTTATCACTAATGAAACTTCCTTTATTAACCCTTATTACTTGTGTGGTTGCATTTCCACTCCAATTTTGGTCACAACAGGACACAAATAGAATTATTAAACTTGGTCCAGATCACTATGAGTTGGTTAATGAAGAAACAAAGCTCAAGTATAAGAGAAACAATATAAACTTCATAGATGTCACGATTGATATTGAGGAGGCAAAACTTCAAAATTTGATTGAATCTACTTCTTATTCATGGTGGTCTAGAGTAAAGACATTTGGTTCAAAGCAATTAACCACAATGAAAACCCCAAAGTCATATGAATATCCCAAGTCGATTAAACATAAGACTTCAGTTAATAAATTTATTGAAGAGATTGATACCGATTTAATGTATGATAATTTGGCTAAGTTTAGTTCTTTTTTCACCAGATATTATAAGAGTCAAACAGGGGTTGAAAGTGCAACCTGGTTAGCTTCGAAATTACAAGAAATTGTTGAGGGAACAGATGTTTTGGTCACTCCTTTTAAACATGAAGGATGGGACCAATTTTCTTTAATTGCCAGTATTCCCGGTAAAGTTGATTCTAAAGTGGTAATTGGAGCTCATCAAGATTCTGCTAATCTTATATTACCTAACTTAATGAGAGCTCCGGGGGCTGACGACGATGGTTCAGGTACTGTTACTATTCTTGAAGCATTCAGGATTTTAATGGAAAGTTATAAGATCGGAGACTTCAAACCACACCAGACTTTGGAATTCCACTTCTACTCAGCTGAAGAAGGTGGATTACTTGGATCTTATGATGTATATTCCAGTTATTCTTCTGCCAATGAAACCGTAGTGGCTTTATTACAGCAAGACATGACTGGGTTTACAGGAAATATGGACAAAGATGATATCCACATGGGTCTTATTATGGATTATACTACTCCTGAATTAAATGTTTTCATCAAAATGATTATCGATAACTACTGTTCTATTCCGTATCACGAGACTCAATGTGGATACGCTTGTTCAGATCACGCATCAGCTACTGAACATGGCTATCCAGCTAGTTTTGTTATTGAATCTGAGATGGATTTATCAAGTAAATACATTCACTCAATCTATGATACAATCGACAGGATTGATTGGGATCACGTGAAAGAGCATACCAAATTGACTATTGGATTTGCATATGAAATGAGTATGAGTAAAATTAAGGAAATCAAATAAACATTTATAGCAATGTATTATGAACAAAGAGTTGTAGAATGGACAAATTTAAAACATATATTGAACGAAAATTAAATAGGATTGCTTCAAGCAATTTCTGAATCTAAATTAAAAGGGTATAAACAATTATTAATTAATTGGTTGCAATTCTGGGAGCTCAGTAGGAATAGGTAATCCCAATGTAGTTGGAATATGACGTTTACCAAGTTCAAACTCCAAGGATTTTTGCTTCTCGAGGTCAAATTCAATGTGCTTCTTGGCTAATTCTGGGACAGCAGTTGGTTGAGCTCTTTTACCAAGTTCAATTCCTAAAGATTTTTGTTTTTCAATATCGAATTCAAGGTGTTTCTTAGCTAATTCAGGAGCAGCAGTTTGAACAGATTCTCTTTTACCAAGTTCAAATTCTAAGGACTTCAGCTTTTCAAGGTCGAACTCAATGTGCTTTTTGGCTAATTCTTCTTCTCTTTTACCAAGTTCAATTTCCAAGGATTTGTACTTTTCAACATCGAACTCAAGATGCTTTTTGGCCAATTCTGGGTTTGGAGCTGCAGTTACTTGAGCCCTTTTTCCAATTTCAAACTCCAAAGATTTTTGCTTTTCAAGATCAAAATCGATATGCTTTTTGGCCAATTCTGGAGCAGCCGTTGGAGCAGCATCTCTTTTACCAATTTCAAAACCTAAGGTTTTTTCTTTGTCGAATTCAAAGTCAAGGTGTTTTTTGTCTAATGGAGCAGCAGTAGCTTGAGCCCTTCTAAGAATTTCCAATTCTAAAGATTTAGACTTTTCCAAATCGAATTCAATGTGCTTTTTAGCTAATTCAGGAGCGGCAGTAACTTGTGGATCTCTCTTTCCAAGCTCAATTCCTAAAGACTTGTATTTTTCAACATCGAATTCAAGATGTTTTTTATCTAAATCGGCAACAGGAGTTGGCTCAGCTCTCTTGCCAAGTTCAATTCCTAAAGATTTATACTTTTCAACATCAAATTCAAGATGCTTCTTGTCTAAGTCAACGACAGGAGTTGGTTCGGCTCTTTTACCAATTTCTAATCCCAAAGACTTTTGCTTATCGAGATCGAATTCAATGTGCTTTTTGGCCAATTCTGGAGCAGCAGTTGGAACAGCATCTCTCTTGCCAATCTCAAATCCCAAAGACTTTTGTTTGTCAAGATCGAATTCAATGTGCTTCTTCTCCAATGGAGCAGCAGTTTGTTCTGGAGCTTTGGCTTTTCCAAGTGGGTCGAACTCAAAGTCTTTAGTCTTTGATTCTTCAAAACCCACAGAAAGATGTCTTCTTTCTAAGTCATCTTGTGGTGACAATCTAAGTGGGTTAACCAAGGCTTGAGTTCCAACAAGGAAGATAGCGATTTGTAAGATATATTTCATTTTAGACGATGGAAGGTATTCTAAATTGATAATGAATATAACAAGGAAATTCATGGTCTATTTATACCCATTTGAATCCCAGGTCTCAGGCCATTACCACAATTTCATCATTAGTGTTATATTCCCTGGCTCTTCCTTTGATCCAATATTTGCTACCCTCTGAGCCACATGTACTTCATGCATTACGAATAAGAAAATAATGTCGGCTAACCATTTTTTGGAATTGCAATTATAAAACAATAGACTGCAAACTTTCTTTTGGTACCTTTCTAAACCGAGTTTATTTCTTAAATCTTTAACAAAATTAAGATTACGACAGCATAGAACCTTTTAACTACTTCAATATAATCCATATTACTTTACAACCAGTTCATATAACCAAAAGAGTTCTTTAGAACATTTGCAGAACAAATGTTTGGTGTATATTTCTTCATATCTTTTAGAACCCTGTCATCTAAACGTGGTCTATATGCAGTATTTACATCCTGGGACAGAAGTATAGATTATGTCCAATCGGTAATAGACGTACCACTACTTAAGGGGAAATTAAGGGCCTACCGTGGTCAATAATACCGTAATTATCGGAGAACAATAGTCAATTCCCGCTGTTGCTTATATTTTTTATTGCTTCCACAGTTCTATGATATCAACTCTATTGTTTAATTATATGCACCGATGTTGATTCCAAGTTACACTCATAACTAATTACAGTGGTGGCTCCTGTGAAAATTAACTTTAGGGTAAATGGTTGAAATTGGCGGTATAATTGACCACGCACTACCGCTTATATTCCGAAATATACATAATTTTGAGTTCATGTCCATAGAATAAATTGCTATTTAAATTCCACTAAGATTTAAGCGCTATGTATACGAGGTAATGAATTAAACTTCCTCGGTGTCCTTCTTTGGGTTAATTTAATTACTTACTAGTGCTTAAACTTTGGTTGCGAATTTCACATAATTCCAAATTATGGTGGAATTAGAGTGTAACTAAAAATATTCAATCGGAATTATCACCAACTTGATAATTTTAATTATTCTGAGTTTGAATTAAAATCTTTGAAAGTTTGAAGGTTTGAAGACTGAGCAATTTAGTTAGGAGCAGTTCTAGTTCTGATAAAAGAAATTATAAGCAAACCACAAGGGTTCAAGCTTTTTAATTACTGTGTAGTGCCTTGGCTGATATCACGGGATTAGACAGAACCAAATAAACCTCTAGAGAACACAGAAACATAGTTAGTTAAAACAATTTATTATCTATTTAAGGCTCATTAAGGAACAGATGGCCTGAAAAGAAGTAGCTAGACTCAACAAAAAGCAGCTAAACTCAGCACGAAGTAGCCAAACTTAAAAAGGAATTTTGGTTCCATCGTAATTGAAGAATTGTCCATTATCTGATTCTTTTGCATTTTGAACCACAGAAATAATAGATGAAGCACTTAACTCAGCAGAAATAACTCCATCAAATCCGAATGCATCAGTGAAAGGTTTAGACATATCAGTTTCAACAATACCTGGGGCAACAATAAGAGTAATAGAATTTTTAACTAATGGATCCTCTTCTGCTTTACGTTCAAGTGCAAGTTGTCTCGTAAAATAGTTAACAGCAGCTTTAGAAATTCCATAACCATTAAAACCATTTAATGGCATGATTTCCATAGAAGCAGCTCCAGTGGAAATAGCAGCAAATCTCTTGGTTACTCCATTATCTTTTTTGAAGAAATATGGTTCAATAGCTTTTTGAAGTTTAACAGTTCCCATTAAATTACCATTAAAAAGTTTTCCATATGATTCTAAATCTTGAACTTTAATAGACAAATGATCTTTTGTACCATTAATACCTGCATTATGAATAACTACATCAATTCCATTTGGTGCCAAAGTGTCCAAAGATTTAAGGGATTTTTCAAAATCTTCATAAGAATATTCAATATCTAATATTAAAGCTTTAACATTGGATCCTAATTCTTCAACAATTTTGGCTTTAGCTTCACTTCTAACAGTAGCAATAATTAAATTAGAAGAATTTGCAGCTAATTGTTTAACAAGTTGGTATCCAATACCTTTATTAGTTCCAGTGATAAAATAAGTAGTCATGATGTTTTTGATAAATAACTAAAGATTATCATGGTTTGATCAGATCTTTTATACTTTTGTGTTGGCCGTTTGCTTACGCTATTTCAGTTGGGCCCAACCCATTATTGGTGGGTGACAGTCGGTGAATCACCGAGTGAATCACACGGTGAATCACATTATTTCCCACCCGTGAAAAAATAAACTGGCCGAACTTTTCAACTTTTTTTTTCCTGTATGGCTACCAGACAAACCAATACTCATGGTTTATGAAGTATCGTGTAGAATTTCCACAGTGTCATTCGGAAATACCTGATTAGTCAGAAACTATTAGTATATGGGATATAAGGGCATTAAACACGTGAACATTTTCTTCTGCAGGATCCACAGATTACAAATATGTTCGGTATTACTACTTTGGGAAATGCCGGAGATATATTGTTTTGCAACAAAGGCTGAAAGAATTTAATATTTAAGGTGAATTCCCTTTGATAACATCAATTTCTTTGGTTATATGACATTCATTTATACGCTTATAAGAACAAGCTTCTGGGGAAGACTTTTGTATAAGTTTTCCGGTCATCGGATCTTTACTTATAAGGAAGAACAACCTGACTATATAGTTCCCGAAAAATATTTACTTCAGCCTTATGAAGAAGAAGGTTCATTAGGAGACAAAATATCTGATAATCAAGTTGCATCACCTGAAAAAATCATTGTTACCTGGGATGGAGATGATGATCCAGAAAATCCCAGAAATTGGACTACATTCCAAAAAACTATCATTATTCTTCAGTTAACTTCTTTAACAGCCTTTTCTTATATGGCTTCATCTATTTATACACCAGCAACTGAATTCATAATGGAAGATTTGAGTGTTAGTAGAGTTTATGCTACTCTTCCCTTAACTACATTTGTTCTTGGATATGCTGGAGCTTCATTATTCCTTTCACCAGTAACTGAAAATGCTATTTTTGGTAGAACATATATATATGTTATTACAATGTTTATTTCATTCTTAATTAATATTCCCATTTCATTGGTTAATAACATATATGCATTAATTGTTCTTAGATTAATTTCAGGTTTTTTTTGTGCTCCAGTACTTTCAACTGGTGGGGCTTCAATGGGGGATATTTCAAGCCCAGCAATTCTTCCAATAACAATATCTATTTGGGGATTTTCAACAAGTCTTGGACCATCTTTAGGTCCTTTCTTTGGTGCAATTATGACAGTTGAAAGAGATTGGCATTGGTGTTTTTGGTTTTATTGTATAGTCAGTGGATCATTATTTGTAATTTTATCTTGGATTTTACCTGAAACTTCAGAGAAGACAATTTTATTAAGAAAAGCTAGAAGATTAAGAAGAATCACTGGGAATTCGAACTTAACAACTCAAGGAGAAATTGAAAATGAAGGTTTAGAAATAAGACATATACTTATTGAATCATTTTGGAGACCCATTGAAATACTTTTACGTGAACCAATAGCTGTAGCCATCGACTTTTATCATGCTTTGACTTATGCAGTATTTTATATCTATTTTGAAGCATTCCCAATTATTTATACTGAAATTTATGACTTTGCTTTAATTCCATTAGGTGCTACTTTTATTTCAGTTGGAGTAGGTTTTACCTTAAGTTTAATTGCTTATTCTATAGTCATAAAAAAGACTTATTCTGATAAGATAGCCCAAGGAAATCTTCCTGAACCTGAACATTTTATACCTATTATGTTTGTTGGAGCATGTATGCTTCCAATATCTTTATTTATTCAAGGTTGGACTTCAACAAAGCATGTTCATTGGATTGTTTCACTAATAGGATGTGTTTTATTTAGTTTTGGAAGTTTATGGGTGTTCCAAGGTGGTTTTAGTTATTTAGGTAGATCTTTTCCAAATTATTTAGCTTCTGTATTTTCAGGTGCTTTATTAATTAGAGCTGGCTTTGCTGCTTGTTTCCCATTATTTAGCCATGCACTTTATACAAATACGGGATCTGAAAAATTCCCTGTAGGTTGGGGAATGTCAATATTAGCATTTATAACATTAGGAATGATAGCAATTCCAGTAACTTTTCATATCATGGGACCAAAACTTAGAGCTAGAAGTAAATATTCAAAATTAGACTGAACGTACAACCCATGAATCTATATGCAATATACATAAATATATGACTAAACACTTGAAGAACTGCTGGTAACATTTTCATTAGAAACAGTTTCCACAAAACCTTTATTAGCCTCATCAGAATTATTCTTCCTATTTCTTGTAATTTCTAGCACTCTCCTATGAGCGTTATATGGTTTAATACCTTTTTCAAATAATAGATCAATATCATTTATCGGTATATTCTTCGTTTCAGGATAGAAAACCATGTAAATAAAGATAAAAATGGTTGATAAAGAAGCAAAGAAGAAAAAAACTCCATATTGCATTTCAGCAATCATTTGAGAACCAAATCTTGCCATTATGAAAGCCCAAAGCCAGTTTGATGATGCATTAAAACATTGGGATAAGTTTCTAACTTTTGAATCAAAAACTTCTGACATATAAAGCCAAGGAAGACCTGACCACGAGAATGCATAACCCAAAGTCCAAATATAAAAGAAAGCCAATGCACTTCTAGATCCAGCCGTTGTTTGTCCATGAAGAGTATTGGTTGGATCTGCTATCTTTATGTATGCTCCAATATAGAAAAGGGAGAAAATACATATAGATGTAAAAAAAAGGACTGGCCATTTTCTACCAAGTTTATCCACCACAAAAAATGCCCAAATAAAACAACAAGTTCCTTTAATGATACCAAAAATACCAGTAGATAATAACCCAGATGATGTACTATCAATTCCAATGGCTTGAAAGAAAGCAACCGAGTAATAATTAATAGCATTTATACCAGTTGCATTTTGGAAAATAAAAAGACATGAAGTTTGAAGTAATCTTTTTCTTAAATTTGAGTTTCCAAATAATAATCTGAAAGGGGAGAAGAAGTCATTATCTACCCTAGTTTCCACTTCTAATTTAGCGATTTCAAAATTAATATAATCAGCATCTGAATCCAAAGCTCTTAAATCACAAAGACTATTCAAAGCTTCATCTTTACGGTTTCTTGTTAATAACCAACGAGGAGATTCAGGTATAAAGAATACCCCTATAGTAAATAAACCAGCAGGTATACATTGGACGGCTAAAGGTACTAACCATTGTTCAGCTCCAGTTAAATGTTGTTGTACACCATAATTAATGAAAAATCCCACAATACCTCCAATTTGCCAGGCAATTTCGTACATACCCACCAATCTACCTCTAATACTTGGAGGAGAAATCTCTGATACATACATAGGAGCTAAATTTGATATTGCACCAATAGCAAAACCACTTATAACTCTACCGGCTAACAAAGGTCCTAAACCCCTTGACTTATTAGATGCTAATTGTAAAGCGGAACCAAAAGTTAACAATACTCCGGATATTCTAAAACCCCAAACTCTACCTAAATAAAGTCCAACTGGGTAAATAAAATATGATCCAAAAAATGCCCCGGCGTGGAAAAGGGAAATTATATTGGCTTTATCCAAAGTAACCCGGCTAGCGGGTAAAGTATCAAATTGAAATTCTTTTACAAATTCTGGAAGTACAACAGTTCCTCCAATGAATCCCGTATCATATCCAATAATTACTGCCGCAAAACATGCAACTACAGATGAAAAGTAAATCCGAAAGTTAAAAATCTCTTTTGGTGAGTCATATTCTTCTTTCATGATGACAGACTCTTTTTGATATGAGACAAATTTTCGTTCAAGGAATTTAAAATTTAAGTCTTAAGGCCTTGATTTATAATATTATAAGTTATAAAATCCTCTGAATATCTATGGTGACTCCTTTTTATTATGCCCAGACCTAATAAAAATTTTCAAAATTTGAATTCGCAGAAGGCTATTGTGGGGAAAATGTTCCGGCTTCTGAGCGAAACCGGCGAATAATGACAGGGACATTTGTATTAATCTATTTATTAATCTATTGATTGATTTGATCATATAAATCTTGATCAAATGGTGGTCTGGACATCTCATAACCATCGGTGGTTCTACCATAAGTATTTCCTCCTAATCTTGAAACAGCTCTTAGTTTGGACACGTCAAAGGTAGTTAACTCCTTATCGGTATATCCTTTACCTACATGGAAGTTAACTCCTTCTAAGATTACCAATGCGCCTGATTTCTTGGATGGATCTGCTTTAGATTTCCATTCATGACAATGAACCAATTTACATTCAATTGAAAAAGCCGATTCTCCAACGTGTGGAGGTTTAACTTTAGTAGATTCTATAGGGGTCAATCCGGATAACTTCCATTCGTCTACTGGGTAAGGGGCATTTGTACAGGTATAATTTGCTGCCTCTACAAACCACTCAGAAATCAAATTTAAAGTACATTCACCAGTTTCTAGGATATTTCTTAAAGTATCTTTATCACCTGATGGTCCAGCACTAAACCCAACGGTAAACGTTGGAGGATCATGATGAGCCAATGAGAAATAGGAGAATGGTGATAAGTTCCTGGTACCATCTTTCCCAATACTAGAAACAAATCCAATAGGACGGGGGGTAATACCTGAAATGAGTAATTTATAATTATCAAAAGGACTTCTACCTTCTTGATAAGGATCCACTTCTACCTTATCTATTTGAACGTCAATTTTATCTCCCACTTTCCATGAAGGGTTGGGAGATTCGGTGTATTGCCAAGTTTTCTTATTATCAAAACTCATAAAGAATATCTTGCAGAAATCTCTTATTAATATAAGAACGCGGCCGAAAGAAACGGGTATTGAGCTTGCCCTTTAGCATCGGCTCTAAGATTTGGCTGACATATCAATTAGAACACTTCCACAATTCCGTATTCGTTATGCCTTTGTGGAGGATTCTATTTAAATCAAGTGACTAAGTGATGGAGTCGAATTCTGGTGTCTAACCCAATTTGAGAACTGAAAAATTATCACCATTGATCAGTAGTTAAAATGACAGTAGATTTTGTACCCACAAAGCCATTTGAAGAGCTTCGTAGGGATAAATGTCAATTTTATTTATTTGGATTACACTTATCAAAATCCAAAGCTCCTTTACTTTGTAACACATTATTTAAAAGTTTAGGACTCGATTGGAATTATAGAATTTTTGAAACCGATGATAAAGATAAATTTAATGAGCTTGTAGGTAAAGGAAATTGTATTGGAAGTGCCGTTACCATGCCCAATAAGATAAGTTTTTGTTCCGAAGTTGATATGGTAGATGAAATTGGTGAAGGAGTAGGAGCTATAAATACAGTTTATACTAGAAAAGTTAATAATCAAGTGGTAAAAATTGGTACAAATACAGATACGGTTGGTATTAAAGAATCTTTTCTTCATGAAGCCAAAGAATTTGTTGATAGAAATAATGGAACTCCAGGACTTGTTTATGGAGGTGGAGGAGCTTCTAGATCTGCAGTTTTTGCATTACATAAATTTTTTAACTGCAAACAAGTTTATGTTATAAATCGATTTAAATCAGAAGTTGATGATTTAATAAAAGTAATGAATCAAACTGTACCTGATTTAGATATAATTCATGTTGAAACCCCAGAACAAGCTAAAACCCTTGAAAAACCTTTATTGGCAGTATTATGTGTACCAAATTATCCTGCCACGACTCCGGAGGAAATTCAGGCCAAAACTACAATTGATGTTTTTATGAACAATGCAAAAGGTGCAGTCATTGAAATGTGTTATCATCCAGTAGTTATAACTGAATTATATAAACAATTTGAAAGTAGTGGATGGAAAGTTATTTCGGGTATTTATCCAATGATTTTTCAAGGTCTTACTCAAGTATCATTATGGGGAGGATATAAAATTGATGAATTACCAGTTGAAAATGTTAAACAAATAGTTTTAAATGCTACAAACCAGTAAGCTGGTAGTTTTAAGTAATTCGAACCCTGTACCGTTAAAAATATATATATTTTATACAGCAATATCCTCCAAGTTTGAACCCTTGCACACGACTTTCTGAACCAGGTAATTTCACAATTGCTGTGGATTGTTGATATGAACATTGTCCCGCAATCTATATATAAGGTAGTTTTTATGGGAAGGGTTTAAGATAAACAATCCAAATTTCACCTTCGAAGATTAGATTACAGGTTGAGTGAAATTTTTTGAATAGATTTGGTTATACTTAAAATGGGTATAGTACTATTGTTTTATAAACTTCTATTTATGTATGTAAAGATCGGATTTATTCATAATCACCCCTTTTAATTGTACCTTTTTAAACCCAATCTTCAATTATATTAATTCAATAGTAAGGCTTTATCAACAAAACTTCTATTTGTCATGTAATCAGTAACTTATTTAATTTGCGCTATGCACATCCTAATCATTAACCTTAATTATACCCTTAAATACTTTAACGAGACTGCTGATCATTCAAACCCGGTGGATATTTGCCTATTTAGGCAGGTACACCATTTAAACTTGGGCTTATTTCCCATTTATCCCCGCTAACTGCAGGCAAGAAAGCCGCTGTGCTCACAACATTTGCAGCCTTTTTCATGCGTGGTATGGTGACTAACGCTTGGTGAATAAGGCTGAAATGAACATTTATCGGATTGTATTATTGGCAATTAAGAAAGTTTGTTTAAATTAAGGAAATTTGTTTCCCATTCCGGTTAAACAAAGGGTGCTTGATGAAACTAATTTTAGATATTTACTTGTTTTAATATGTACAATTTTATGAACTAAAAAACTATTTAAACCCCTAAATTTATACGTTTTTATAATAATTAACAGTCAGAAATGCAATTCAATTTAATAACATTCGCTATTTTGATTTTATCAGCTCAAGCTGCTCTTTTTGAATTTACTGACTATGCTTCTGCATCCCTTTCAGGTTATTCAGAACTTTTCTGTAAGAAATGGTCAATTTGGACTACTTGGAATAAACATATTTCAATTGGTAAAAGAAGTCCAGTTGAAGAAAGAGCTTCTGATTTAGCACCTGCTGCTGCCATGGTTGTTTCTGACATTAAAGATTTTGGTAATGACTTATTCAGTCTTATTGTTAATTTTGAAATGGAAAAAGCCGATGCAATTAAAGATTTAATTGATCAAAGTGTTAAATCTATTAAAATTGAAGGTACTGGTGAAAAAGATGTCACTGTTTTTGCTCCAAATGTTACTGGAACCAGTGCTACTAAATTCTCCGCCAACATTCTTGTTAAACCAGAAAAAGTTGATGGTAAATGTTGTTTACCAGATGCTTTCAAAATTGTCTTAGAATGGTTAGAAGATGCCGATGAAAAACTTAAAGAGATTTTCAAAGACATTATTGAATGGAAACTTCAAAAAGTTGAAGACTTCTTGGAACTTTTCGACCCAACTGACTTAATTAATGAAATTCTTGGTGACTTAAATAAGAGAGGTATTGATGATGTTAGTAAAAGAGATTTAGATGAAATCATTTCTATCTTAAACTCAATTGCTACTAAAGATTTTACTCTTCCAAACTTCTGTTGGGAATGTGAATGTGCTTCTTCAGCCGAATCTTCTAGTACTGTGGAATCATCTTCTTCAACCACTTCAACTGCTCCATCTTCTTCTGCTGATACCACTGTTGAACTGTCTGAAACTGTCCCACCACCAGTTTCTACCGAAGCTAGTAGCAGTCCAAACTGGTCTTCCACTCACTACACCATGTCCAACATTCCAAGTCCATCTTCATCCCCAGACTTCTATTCCACTCACTACACCATGTCCAATATTCCAAGTGAATCTTCTGCACCAGATTTCTATTCCACTCACTACACCATGTCTAATATTCCAAATGAAAATGGTACTGTTACCGACATTTCAACCACCGTTGTAACTGTTACTTCATGTAGCAATGATGTTTGTACTCCATGTCCTGTTACTACTGGTGTTACCACTGTTACCAGTGAAGACACTGTTTACACCACTTACTGTCCATTACCAACCACAGAAGCTAAAGTAACTGAACCAGTTGCAACTACTGTTGTTACTATCACTTCTTGTGAACAAGATAAATGTCATTCAGTTCCTGTTACCACTGGTGTTACTGTTGTGACTAGTGAAGGTACTTCTTATACCACTTACTGTCCATTATCAACAACACCAGCTGCTCCACCAAGTTCCCCAGCTCCAGCTCCAGCTCCAGCTAGCTCCCCAGCTGCTTCTGCACCAGGAACTACTCCAAGTACTGTTGCTGCTGCTTCAACTCCTGCTTCAACTGCTGCTCCATCTGTTGCTCCAGCTGAAGGTGGTGCTACTATGTTGATGTCAAACACTTTCGCTGCTATTGTAGCTTTCTTCGCTTTCGCTTTATAAATTTGATTGTCTGGAACATTTCAATTTCTTAATTTTCATACTACTTAATTTGTTCGTGTCTATTTAATAGAGAAATATATTTTTTTCGGTATATGTCATTATTTCTTTTTTTTTCGCAGCCAATAGTAAATCTTGTCTATTATTCTATATAATCTAAAATTTTTGAACAGTGGTGTAGAATGATTTACCTTGAATGTTGAAAATCTTCTTTTCTAATTCTGAAGTTTGTCTTGAACCATCACCTCCTGCGAATGAACCAGCACCCCATGGAGAACCTCCATGTGGTTCTTCTAAGTTGGTTAATAATGGGAAAGCTTCACCATAACCTAATGGAACATAGATCATACCGTGATGAACGAATGATGATAAAGCATTCATGATGGTAGCTTCTTGACCACCACCTGGAGTACCGGTAGAAACGAAAATACCAAATGGTTTACCGTGTAAAGCACCAGAAGCCCATAAAGCACCAGTTTGATCCCAGAAAGATTTCCATTGAGCAGGTAAATTACCGTATCTGGTTGGAATACCAAATAAGAAAGCATCATATTCAGTTAAAGTATCAACAGTTGCTTCTGGAACATCAGATTTTGGAGCAGCGTGCATCATAGTTAAAACTTCTTCTGGTAAAGTTTCTTTAATTTGAAATAAATCAGCTTTTCCACCAGCAGATTCAACACCTTTTTGAATTTCTAAGGCATTGTTATAAGTATGGGTGTACATAGAATAGAAAATAATTGCAATTTTTGGAGCCATTGTGTCAGATTGTTATTTTTACTTATGGAATTCTGAGCCTTTTATACTCCCCCGGTAGAGAAATTCTGAGAAATTGTTAATTTTTACTAAGTTCGGAGATACTTCGAGTGTTCCCGAGTTCCGACCTTTATGTGCACTACTGGAAAATCATATATTTGTCTATAGTCTTAAAATTTGATAGTGGTTTGGTAGAATGACTTACCTTGGATTTGGAAGACCTTTTTTTCCAAGTCAGAAGTTTGTCTTGAACCATCTGCACCCGCAAATGAACCAGCACCCCAAGGAGAACCTCCGTGTGGTTCATCTAAGCTAGATAATAATGGGAATGCTTCACCATAACCTAAAGGAACATAGATCATACCATGATGAACAAATGAAGATAAAGCATTCATAACAGTAGCTTCTTGACCACCACCTGGAGTACCAGTGGAAACGAAAATACCAAATGGTTTACCATGTAAGGCTCCTGAAGCCCACAAACCTCCGGTTTGATCCCAAAATGCTTTCCATTGAGCAGGTAAATTACCAAATCTTGTTGGAATACCAAATAAGAAAGCATCATAACTAGTTAATGTATCAATGGTAGCTTCTGGTACATCTGCTTTTGGAGCAGCATACATTTTTTGTAATACTTCTTGAGGTAATGTCTCTTTAACTTGGAAAATATCTGCTTTTCCACCAGCAGATTCAATTCCCTTTTGAACTTCTAATGCATTGGTATACATATGGGAATAAGTAGAATAGTAAATAATTGCAATTTTAGCCATTTTGTTTAAAGTTTAGTGTTTTTTTGATCGATAATAAATTAGTTTTTGCAGTCGACCGGATTTAAATAGTTCAAAAATGGGAATTCCGGGCAAGTAACGGGCAACCTGTTTAGTAAAAATTATTAATGTCTATTATTAAATCTTACAATTTGCAGTGGATTACAAATCTGCTTAGTTATTAGATTATTAACAGATTATCAATATAAACCAATTGATATCATAAAACTTTAAATTGTATCAAAATGAAAACAGCTATTATCTATTATTCAACTTGGAGTCATATTGCTGGATTTGCCAAAAGTATTCAACTGGGAGTTGAAGAAGCGGGTGGGAAGGCCGATATTTTTCAAATTAAAGAAACCTTATCGGATGAAGTATTGGGAAAGATGTATGCTGCTCCTAAAGAGGAATACCCTGAAGCAACTTTAGAGACATTGACCGAATACGATGCTTTCTTATTTGGTATTCCAACAAGATTTGGTAATTTACCTGCTCAGTGGAAATCTTTCTGGGACCAAACTGGTGCTTTATGGGCTTCTGGGGCTTTACACGGTAAACCATTTGGTATATTTGTTTCTACTGGTACTCCAGGTGGTGGTCAAGAAGCCACAGTAAGAAATGCTTTATCATCATTTGTCCATCATGGTATGATTTATATTCCATTAGGTTATGGTGAAGCATTCCCATTGTTGACTAATTTAGAAGAAGTTCATGGTGGATCTCCATGGGGTTCTGGTACATTTGCTGGAGGTGATGGTTCAAGACAAACCTCTGACTTAGAGAAGAAAATTGCTACTATTCATGGTAAAACATTCTATCAAACTGCTATCAAATTTGTTAGTGCTAAAGACACTAAAACTGTAGATGCAACTGCAGATGCAACTCCAGCCAAAGTTGAAGAAAAAGTCGAAGAAAAAGCTGAACAAGTTAAACCAGAAACTAAAAGAGACACTCAAATGAAACCTTCAGTTAAAGAAAATGAATCTACTTGTTCAAAATGTATTATCATGTAGTTAGTATACTGTAAAATATAATTGATAAATTTAATACATACTCATTCAATCCCAATTAAAGGTGATATTGTTCCATACAAAAATATCATTGATTAAGGATAAGAACTAACATACCAAAGGTATTACCTTGACGGTTGCCAAAGTGGAAATCATTCGGTCTTTTGTCTGATACGTGTGGTTAAAATTGGCGAGCTTCAAATGTCAAATGGGAGCCGGAAATTCAAATTACTTCACATTATGCTAGGCTTTTGTAGATGAAGTAGAATTTCTAGATTTAACAATTTGAAGTTCTAAGGCATATAAATATACTGTCTCATAACTATGGAGGTTAGGGCCAAGCGATACATGGGGATGCAGGGCGTTGATCGTCTGTACGGCAGTATCAGGTTTTATCATTTATATATAAAGATAAAACTATAAATTTATATATAAATGCATTTGTCTATTGACCCCGAATGACCTGTTCCTCCATCAATCAATGATTTCGAATCGATGTTCCAATTTGAATCTCCTATAACAGAAGGATATGAATGTTGAAGTTTTTTTATAGACGCGACATGGATAGGAGAGCGGTTCCATTAGATGAGATAAATTTACAGTGGAAGGACGTTAGCGAAGTTGAAGATAGTGAATCAGAAATCACTCTTTTGGAAGTTGAACAAATACGACGGAACAATGTAAAGAAACGAAGAAATTCTCATGAAATTGACTTGAATGAGATAGAACTAATATCAACTGACTCAAATGACACAAATACAGAACTAATCTTAATTGACCAGTCGGATGAAGAGACAAACCAGGAACCTAAGATCCAGGAGACGCTAAAACCCCGTACCATAAGCATATCCACCACCCAATCAGAATCAGACGCAATACGAAGCAGCAGTGTAATATCACTACCGGATATCGATACCCAAAACACAACTCCACCTACATCATCACAAATTCCCCAATTGAAGCCAATTATCAAGCCAATTTTACTGAAAGTTTCTAAAACCACCAAACTATCGGATATTCTTGGGAAAATGAATCCTCATAAAAGAGTTAAAGTAGGACTAAATCGAAATCATAAAATTGAATCATTACATAAGTTAAATAAAACTACAAAGCATTAAATAAAAATACAGCATTGGGGGTAGCTAATTTTCATCCCCTTCTTCACCTTCTTCTTCAGGTTGATTGGATTCTTGACTTTCTGGTTCATTGTGTTGATTGTCTCTTAATCCATTATAAAAATTAGACCATAATTCACTCACATTATTAAATTCTTTACTAACTTGAACAGAATTATGTAAAGATCTGTTTAAAGTGTTTAAGTTCAACACTATGGAGTTGATTGAAGTACTAATCTCTTGGATTAATAGATCTCTTTGCTTTTCAAATTCGTTCATCCAAACAAATTAAATATCGCGTCTTGAAGTTGAAAATTTTCTGTTATTTATATCAGGAATAAATTGACTAGTAATATAGAAACCACTATTATTGGACTCTCTTCCGGATAGATAAAGTGAATATGAACAACATGGGTTATTAGTTTATTATATGATAAGTCTTGTTTGTATTCGAACACAAAGTGCTTAGAAGTCGTGGACTGAATATTCATCATGACCACAAGATGTCCAAGCTCCTACTACACCCAGTCTCTGGAATATCCCGGCTTCATCTAAGAAGTTTAAACATTTACCAACCTTCTAATTACACAAATTATCTCCTAATTATGAAAATATCTAAATCTGCTTATAAGAGTACTATATAAATTCTACATGAGGTAGTTTAGAGACAAATTATCCGATGCCAAATCCGATGAGGAATTAACGCCTTAAGGTTTCAAACTTCGGTTGAATTATCCCAACGGAATTATAAGTTTGAAATTTGTTTCCTATTATAGTTAAAATTGAGTCCTCGATGAGAATGCGTCTGAAAAATTCTCAGTGACTGCAAAAAATAATTGATTAAGACAGGTACGACAGGTAATTAATACCAAATATTCGAAACTATAATACAATTATATTACAATTATTTACTTAAACAAAAACTAACCGAAGTTGGACATTTTTTGGTTGAGCACTTTTTGTTACACCTCTTAAAATAATCTTTCTTTTCATCAAATTTAGCAAAGCTATTTGAATGATTTTTATAATAACAATCCATACTTGAAGTAGATGAACTACTTGAAGTACTTGAAACTGATTTTTTTTTATTTAAACTGATTATTGACATAATGAATGACTTAGTGACTTAATAACTTAACTCTCTGTAAAATTTAACTATTGAAATACGGTTTAATACATATTTCAAATCTTATTGATACTTAACAAAATAAAAGATGGGTAAAAGTGAATAAATGCCTTTTTGTTTTAGTTGAATATATTGTGATTTTTTGTTTAAATCCTTTCCCTAATAAAAGTTCAAGTTGAACAATTTTATGACTTAATTATCAAGCAATAATTTGATTATTGTTAATTAAACTGAAAAAACTAAAAATTGAATAGTCACAAAGTAATAAATTTTTGGGAATTTGGGAATTTTTATATTTTGAGGGTTTTTGTGTCAGATTATGTCATTAGCATGAAGAAATTTTTAGGAAAAGAAAACCTTGCGCAAGGACACGACTCCCATTATTTAATTTACAATAACATACTAAATTCGCAGTTGACACCAGGAATGTAACTTAACATTCTGGTATTAAAACAGTTTCAGTTATAATTTATTTATTAAAGAATTTTGTTTATTTAAATCTACGATTTATCTTTTCTTAGAGGCTTTTACCAATCAAATAACTCAAATTAATCGGCGGACACATGAAAATAATCTCACCACATACGAAAACTGCAGCAAGATGGAGTGCGCGAACCGATTTCCAAAAATCCCTCAAATATCCCATTTGAGAAGTTTAGACGGGGAATAAATGGTTGCGGTGAAACTTTCCTGAAACGGTGGTAAATGTCATACTGATACCCCATAAAACTTAGGGGCTCATGCGGTACATTTGAGCATGACCGCCCGGAATTGTTACTTTCTCAATTAAGTAATTATAACAGATCTAATGACATCATTCCCCTGAGAGATAATAAATTCGCTTTGTTTAGTAAGGGACCACTCTTATTATTATCTAATTTCCGTTTATATATGTATATTCTACTTTTTAAGACAATATGATGATCATTTATTTCTATTATTGGATATGATGTGCTGGTTAATTTGATTTTAAATTTGTTAGTATCTCGGGGATTTTTAAATTTCAGATGATTTATGTTAGATTAGATGATTGGTTTATTAGTAGTTTCAGGTTAATATAATAGTAATTTGAGCCCAGAATTTTAACCTCAGACCCTTAGGTGTCAAAATATGAATTTTGCAGTAATGAGATTGCTTGCATGAGTTGATGATTTTTTATGACTTGTCATGTTGGTTCAAGTGATGTATCATACAGGTGATGTATACAAATTCATCTGATAAAAGCCATAAAGGCTAGGTAAGTCCTGGATTTGTGTTTATGTGGATTAATTCATCTGGTGATAATTCATCTGGTGATAATTCATCTGGTGACAGTTTCTGTTTAAACCTTCCCACAGTTTAACGGATTTATCATGGCTTATACTTTCCCAATCTAGCATGCGTCTGACAGATTATACTTTCCCTATTGAGCCTTGCTAATTCCTAAAAATGGGGTTGAGCTTGCTTAGAGTGATTTCCTTAGACGTTAGACTTGCTTAGAGACTAGACTTAGAGATTAGACTCCATAAAGATTGGCTGTAATGACTCCATAGAGATTGGCTGTAATGACTCCAAAGATTTAATATCTTCTGGGCTTTAGTGGCTTCCCAGCCTCACAGCTGCAGACTTCCCTGATACCCTCTACATCAAGATTAATCTCCTTTAACCAGAGTATCAATGCGTTCCGTATATTATGCTAATCACTTACTTCTTCTCCAGGTATAACCTCATATTCAACATCTCCTGTCCAATTCTTTAAATAATCATTCTTTCTCTCCTTTATCATACTAATTAATTCATTATCATTATCATTATAATCAATATCACTTACAGTTTTAAAAATCATTTTAAATATTTCAATCAAACTTTTAATGCCTTTTAAATATCCTAAATCTTTACCATTAACTAATCCAGTTTTTTCAAATTGCTGTTGATTCATGATGAAACTTTTACTAAAATCAATTATTTTAATAATAACATTTTCATCATTTAAATTATCATAAACTATTAATAAAGATGAACCATAGAATCGAAAAAATTCTAATTCTTGGACCCTTGAATAAATTTGTTTTAAATTTTTAATAATTATCAAACACTTGACTAAAAGATTATATTTATGATTATTGTTTAAGAATTTAATCAAATTGTTTAAAAAATCTTGTTCATTTAATTGTCTACCATAGTATTTGTCATATAATTCAAATTTATCATTGGAGTTAATAATTTGTAAACCACATAATCTAACTCCTAATTTAAGGGATGTTGAATGTTTACATTTTAATTTTTGACTTTTAATCTTTTCAGGGGTTGAATTTATTCCATATTGTCTTGTACCCATCTTTAAATCAACGATAAATGGTTTGGAAAGTTTATGAGTTAAATCTTCTATAATTAAATAATCTTCAATATTATCATTGATTTGAAGTTTGATCGTTCCTTCATATGCTGGTATATATTCTAATAATTTCTTATGTTTATCTTGAATGATTTCATATATTTCATTCTCTTTATTTAATTGTTTTAAAATATATTTATCATACTTGTAAATTATATTATGTCCACCAATTTTATTAAACTTATTTAATATAATGGTAGATTCTTTAAATTCTAATTGGGTATTATATTCTATTATATCTGCTTTTATACTTTCAAGATATTTCCGGGTTTTATCATTCCGTTCTTTCGTTGGTTCTCCCATAATGAATGATTTTTGTTTCTCAGTTTTTATTTTTCGATGAGTTGAAAAACGTGGAAAATGGTTGATGATAGTGGGTTGGATATTTTTACTTATAGGTTTTCTAGGCAAAGTAATTAGTGAAACAGGTGGTGGGGTCAATTCAGAAACCCAATTGAAGGACGTACAACAAGTACTCGAAAATTTGGAACAATTAGGTGATGATTTTAATCGTATCCATCAGGGTCTAAGTATTGATCTGATAAATGGTACACGTTCTTTGGAGGCTGTAACTCATTCTACAAACTCGACATTTTTGATGTTGTGTAGGAATGATGAATTATATGATGTTTTGGAAACAATTCAATCGATTCAAGATCGATTTAATCGGAATTTTAATTATGATTATGTATTTCTTAATGATAAACCATTTGAGGATCATTTTATTAAAGTTGTATCCAATTATTTACCAAATTCAAAGGTTCAATTTGGTCAGATTAAACCAGATCATTGGGGGTACCCTGATTGGATAGATTTACAAAGAGCACAAGAAACAAGAGAAAGAATGAAACATCTGATTGTTTATGGTGATTCTGAAAGTTATAGACATATGTGTAGATTTTATTCAGGATTTTTCTATCAACATGAATTATTACAAGACTATGAATATTATTGGAGAATTGAACCTGGCATTAAGTTATTATGTGATGTTGATTATGATATTTTTGATTCCATGAATCAGCAACAAAAAAAATTTGCATTTACTTTGACCATATTTGAATATGAAGAAACCATTCCTACACTTTGGAATACAGTTGAAGAATTTATGCAACAAAATCCAATTAATGGAGAATTATTACCTTTGATCGTAAACGATGACTCCCATAATTCATACAATTTTTGTCATTTTTGGTCAAATTTCGAAATTGCTAGTTTGGATATTTTTAGGTCATCGAACTACTCTAAATTCTTTGATCATTTAGATAGAGCAGGGGGGTTTTATTATGAAAGATGGGGAGATGCCCCCATTCATTCCATATATGTTGGACTATTTTTAGAGAAGAAAGATATCATATATTTACATGATTTTGGATACCTCCACGCCCCATATCAACAGTGTCCTAGAAATGAAGAGATATATCTTAGGAACAAATGTGTTTGTGATCCTGAGTTAGACTTTACCATGAGTTATCTTAGTTGTACTCCCTACTTTTATGATATAATTACCAGTTGAATATGAACGTTACGAATATGCATATTATATACTTAATACAGATTAACTAAAGTATCAACTTCTTCTAATCCTTCAAGCTCATCTTGTTGGGATACTCGCTTTATCACTTCTTTCTTACTACTCTCTTGAATGCTACCATCTAATAATAATTCATCTAGTATATAATATGCCTTATTAAATCCAAATATAATATCTAATTCACAGACATTCCCGTAAACTTTATCCATTTGTTCCACAAATCGGTGAACAATTTCCAAACTTATAAGTTCATTATCATCATTTTCAATCCCCATTATAAAAAATAATGATGCATACCTTCTATAAACAACTTTAATATCCTTATACTCCAATATATTACACATTTTAGCTCGACGACTTAATACAATTGTGGTTAATTCTTTCATGATTTTGGATTTTTCTTTTTGACTGATCGTTTCATACCATTTTGTGAGTCTTACTTTCCCCTGCCTAGAGAGGAGGAATAAGAATTTTATGGCCATTGTGAACAAATATAGATTCAAAATGATTTCAAAATAAGTCGCGAGAAATGGGTAGAGACACGTAAATACAGAAGGTTGGCTGCGAAAATATATATTGTCATTAAAAGGCATCATCAGTAAGATGTGTTGTATCTCTTAAGAAATTCAATTGATCTTGAATTTCTACACAAAGTTGAACATTATCAACATCTTTAAAAATATCGATTTTAATTTTTGATTCACAAATGAAATATGCCATGCTTCTCCATTGAGATAACTCGAAATCGAATTTAATATCTTTTTTAACTCCATTACCATATAATCTAATTCTTCTACCATCATCAAATATTTTGTTTTTGACTCGTAATTCCCAGGGATTTAATTTGGGGAAATTCGAGTGAATGAAAAGTAAGTCTGATTCTTGATTATAAAAATCATTTATAGGATTAAATTGGCCCATACCCGTACCAATAAAATGTAAATCATGATCAAAATATCCCAAGGCTTTTAGGAAGGTTTTGACTTGATAGAAATTTTGTTTCAAGGCAATACATGCTGCTAAGAAAGTTTCTTTGTCACCTTCTCCATCACTTCCTTGAGAAAATAATGGATAATAATGGGTTGGGCCATATAAATTGTAATATAATGCTAAAATTAAAACATTCAAATGCGTTTTTTTGTTGATCATTAGTTGTCCAGATTCTGTGGTAGGATCTGGAATAGCTCCAACATATTGATGATAAGGAACTTCATCGGGATTATATGAAGAATAATCAATATCTTCATACCCGTTTATCAATTCATTATACCTTGGTAAATAAGATTCTTTATCAAGTTTAATTCCGGCAATATCGTAATATAATGGAGATGTTGCTCTCTTCCAAAAATCAGGCCAAATAATTAATCCATTGCTATTAAAAGGTTCTTTCTCAAATAACTCATCAACATTTCTAGTTGGGGTATTATCACTATCTAAGAATAAAATTCTTTCAAAGCTAGATAAAAGTAAAGCTAATGCTTTATATTGGTAACCTTTAAATTCAAACTTTTGAAAGATATTTTCTTTAGAAGATGTTTGTTGTAAAGTATGTGGTAATAAAATACACTTAGCATTATACTGAGGGAATACTTTCAAACATAAATTAGCTTCAAACTCTTCCATAGTTGGAATCAATATTTCAATTGGTAGTTTACTTCCTAAATCTCTTATAGATTTAATCGATAATAACGTCAAGAAATTGAATTTACCACCTCCTACAAAAACAATTCCGTCTCCTTTATACATGTTTTTAGGAATTGATGAAGATTTTGGTAGTCTTTTAAGTACATTTTTATGAGATTTTTTCATATAATTCAATTCGTCTTCGCTCAATTGTAGAAAGCTTGATAGGTATTTTTCATTGAATACAATTCGATTATCTTCACTATCATCATCTTTTGAATTGTATCTTGCATGATAAATTCTTTCATCTGTTTTATAAGTGTTCAATTCACTAATTTGAGGTTTATACTTATAAATATGTTCAAAAATTCTCGCTAAGAAATCAAATTGGTTCTTAGGATATGAGGGTATCACTTCATTTACAAGATTTAATTTATCCTGTAATGATAAATTTTCATAATTATTTATACTGAAATTGATTTCACTCGTCTTGGCTGCTGAAGTTTCCAGGAACGGTTTGGTAGAAGAAGTTTTAAACCAGTCGAACCATTTCCCATGCTTATCTATCAACGCTGACTCTACAATTTCTGACTCCTTTGAACCAAACGTCTTTGTGAAAACCACAAATAGAACTATTAAACAACCTGCCAATAGTAAGAATTTGTTCTTTCTCCTTCGAGATTGGTGGGTTAATTGCATGGAGGCTGGTGAAAACAGTCGCGACGCGGGATTATATGGATCCATGAAGGCGGTACATACACGACATAGGTTTACTTGGAGGTACGAACTGGTGGCAGGGTGGGAGCCTGAATTGGAAGGTGGACTTGGGTCACGGAGGTATTAGAGTTTTCTGGTGGAAAATTGGTGGAATTCTGGTGGTATTTCCTCACAATCTCACCTCTTCTCAGTGTGAAAAAAACTCATCTCATCTCCTAGATTTACTATGTCTGACGATGAATATGACATCACAAAGCTGTTGGCTCTTAATATGGAGAGCTCAGATGAAAGTGACAACGACTCTTCAACCGAGTCTGCTCCTAAAAGGCCATTGAAAAAGCAAAAAGTGGCGGCCAATCCATTTCCTTCTCTTGAGTTATCTGATGGGGAGGAAGACACAAATGCTAATGAATCCATATCTTCATACTTTGTTAATAATAATCCAAATGTCAAGAAAGCAAAGTCAGGAACGTTCCAATCGTTTGGGTTCTCCAAGTTTCTCCTTCAAAATATCCTGAGGAAAGGATTTAAACAACCTACTCCAATTCAAAGAAAAACTATCCCATTAATTATGGAGAACAGAGATGTGGTGGGTATGGCAAGAACCGGTTCTGGTAAAACAGCAGCTTTCACATTACCTATGGTGGAGAAATTAAAAGCTCATACAGGTAAATCAGGTGCAAGGTCTATTATTTTATCTCCATCAAGAGAATTAGCATTACAAACATATAAGCAAGTTAAAGAATTTAGTCACAAAACCGATTTAAGAATTACATTATTGGTTGGTGGTGATTCTTTAGATGATCAATTTAGTGCCATGATGACCAATCCCGATATAATTATTGCTACTCCTGGTAGATTCTTACATTTAAAAGTTGAAATGGACCTAAGTTTAAGATCAGTGGAATACATAGTTTTCGATGAAGCTGATAGATTATTTGAGTTAGGTTTTGCAGAACAATTAAATGAATTAATTGCCAGTTTACCAACTTCAAGACAAACATTATTGTTTTCTGCCACATTACCAAAATCTTTAGTTGAATTTGCTAAAGCGGGTTTATCCAATCCTACTTTAGTTAGACTTGACACCGAAAGTAAGATTTCTGATCAATTAGAGTTGGCATTTATAACTACCAAGAGAAATGAAAGAGAAGCCAATTTGTTATACTTATTACAAGAGGTTATTAAAATGCCTTTACCAACTGAAGAAGAACTTAAAAAGATAAAAGATATGAATTCTAGGGATAATGATTCTGATGATTCAGATAATGAAGATGATAAGAAGTCTAAAAAGAGAAAATTTAAGAAAGAAAGACTTCCTCCTGCCAACTTATTACCTTCTAAGTTTTCAACCATCATTTTTGTTCCTACAAGACATCACGTTGAATACATTGCTGGATTATTGAGAGAATATGGATATTTGGTTTCATTCATTTATGGTCAATTGGATCAAACTGCCAGAAAACAACAACTTTATCAGTTTAGAATAGGGCTTACCACAATAATGGTGGTTACAGATGTTGCTGCTCGTGGTATTGATATTCCAATTTTGGCCAATGTTATCAACTTTACTTTACCTTCATCATCAAAAGTATTCATTCATAGAGTTGGTAGAACTGCTAGAGCTGGTAATAAAGGTTGGGCTTATTCTATTGTCAGTGAAAAAGAATTACCTTATCTTTTAGATTTGGAAATTTTCTTGGGTAAGAAGATTTTGACTACATCAATGCATGAAACAAAGGTTAATATGATCAAGGAAAAATTTGGAGATGACCATGCTATACCAAAAGTAAGTTATACCGATAGATTAGTTCTTGGATCGGCTCCTAGATTGGATTTGGAACCATTCCAAGAGTTATACGACAACTTATTGAAAAACAGCTACGAACTAAAACTTATCAGAGAAGTTTCTGTGAAGGGTGAAAAATTATTTTACAGAACTAGACAACCAGCATCAACTGAGTCAGTCAAGAGATCTAAAAACTTGGTTGAACAGCAATTATGGGACGAACAGAATATTTTATTTGGACCTAATATGGAAAAGGAGAAGCAAAACTTCTTGGATAAATTGTTAAATAGACATACCAAGGAAACTGTTTTTGAGTTCAACAAAAAAGGTAAAGAAAAAGAGGAAGATAGTCTTGTTAATTTCATGAACAAAAGAAGACGTCAATTAGCACCAATTCAACGTAAAGCTAAAGAACGTCAAAATTTATTGGAAATGGAAAGACTTGCAGGTCTCAATCATGGTATTGAAGAAGAAGTATTGAACAAACCTGAAGCTGATGAACAAGATCTTGATTTCTTTGAAGATGGTGATAAAGCATTGGAAAAGAAGTCATACAAAGATCCACAATTCTATATGAGTCATTATGCTCCAGTAGCTGATATTCAAGATAAACAACTTAGTCTTTCAAGTTTTGCTAATAATGCTTCTCAAGCTACATTTGACTTAGAAAATGATGATAAAACTCAAGTTAACAAACAAATATACCAATGGGATAAAAAGAAGGGTAAATATGTTAATTCAAGATCCACAGACAAGAAATATATTATCAGTGAATCAGGTCAAAGAATCCCTGCCACTTATAAATCAGGAAGATTTGACGAATGGAAGAAACAAAATCCAATTAATTCAAATAATGATTCTATGAATAACTTGGGTAACAAGAAATTCAAACATCAACAAAACAAGACACCCAGATTACCTGACAAATTTAGAGATGATTATCATAAACAAGTCAAGAAAGTTGAGAAAGCTATGGAAGGTGGTAAAGCTGTCAAGGGTTATAATAAACCAGGCATGAAACAAGAAATTAAATCTACTGCTCAAATCAGAAAGGATAGACAATTAAAAGACAAGAGAAGGGCTAAGAATGCAAGACCTTCCAAGAGAAGATAATAGAGATTAGTTCACGATAATGTATACCAAACTTTTATTTTCCTTATATATTGTTTACAACGTTTTTCATCTTCTGTAACCACCACCACCACTTCCTCTTCCATATGGATGATAACCACCTCTTCTGTTATAACCACCTCTACCTCTACCACCTCTACTTGGACCAGATGGTGGGCCACCTCTTCCTCCACCTCTTGGACCTCTTGGAGGACCACCTCTTCTGTCGTATGATCTTTGATGAGATTGGTAAGATTGTTGTTGTGGCTGAGAAGGGGGAGCTGGAGGTTGCTGGGATTCAGGATTACTTTCTTTACCTTCCTCATCTTGTTGTTGAGGGTTTAAAGGTTGTCCTGGTTGATCAGATTCTTCTCCAGATTGTTGTTGTTGCAACATATACCATTGTTGCATTCTTTGCCAATATTCTACCATTTCTGGAGTCATATTGGCTTGTCCATATTGATTATAGGCTCCATATTGTCCATAAGGACTATAATTGTATTGTTGTTGCTGTTGCATTTGTTGTATTTGTTGAGTCTGTTGATGTTGATTTCTTGGTTCTGCCCTTTTAACTTCCATTGATTTCCCCTTTAATGACACATATTTATTTACACAAACTCGATCAACTGCATCGGGTGAATCATAAGTAACAAAACCAAATCCTCTACTTCTACCAGTGTCTTTATCAATCATTAATTGGGCATCAACAATATGTCCAAATTGAGAGAAAAAATCGTTAAAATCTTTTTCATTAACTAATGGATCAATACCACCGACGAAAATCTTTCCAACCTTATCTTGTTCATCTCTAGCAATAGCTCTTTTTGGATCAATTAATTTACCATCTAAAACATGGTCAGTTTTAACAACTTCATCTACTGATTTAGTATCTTTAAAAGTTAAAAATCCAAAACCTCTAGATCTACCCGAAGCAGTATCTCTCATGATAGTATAATCAACAACTTCACCATATTTGGAGAAATAATCATGTAAACCTTGTTCAGTAGTATCCCAATTGAGACCACCAATAAACATCTTACCCGAATCTTTCCCCATATTAGATGGGGCCATCACTGGAGGTGCTTGAGGTGCACTATGTGCTTGGAATTGTTGTAATTGATTAAAGTTTGGTACGGGCATACCTGGAGGAGGAGCTGGCATAGATGAAGCAGGATCTTGAGTTGGAGGTGGAGGTGGTGGAGCACTTGAATCCACAGTACCCGAACCAGAAGAGGCATCTGGTACCACTGGTTCTGCTGCAGCCGTTTCTGAAGTTTCCTCCTTAGGTTTATCAGCTGTGGAAGCTTCAGTTGGTTCTTTGCCCTCGGCTGGCTCTGATTTTTCTACTGGCTCATCTTCACCATAAATATCCTCAAAGAGGGCTTCATCATCATCAATGTTGGACATTCTATAAATAGATTAATGTTAAAAAAATTGATTTATTGACTAACCTAATAATATACCCTATTTAGTAGTTACACTCTATGTACTTCTATCTAAATGGATTATTGAAAAACTCGCCGACTGCGAATTTTATGAGTGCAAAGTCGTGCACTAGACAAATAAATCGGGAATTTGGCGTAAATTAGTGGTGGGAAGGGGAGAATGGGGGAAATCAGGGATGGAACATGATTAAGAACATGACTCTCGAAAAAAACTAGTTTTAAGCTATTTTAACCCAAAAATTGACTCATTTCATATCTCATCTCATCTATCTCATCTTCGCATAAATTTATCACATCATGAAGAGCTATTTGATATATTTTGCTCAAGCATATCCTCAGTTTAGGACTGCAGAGTTGGAATCTCTTGCAGATTTACACGGGATAAAACTTGATTTACTGCATCATGAACAAAAAAATCCATTTCTTATTGTTCAACTAGAAAATGATGAACAAGCAAGATTGATTATGGAGAGAGCAGTTTTAAGTAGAGGTATATATGAACTTTGGGGAGAAGGGAAAACTCTTGAACAACTACATGAAAGTGTAAAGTCCACGTCTGCTGATAAGATACAACAGTTTCAAAAGGGAACGTTTAAATTCATATTTGAAGGATATATGGGTAAAAGAACTCGTGAGCAAAAGTTTGAGATGATTGAGTCATTCTCGTATTTAGCATTTGAAGGACCAATTAGGATGAAAGATCCAGATAATACTTTCACCTTATTGGAAGAATATGAGGTTTCAGGCCAGGAAAAGGCCACAGCTCCAAAGAAAATGTGGTTTACAAGACAAATACAATTAAGTGCTCGTACTAACAATATTCTTGATAAGTATGATCTTAGAAGAAGAAAATATATTGGTACTACTTCTTTTGATGCTGAATTAGCGTTAGTATCCTGTAATATAGCTCAAGTATCCCATTATAAAATAACGTATGATCCATTTACTGGAACAGGATCATTTTTGGTGGCAGCTGCAAATTTTGGAGGATTAACAATTGGTTCAGATATTGATGTTAGGATACTTAAAGGTAAAGGAGATCGAACAATCAAACTGAATTTTGTACAATATGATACATTAACCAATTATCTAGATACAATGACTATGGATTTTACTAATAATGCTCTTAGACAAGATTTTCCCATAGATACTATTGTATGTGATCCACCATATGGAGTTAGAGAAGGATTAAAAGTATGTGGAGCCAAGAATGAAGAAAAAGCTGCCGGTCGTGAACACGTTATAATCGAAGGAGAAAAAGCTCATTTAAGAAAAGATTTTATCCCACCCAAGAAACCATATGAATTATCAAGTTTATTAAATGATTTATTAAAATTTGCAGCCAACAGACTACCTATAAACGGAAGATTAGCTTTTTGGATGCCCACGGCAAACGATGAATTTGAGATAAATCAAATTCCCCAACATGAAAACTTAGAATTAGTATACAATTTAGAACAAGAATTTAATAAGTGGTCTAGAAGGCTTTTAGTATATATTAAGAGAGATGAAGATTTTGTGGGAATAACCAGAAATGGATTAAAGGAAAACCACATCAAAAACTTTAGAGAAAGATATTTCAAAGGATTCAGTGAAAAAAGTAGATAATCAAATCATTCATGTAAATAAATATCACCTCCAGTTTCTATCTACAAATCTTGAATCACTTACTTTACCAACTCTTGATCAAAATTTGTGCGTAAAAATTCCAGTGTGAAAAATGGACGTACTAAAGTAAGTACACATAAATGTATTACAATCGCTCGATATTAACATTCTAGAACCGACAAAAGTAATCCTAGAGGAATTCCTGAAGCCCCATTCATTGATAAAGTTGAAAATGTTGTTAAAGATGCCGAAACTGACTTTGAAAAAGTAATGCAAGCTTTTCAAGATAGATTACAACAGTATAAGTATATGGAATTATCCAAGAGAAATCAATTAAATGATCTTAATGTTAAGATTCCTGACATAGAGAAGAACTTACAGATCATAAGCTTTATTAAAGACAAGAAGGATAATGAAGAAGATGACGAAGAAGAAGAAACCGATAAAGATGTAATAGAGACCAATTATGAATTGAATGATACGCTATACACAAAAGCAACCATAAATACTAAAAATTTAGAGTCAGTATACTTATGGTTGGGAGCTGAAGTTATGTTGGAATACCCATTAGATGAAGCGGTTGACCTTTTGAATGAAAGATTAACTAATAATAAAGAACAGGTTAAAATCATAAAAGAAGATTTGACATTTTTAAAAGAGAATATTACAACCATGGAAGTTAATACCGCTAGATTATACAATTGGGACGTTGAAAGAAGAAGAAATACCAAGGTGGAAGAAGGCACTAAAAATTTGAAAATCTAATGGTGATTGACCCAATAACCATTTGACCTAATAACCCGAGATTTATCCAAAATCAACTACTAATAACATATTATCCCCATTTATCCGCTAACCGTGGACCCTTAGTATTCTCTATACCTTCTACCATTTACCCGGAGCTCGGGCTATTATTGCTCTCCTGGTCCATCCGGGATCTCGTAAATGTGTTTTTCTTCCATCGCACAATCCAATCAAAAAAGATAAGAAACACATCATAAATGGTTCCTTATAAACCATTTCCTTGGTGGAGACTCGTACTTTATGACCTTTTATTATGGATATTCGATGTATCATTTGATTGTTTCTTTAGGGAAATCAAATCTAGAGGTGCATTTAAGATTCCTTCCAGTGGTCCAGTTATATTTGTTGGAGCACCTCATGCCAACCAGTTTGTTGATCCAATGATTCTTATGAATCAAGTAAAGAAACTAAGTAAAAGACGTATTAGTTTTCTTATAGCAGCAAAGTCTTATAGACTTAAATTGATTGGAACTTTGTCTAAATGTCAGTTGTCAATTCCTGTTGAGAGGCCACAGGATAATTTGAAACCAGGTACTGGTAGAATTTTTATTGATTTTGAAAAAGATTCTTGTTTAGTTAATGGTGAAAATACAAATTTTACCAAATACTTAGAACCTAAATGCTTATTGGCATTACCTAAATCTTTAGGTGCCTCTGAAGTGTTAGAAATTTTGAGTGACACTCAATTAATTATAAGAAAACCATTTAATGATACTCCTAAAATTAAAAAATTGCTTAAGGATGGTACTCAATTCAAATATGCCATGAAAATAGATCAAAATGAAGTTTACCAAAGAGTTTTTAATCACTTGGCTAATGGAAATTGTATTGGAATTTTTCCAGAAGGTGGTAGTCATGATAGAACTGACCTTTTACCAATTAAAGCTGGTGTAGCGATAATGGCCTTAGGGGCAATGTCAAATAGTCCTGCCTGTAATGTGAAAATTGTACCTTGTGGTATGAACTATTTCAATGCTCATAAGTTTAGAAGTAGAGCAGTAATTGAATATGGTAATCCAATTGAAATATCTAAAGAGCTCGTTGAAAAATATCAAAACCCCGAGACAACAAAGGAAGCCGTTAAAGAATTGTTGGACATTATAACTAATGGATTGAAAGCAGTCACAGTCACTTGTGACTCTTATGAAACTTTGATGGTGGTCCAGGCTGCTAGAAGATTATATGCTAACCATTTTGCTGCAAGACTACCTTTACCATTGGTCATTGAAATGAACAGAAGATTGGTTTATGGTTATAAGACATTTGAACATGAACCTAAAGTTAAAGCCTTAAAATCAAAGATTTTGGACTATAATGACAAATTGGCTCAAATTTATTTACCCGATCATTTACTTGAAAATTTTAATGAAAAGTCAAAGATAAGAAGTCTAGGAATATTAACGTATAGGTTGGTAAAATTGTTTGTATTATTCACATTGGCATTACCAGGGTCAATCTTATTTTCACCAGTTTTTTTGATTGCCAAATATATTTCATTTAAGAAGCGTAGCACTGCATTGGCAAATTCAGTTGTGAAAATTAAGGGTAATGATGTTGTAGCCACATGGAAAATTTTAGTGAGTTTGGGTATCGCCCCCATTTTCTATAGTTTTTATGCTACCATTGGTGTATACTTCTTGAAAGATTATGGGTTCCAAATAGGAATTGTTAAATTGTGGTTATGCTTATATTGTTTCAACGTATTGATCACATATTGTTCTTTGTTAACAGGGGAACAAGGTTTAGATATTTTTAAAAGTTTGAGACCTTTATATTTGTCATTGATTGATGGATCTTCAATTAAAGAGTTGAAACAATTGAGAGCAGAATTAACGGATGAAATTACCGAAATAGTTGATGAATTTGGTTGGAAATTATTCCCAGATGATTTCAACTTATTGGAATTAGATGAAAAAGATGAAGAAGCAATTACAATGTCGTTAAAGAACAGGAGAAGATTCAGGAAAGATGGACTGGAATCTGCTTCCAATTCTTCTGCATCTTTAAATTCTCAGTTTTCTGCATCTTCATCTATTTCTGACGGTATTTCATTAATCAACTCAGAAAAGTCTTTGACCAATATACCAATGTTTAGTGATTATCAATTGCATTCAAATAAAGATTCCATTATGACTCCATCGGCTGATTCAGATGATTATGCAATTCTGAGAGCTTCAAGTCAGTTAGAGTTAAACTTTGGTCACAAGAGAAATCATTCCGACTTACATCAACTTTTATCTGACAGAATCAAAATGAAGATGAGAGAGAGAAGGGATGAAAAGGAAAAAATTGACTAGTATGTCTAGTCCTATCGTCATTTGCATGTAACATTACCTAATATAGTCACACTATGATAATAATATACATTAATCTTGAAGGTTTGCTTGTTTAGAATAAAACTCTATCACTTGTTCTGAAGTTGTTGCATCTTCAACTCCTTTGTCGTCTCTTATTCTCAAAAATCTGGGGAATCTTAATGAAATACCTTTGGAGAACTCTTGGTGTCCTGCTTTATAAATCGGACTCAAAGATAAATCAGCTGTTAAGACTTCAAATAGCATTGTTGGTTCAAGCCAGACATCTGGCAGGGCACTTGAGTCAAATATGTATGAGCTTTTAGGTTTAGAAATCTCCGTTGGGCTCAATTTCTGATATAAATTAGTTAAATCCTCGTCTGAAAACCCAGTTCCAATTTTACAAGTAGTTTCAAACTCACCAGTATCATCATTATAACTGGCTAATAAAAACCCTCCGTAAGTACCTGTTCTTTTACCTCGTCCATTATAAGCACCTATTACCACTAAATCTAAAGAGTCCCCGACTCCTGCTAAATAATCTTTTTTCAATTTTAACCAATTTCTTGATCTTTTAGATGGTTCGTAATATGACTCACTAGAGTTTAACATTTTCACCATTAAACCTTCACAACTGTCTTTCACTGATTGATCCAAGAAGGTCTGTAATTCGTCTAGATTCGAAGAGTTTTTAAAAGTAGCGAAACTGAATTTACCTTCAATTGGTTTGAAATTTTCAAACATAAGTTGTCTCCTTTCTGCCAAAGTTTTATTCACTACTGCTTGTCCGTTAAAATACAACATGTCAAAGGCGAATAAGCATATATGAACTTTAATATCTTTTTCATCAACATCTTTTCTCTTTCTGGTGGATAAGATTTGGAATGGTAAGATTTTATTTGTCTGCCTGTCCCAAGCAACAGCTTCACAATCAAGGATGAAAGAATTTATAGGAGACGAATCTTCCTGAACATTGATAAAATCCTTAATGATGGCAACGAGATCAGGATATCTCTGGGACATATCTTCTGAGTTACGGGAGTAAATTCTCACAGATCCATCCGGTAAAAGATGAATTTGTGCTCTTTCCCCGTCATATTTGTATTCACAAGTAAATTCTTCGCCCTGAAATCTATCCAAAACTTCAGAAATAGATTTAGTGGGCTTTGCCAACATTGGCTTCAATGGAATACCAGGCGTCAAATGAACGTGATCTAACAAATTAAAAATTCCGTGATTATAAGCATTTCTAATCACAATTTCATAGTTGGGTATTAAGGAAAAAGATTCTCTGATGATGTCTTCTGCTTTGCTTAAATTTTCCGGTGTTAATTTGATTCCTTCGTAGTTAACAAAAGCCTGTGCCAAACCAATCAAAACAGTCTTTTCTGCCAAACCAATTCTAAGCTTACCTTCTAATGATCTGATTAAAAACTTGGCTTCGTTAGATTTCTGTTCACAAGCAGTCAAAAGTTTATTAATGGTTCCAATCTTTTTCTGTTGGGAATCCTTACCAGTAGATTTAGCTATTTTGGTTAAACTTTCGAATACCAAATCAATATCTAACGATTGAGGTTTGAACATAGTTGGTTGACCAGATCTCGATTTTTGAGCTACTATACCAAGATCACCAAATGTCTTATAATCCAGTTTAATCTTGGTGGTTGCTCTACCATAACATTCACTAATCGCTTTTATTAAAAGTGTTTCCCCTAAACCTAATTCCAAATCTGGTTCATAATCAGGTCCCAATCTATTGATGGATAAATAAACAATTTTAACCAATTTATCAACTGAAGATTGTTGAAGAACTTCCAAATAGAATTCAGAAATGATAGAAATCATCTTTAGTCTACCAGATTCTTGTTCAATCTCTTCAAATACCGAACATAATTTAGCATATGGTAATTTAGCTGATACTGTAACCTTTTCACCTTTATGGTCTTCATGTTCTTTCTTACTAAGTTCAATCAACTTCTTTTGTTCAGAATTATCATCCACAGCTTCAGATAATTTACTGACTTCTTCTTCCACAACTTTGGGTGGCGTACTAACTCCTTCAGATCCAATCTTGCCATTTTCCATATTACTTGGTTGCTCAATCTTTGGTCTTTTGGTATCACTCAGATTCTGCACAGTCATTATTCTTTTGTCTGGTTTACTTCCCTTGGATGAGAAGAAACTCATTATGGATTTCTGTTGGGACATTCTGAGTATTCGGTAATTAGGTGATAAAATAGTTCTAATTACTCTATACATACATAGATGAGGTTACGCGGTAGAAAATCGCGTACTACTACAAATGCCATACACGACTTACAATTTTACATCTATATTACACTATTCTAAATGGAAGCAGTCCAGATAAATTGGGGTCCCTTATCACCATAATTATCTACATCAACAAATAATTCTCCATTTGTGTTAGAACTAGCACCAAAAATTTGTTTTGAAAAAATTTGGGCACCTAAGAAATAGACATCTTCCCATGAACCACCAGATTCTTTAGGTCTTTTCCATTCAGGGAAATATTCAGGATATTTTGAAAGTTTTATAGATATTGGAACTTGAGATATTACGAAACCTTCGGTTATTTCCACGGGTTCATCGGCCAGCTGATAAGCAGCAATTGCACTATTAACACCAGCTTTATCTTTTTTATTGGTTTTGGTGGATGGATTTCTGATTAAGTAGGTATCACGAAGTTTTTTGATCAAGGCAAACTTCAATCCAGGAATTTTAAATGTTGTACCAACAAAAATCATGTTATCATAACATTCTTGTCTTTTCTCTAAGTCTGGAATATTGCTTAATGCCTTAAAAATATTTTCTGAAATCAAATCTATCAATTTAGAAGTACCTTGAAATCTTTCTTTTCCAATCGTTATTTTTTCTTTTGTTTCGGGATCCATGAATGAATTTTTTTCTAATTTGGTATTTAATATTTGTTCGGCTTCTTCCTCTTCTTCTCCTTCTCCTTCCGTCTTACCATTTAAGATTTTTTCATCTTCAGTGACAAGTTTAGCAATGTCAAAATTTTCATCTTCTTGTTTCAAGTCGTTCATGGAATAAAATGATTCTTCGTCATTAACTACTTCAAAAATAGAAGAAGTTTTTAAAAGTTCAATCTGTCTTTCATTTAAAGTAGGTAAAAGTTTAGCTAATTCTTCATTAATTAAATTACTACCATAAGGTAAGAATTTACCTGCATATTTTATCATTTGACAATTAACGATTGGGCATATTTGAGTTGAATCTTTACCCAAATTAACAACTAAAGAACTAGTACCGTTTCCAATTCCAAAAGTAGAAGCTACAGATAAGTCCAATACATTAAATGCGGTGAATTCCAATGACTCGATGGCATATTTTGTAATTGATTCAATTTGTAATCTGGACCAACTTAAGGAAGGTGTTATCAACAATAAAGGAATTTGGTTTATGGTGACAATAGGATTTTTGGCAATTACACTCTGGAGAACTATCTTCAAAAGGTATTTGAATGCTTCTAAATCAACAATCTTACTACCTTTGATTGGATAAATTTCTTCCAACTCTTCAACTGATTCTTCATCTTTGGTAGCCTGGTAATTTTTGGTGACGGGATTTTGGTATACGATTGAAGGAATTTTATATTCTGGTGGACTCAAACTATCTTGTAATCCAAACAGAAATAATGTATGTTCACTTCCAGTATGAACAACAAGGAAATTATCTTCCCTATATAATGGCATTTCTTAAGTTATTTATTATTTTTGAACATTCAGTTAAAAAATGGTCGCGAGATTATCGTCACGGGCGCACGACTTTTTTATATTAGATTTTGCAGCAATAAAACCAAAATTAAGATATATTAAACTATTTAGTAAATGCTAATCGTATTCGTAGTCTTCGGTATTCTCTAAGAATTTATTATAATTGGCTCTTGTTCCCAAAACTGATCTTTTTGAATTGGAAGTATTCAGTCTTTTAATCCGAGAAAATTGTGGTAATTCATCGATTTCTTCTTCATTACTGTTAATCAATTTAACTTCATTAACAAATGGTAAATCTTCATCGGGTAATGTGGGTAATGGATGTGACGAGTACTCCACTGGGGAGGCAGATTTGGGGAATCTTAAATTTGAAGAATCGAAAGAATCAATAGAATCACTTGTTCTATGTTTCTTACTTCTTTCAACAAATTTGGAATAATTGGATTTGATGTCTGTTTGAACCCGATTTAACTTTGGAGCGGGTCGATCATGGGTTGGAATGTTGGGAACACTATTAGATCTATCGGTTGGATAATCAGGCCTTGTTTGTGCTTTAAAAGGTAAAACTCTGGTGGTAGTTCCTCTTCTATCTTTATCTTTCCTAGATCTACTTCTATGCCTTGTTTTATCTCGAGGTCCAAAATCTTCTGCATAATCGTGATACTCGTCTAAATGCCTGTAGTCATGTTCCCTGGCGTCGGCACTGGGAAAATCACTTGGCTCTATTTGTCCTTGTAAATTTGCTCTTGGTTGAACGGGAGATGGTGACCTAATATTTGGGGAAACAGACTGGCTTTGAGTCTGTCCCTTGAACTTTGAAATTAAATTTTGAATTGCAGAGAAATCATGAATCTTTATCATTCCCGAATACCAACCGATCGCTCCTAACACGATAACCCATACCAAACCTATTTTTGCATAACCAAAAAAAATCTTGGAATAATGAATAATATAACTTGAACTTTGATTTAAAATAATTGCAATTATAAGTCCCAACCCGAAACTAGGAATATGGAAAATGGGTGAAGATGCCAGGAAAAATTTACTTAAAGATTTGTCTTGTTTAATTGGAGTGGGTTCTGGGGTAATGGTTTGAGTATAATCAATATTTAAACCAGGAGAAATTTCTCTTACAGTTTCTTTAACGGGGGAAGCAGTTGGAGTTGGAGATTGTAAACCTCGAGTTTGTGGTATTTTAGCTTTTAAAACTGGTTTTTCTCTAATTATTTTCTCTTTTGGCTGTTCTTCAATAATAGGTGAAGGTATACTTATAGGATCTTCCATTTCAACTGATCTAATGGATTCGGCTTGAACGGGGACTTGCTTTTTAGGATCAACCACCTGGTAAGCACAACTAATTAAATCATTTAAATAATCATCAACCGTTCTTTTATCAGATTTTGTTGATAATCTGTCATCATCTCCAAGTTTTTTAAGTCTAAAGACCCCATCAGGATCTTGCTTATATACCAATTTCTTCTTATTGGTGGTCACAGTAGCCATTAAGGTTCAAAATTAATAAATATCGAATACCCCTGATGCTAAATTCTCAATCTATTGTTAATTGATAGACGGTTGTAATGTAACCAAACTTGATAGTCAATTTGAAAAATCAGGTAAAGATTGGAAATAGTTTTAAAAAGAATTTTTCAAATTAATCTTGTCAGCAATATAGATCATGTACAAACCTCAAATAGGATAACCAATTGTATACCAGTTCTATTGTTTATTAACAACTAAGTCGTGTCATTTAAAGCCTAATACCTCGACTGTTATTTAATTTTCCTATTTAGGTAATATTACGCTTAATTACTTGCATTGACGAATACACGACAATCTTTTACCAAAAATGGGGGATTTTGACATAAGTGGCTGGTAAGAGATAATATAGTACAATTTATATTACTTTTAAACCTATTACACATTGAATTGAATATCATTGAATCATATATGTCCTCTAATTCTTCTAGCTAATTGAATATCTTTTTGCATGATTGTAACTCTTTTAGCATGAATAGCACATAAATTAGTATCTTCTAATAAATGAATCAAATAAGCTTCACAAGCTTCTTGTAATGCAAGTACTGCATTACTTTGCCATCTTATACCATAATTCACTCCAATATAATTTTCTGCTATTTCCTTAACTAATCTTGCAAATGGTAATTTTCTAATTAAAAGATCAGTACTTCGTTGAAATTTTCTTATTTCTCTTAAAGCTTTAGTTCCTGGTTTAAATCTTCTTTTTACATTAGCAGATCGAGGTAAATGTATTGCATCTCCTGGTTCATCCCTCGAAATTCCTGAATATCCTGAAGTTCTTCGAGATCCTTGTGCAGATCTACCACCTCTTGAACCCAATGACGGTCTTTGTTGTGATCCTAATCCAATTCCGGGTCTCCTTACGGGGGTTGACATTATGATCAGATCAATTCACGGGTTGAAAAAGTTATAGGAATAGATTTTTAAGCCAGCAGAAATGTGAGAACTAATATCCATGTCGTGTATGTACCGAATCTATTTACAAGAGATTATTCTTCATCATATTTACCTTCAAGGATATCATTTAAACCATCTTGAATCATTGCACTTTCTTCATCCATTGGTTCGTTTGCTAATTTCTTTAAATTTTCATCTCCTCCCATTAAATTTCTCATTCTCCATCCAAATTCTTTAAAGCTCAGTACATCTAATATCCAACAAGATCCAAATACAATCATTGAACTGACACTACCAGCTAACATTGTCCCGGTTCCAACTGCAACCGCTGCATCCATGGTGAAATTATATCCCGTGGGAGGTGAATGATTTCCCTGGAAAAAACTAGGTATAAATTGTCTTGAAATAGTAGATTTATACGCAAATCTAGATGATAAAATTGTTATACCAGCAGCTCCTAAAAACAACATCATTTGTTGTTTTCTTCTTTTCTTATATTCATCACTAGCACTATTTAATTTGAAATTCTTAAGACCAGCTCCAAGAATGTCAAATGATGCTAAATTTAATGATTCACTTAGAGACATAATACCAATGGAAAATTTTCAATGTGCGAAATATATTGATCTATATATATTAATAAAACATATTCAAGAATAAAACAACTTTTCTCGTATAATTTCCAGACTTTGCTGATATAATTCTACAATTTAAAACAAATAACAGGTTTGAGGGTAGTACAATTAAATTTCTTCCTTGAATAAACCACCCTTATTTTGGGCTACACTTACTTCATCTTCATATCCTTCATAATCTTGAGTAGTTAATTGAGATTTGACTTCGGCTTTTGTTTCGTCTTTTTTGGGTTTGGGTTCACTTACTTCTGGTTTAGATTTTGTTGATTTGACAGGGCTGGTAGCTTTAACAGGTGTTGGTTTAGATTTGAAAAAATTTGATAACCTCTTCATTCTGGATTTCTTTTCTTTCTTTGGCTTAGTGTCAATAGCTGTAGATTTTTCAGGTATAACTTCAGCTTTCACTGGTTCTGGTTCTGGTTCATCAGAGAAAATGGAAGAAGTATCCAACAATTTCTTTTCGTTTAAGTCTTTTCTTAAATGTTCAGGTAATGAGTTATTGATTTCATGTTCATCCTTCACTCTTTCTTGTAAATGTTCTTTAATCTCAGCCTTTTGTTTTTCTTTATCAGATAAATGCTTTTCTTTGGTCTGAGTTAAATCATTTATTTCTTTGTCCAACTTAGAATCTTCATCCTCAACTTCTCCTAATTCTTTGTGAACAGAACTGGTCAATTGATCAACTTCTTTATCGGTTTCTTCTAATTTTGTGGTCTTTTCTTCCAAATCTTTGGTATTGGTTTCAATCTCTGCTTCAATTTCCTGTAATTTTTCTTCCAATTCCTTTAATTTATCGGAGTACTCGGTGTTCAAATCAGTTAATTTAGTCACTTCTTCATCAACTTGATTCTTTGAATTAGTCAAATCATCCAACTTTTCAGTTTCGACTTTTAATTCTTCCAAAACAGGTGCAATTTCTTCATCTCTTTCGGATTGCATGCCATCCAAAACTGTTTTTCTAGATCCAATTAACTCTTGCTCTTCATTGTCGATTTTATCTTGATTCTCTTGCTTTTGAACCAATAATTCTTCCTTAGCAGCCGCATGCTTTTCCTCTTGTTCTTTCAATTCGGCTAATTTGGCTTCAACCTTCTTGTTTTCTTCAGCTTGATATTCGACGAATTCTTGGTCTTTGGCAGACTTTTCTTCCTCATTTTTAGCTATTCTTTCTTGTTTAGCCTTTTCTAAGTCAGCCTTTTCTTGTTGCTTAGCAGCATATTCATCACGCTTGAATTGGTCATGTTTTCTGATTAAATCCATCTTTTTATCTTTGTTAACTTTATCAGTATCTCTTTGAGCTTGAGCTTTACTGTTAATGTCTTTCAAAACAGGTTGAACAATCATTGAAGCCATTGCATCCAATTCAGCTTGTGTTACGGTTAAACCGCCTCCTAAATCAACTAAACCCTTCTTATTATTGGCCACTCTTTCATCACTTCTTTTTTGAGCAATTGCTAAAGCATTTGCATATAATTGAGCTTGTTTTTTAAAGTCTTCAGGGGTTCCTGAAGCTGACAAGCTATTTAAACGATTGTTTGCTTTTTCACTAGCAGCAGACAATAAGTATTGACCACTAATATCGGATGCTTTGAAAGATTTTGTTCTATCTTCACCATTTTTGACTAATCCACTTCTACTTGAATTTAAATTAGGATTAATCCTGGAGTCCATTGTTTTAGCCGAATTTGCATTGGCCAATGAACTAATTTTATCAATATTCAATGTGGTAGATGAAGATTTTGGTAATAAACCATGTCTGTAATTCTTATCAGGGTTGATTCTTGATGTCATAGTTGAAGTAGAATTTTTATTGGCTGCTTTATAAATGGAGTCTCCCTTAATACTTGGAATTCCCAATTCACTTGAAGAACTTTTATAAGTACTGGTATTTGAAGTCATAGAATGAGAATTCTTATAATCATTCAAACCAGCTGTTGCAGCATTTGCAGCATCGGTATCAACAGTTCTTGACCATTCATAAATTTTTTCCAATTTGGCAGCTAATGCAGCATCTTGAGCTTCTTGAGCTACGGTTCTTTCATAACTAGGTTTAACAGTTAAGTCAGTTGAAGCCGCTAATAAAGCAGCAGTATCAGAAGCATTTGAATTAACTCCAACATTTGAAATATTTGGACTATTAAAAACTCCTTGCCTTAATTTTTGCTGATAAATTGCTTGTTGAGATAATGGTTTCCCATTTGTTTGATAAATTGAACGAGACATATCCCCTAATATTGTGAACTTAATAGATTAAGGAGTTAATCAATTAAATAACTAAATTGAAATTTAAATATTAATTAAATCAATTGAATTAGATTAATTGTTATCAATTGTTTTTATTTTGACTATTTACCTTCAAATTAATCAGGTCAAATTATAGCAAGAATAATTATTCAATTTTTGGGGAGGTTAAAAATTGTGAGGTTTCAGCTACGAAATTTCATCACTTGGAAGTCGAACCCAAATTGGAACTGGCTCGGGACTGGGTGCAGGACTAGCTGCTATATTGTCGTGTACCAACCACCATCATACCAGCCATATAGAGTTTGACAGCAATCACGGTAGGTACTAAAGGGTAATAGAGGGCTGGATTCGTTAGATATTTGGTTTTAAGGTGATATGTTATGAACTTAAGTTTTCAGTTGTCCAAATGGTCTGGGCCCTTATCAAAGTACGACCTGCGAGAATTATAGGGGCTAATCTTAGGTGGTAGATTCTTATCTAAAGTGCTTATCGGAGGCAGGTTGGTGGAAGTAGATAATTCAAACACGGTGGGATGATCGGTGAGGGGAAAAGGTGTTTGTATACGTAAACTTATAAATTTCTGGACTGACCTAAATAATTGCAAAATTTGCATCCTGTAATCGGATTATACTATTGAGAGTGTAATTACATCATTGAGGAAATTATAGGTAAAGTAGCTAGATTGTACCGAGAATATGAATATTCGAGTAGAGTAGTTCGATTGTATCAAGAAAATGAATTTTGCGGGCAAGTTTTGGTATGTTTGAATAATGCAAATCAGAGAGTATTCATTATATAATTAACTCTGGGTGCCATTATTTTACTTAGTTGACGATATTGAAAACAAAAGGTGACCCCAATGAAAGAAATGAAATGTGCCACTCACATAATGTAAACACTTTATTCTCCAACCACTACTATTAGAATACAAAGTTGACAACTGATGATCACCTAAATTATTGTTGCTTGCAACCACACAATTATCAATGATCACAAATTTCTCGGGATTTTTACCTATTTTTGTGGTCAAGTATCCTTTTGTACCTATTCCCGATTATTCACTGTTAAATCTGAGTCAATAATTGATACCTTACCCTTATTAGATGGTATGGTGATATTATCGGTACGCACACTCACTGGTCCCTCGGTATGTACAGGAGATAAGAGCGAGATAAGAAGTGTCCGATACAACTTGCATACGTTTATAAAAATGCCTACATGAAATCAACTACAAATATCCTAAACACCGAAAAACCCGGAATGATCAAATTCCTTCATAATTTAAACTAGTACCAGTACTAGAATCAACATCCAAATCTAAATTATTCAAATTATAATTAGATACTTCACTCTTAAGTTGATCAGAATCATGAGCATTACCATTAGAACTATTCTTTCTTCTACCTCCTCTATTATGTAAATTTGGATTACCGTAAATAATCGAAGTAGTTCCATTGGAATTAACCTTATAATGAGTTTTCAAGTGTTGTGCCAAATTATCTGACCTACTAAATTGTTTTTCACAATATTTACAGTGGAATGGTCTGATATTAGAATGAACAGATCTAATATGTCTCTTCAAATGTTCTGATCTTTTAAATTGCTTTGTACAATCTGGACATGGAAATGGTTTACCTTCTTCATCCCCTCCGTTATTAGATTGATTCTGTTTAATCGTTTCTTTTATATCTGATCCTACTTGTTCTTTATCTTCTGAAATAGTAGCCTTAGAAACAGAATTCCGGCTGCTCAGGGCTCTGGAAGGAGATGCTCTTCTATTAAGTTTATCATTATCATTAGCATCATTTGAAATTATTTTATCATCATTATTGAAAAGTGAACTTCTAAATTCATTAACTGCAGCATTTGAGTTGGTTGATTTTCTCCTTTTCCGTTTATCACTAATACTTATATTTGAATTTACAAGATTGTGACTTATCATCAGAATTGAGTTTCTTCTTTTGGAGATTGCATTATTATTTTTAATAATTCCTGTTGGATTAACCATAATTTCATTGGTTTTATAATCTTTATTCAATTCATTATTATTTAACCAAACTTTAATTGCATTAAAACATTCATTATTCATTTTAAAATCAACATCCAAATCTTTAGTATTAGATGTACTAAAGAAGTTACTTAAGTTCGGTGAAGAAGTTGATGATGGTAAAATATAATCTTTAGTCATAGTTCCAGACCTTGTAAAATCATTTGATTGATTGATAACGGTTCTAATATTATCTGATTCTTTGATATTCAGTTGTTCAGTAATCTTTTTATTGGAATTAATCTTCTTATCAATTGTAAATATTTCTTGGGGGTTTATTGTTCTTTCATCATGAACATCCTTATTGTTATAAATAAATTCAGGACTTGGAGATTTTGAACTATCCTGACTGATATTTTGAATGGAAAGTAAATTTAATTTGTCAGGTAAACTAAAGCTGGAAGATTTTGTATGAGATTTGTAATAATAACTATAATTATTATAGTTATCAACTTCCATACTTGGAGGTAAATTTGATGGATTATACAGATAATTAAATAAATTAACACCTGTACCCGAATTTAAATTTGTTGAAGATTCATTTGGAGAACTAAACTCGGGAGTTGTATCGGAGGCATTGGTTAAGTTGTCATTTAAATTATCAATATAATCCATAGATGGATCCAATAAATTTAATGCATCATTATTCATATTAGGATTTATATTACCATTAAAATCCAATAGATGATCATCTAATAGATTTGACATGTTATAATTGATTTATCAGGTTATCTGTAATTCTGTGACCTATCACTTATATAACGTTAATTAAATATAGGAAACTTCGGAATTTAACTAATTGATAATTAGTCAATAAATTATTTAATTAATTTAATTTATCTATTAAAACTTGTCTTAAATATTAAACTTTGACAGTTAATAGCAAAAAATCTAGTTATTAATCAAGTGGATTTTTGGGAACTATAAAATCGGATAACTTTTTTGTGTCATTCACACATTGGGGGTGTGACGCTGTGTGCAGGACGAGCCATAGGTGTGGATAGCCAATTTAGGATTTATTGCATATATTATAGGAGATAACCTACAAAGTAAAGTATTATACAAACCAGAATTAATAGATTTATTAATTATATTAAATATTAGTAATTTAGAATGAAAAAAATGAATTGTGTGATGTATCATATTCCCGGTTAGTGAGAGGCGTAATTATCAATTGATAAGATAACACCTGAAATTATAAATTGTGAGGTTAATTTTTTATTATTTTCGATCAAATAAATTCGTAATTCTTATCTACAATCATTTCCCATAGTAGACTATTACCTCCTACAACCAGTCGTTCCCTACCAGGGTTATACCCAGAGAATGCACCCCCTGTGTGTATGAACCGGGCTGGGTTTACGAGCGGATTTACTGCGAAATAAACCTATTAGGGTCCTGTACCTTGAATTACTATACAATCATATATTCCGAAAGAATCCAGCTTTCGATTATTTTAAAACATCCAAATCTTTAATCAAACCATCAAGAACATTTGAGTTAATAACACCTTCTGCTGAATTTAAATTACTTAAATATAACCACATATCATCGATAGTGGTATCACTAAATCCTCCCATAAATTTGGCACATTCATAATTATTTGATTCTTGATTAACGCTTGAAAGAATTGAATCAAGTTCTTTAACTTTATTAACATCTTTTACAATTCCTAAATTTACTTGTTCAGCTTGTTGAACAAATTCTGGTACATCAAATAAATTTTCCAGTAATTTCATGGCCATTGTCATTGATTTATTTACATACCATCCAAATAAAAATCTTTCAGCAAAGTAGTTTACAAATTTCATGTTATGATTAAAAAATTCTAATAAATTAGATTTGAAACTATTGTAAATGGGATAATTTGATCCAATAGTATGTCCATGGTTTCTCATGAAAAATTTTAATCTAACAACCATTGATAATGTTAAAAGAATATTTTTGTGAACAATCAGTAACATTGAAGGAGAAATGGTATAAATATTTGAATTATCTTGATTTATGACTTTTTGGAATTTAGATAAAATTGGAAAATGATCTTTATAAATCTTCTTCAAAAAGTAATAAGCGAGATCGATTTTATTTTTCTTTTCAAAATGAACTCCCAATAAAACATAAGCTGAAACACTCGCAAATTTGGTTATAATACAACATTTCAAATCCATCATATTAAAATGTTTTTTACTTGGAGGAGCTACCATAGATTCTTCCCTTTTGAAAAATCTACACGTTATCTCTTCAACTGAATTCTCATCAAACGCTTTTTCAATCATAGAAAGTTGACTTACAATTTCACTCACTTTCTGAGTTTGATTAACATCCATCATTTTTGTAGCTAATGGTTCAATCATTTTTTCAACTGCCCAACTAACAGTTTTTACCATATAAATCACAACTTTTTCAAATTCTTTATTGAGAACATTAGCATTATCATCAGTATAAAATGGTAATTCTGTATCATATGAAATGGCTCTCGAAATTGGTTCTTCTCCAGCTCTATAAGCCTCAACTCGATCAACATTAATCATCATATGCCATATTTTTCTACCTAAATTAGCTAATCTGGGAGGTAAGTCAATATTTTGACGAGTTGGTTCACGATTTAAACCAAGTGCAATACACATTCTAAGAATGGCAGCTCTTGCTGAACTCATCTCACTACAACTTAAGTCCAATCCAAATTCAGGTCCTCTCATTTTATAAGAATGAAGTAATAAAGCAAGCTGAAGGGCAGGGAATGGAACAAAATCATAAATATTAGATCTTTCAAAACATTGTTGAGCAATATGAATGGTTTCAACTGATATAGCATTATTAAGTAAATATTTTCTTTCTTGAGTCTTTGGATCAGGATCATCACTTGTAAAAGCTTTTTCATTACATTCATTAAGATAAGAGAAAAGATCCAAATATGATAATCTAAGAACTACCAATAACATTCCAAGATAAGCTGTATCATTTTCACGTTCAATTTTTACTATTGGTTTTGATTCTGATTCTTCCGGTCCAATAAGTCTTGTTATCTCTGACCTAAAATCAATTTCATCTAGAAATGGCATTGAAAAATATAATGACAGGAAGAAAATATCAATTAATTTCCAAATAACTTTTTTGGCAGGTAATACTAATTCAATTTTGGAGATTAATGTTAAAGTTTCATCCATATTTTCAATTATACTAAGACCCAAAGTAACGGCACTTTTAGTGGCATCAAACCCTTTCTTGTTGCAAATTGCATTTCTAACTTCTTCATTATGAGATATTGAAGTACCACGCATAGCAGCATCAACTTTATTTCTTAAAACTGCTAAACCGGGTTCCATAGTTGATAATGCTAACCAAGTAAAAATACCTGTAGCCATATGAAAAGTCGGATTAGTTGGATTGGCAGGAGTATAAGATACTTGGGTAAATTCTTGTAAGAAATTAATATCATCATCATTACCAATCAATAATCGACTTAATTCTGGATCTATTGGAGTTGAAAATTCTGATGGATCTTTAAGAGCATAATCCAAAGTAGCAGGTGAAGACATATCACTTTTGGCATCTGAAAATTTAGAACTTATTGAAGAAGAAGTATTTGATGAATCATTATTATACCCATTATTCAAAATCGTATTTAGATCTGAACTGGGAGTATATCCATCAAGTCTAAATCTACCGGTATAATCTGAAACAGATGTACTATAAGGAGACTGAATACTTGATGCAATATTCTCTGGCTTTGTAGGATTGGTCTTAAAAGCAAAAAAATCAGGTGAATTAGGAAACATATTTGCTGGCGTCTTAATACTATTAAGAGCAGGAAGTGGCAGAAATGATGGATCAAATGCTTGACTTGCTATTGGAGGATTAGTTGCATTATTAGATTGAGGATTGGAATTTGCAAATACTGTATCAGTGGCTTTGGCAAGTGTCTCTTCAAGTTTTGAAATCTTTGATTTTAAGGCATCAAGTTCATTCTCAACTGCTTGTTTTGGGGCCCTTCTTTTTCTGGGTTCTCGAGTATAATCACAATCATTATTACCATATTTAATACATGATTGACAAGGTTGTTGTTTATTACATTTAATTTTTCTTCTCTTACAAAACAGACAAGCGGTTTTCTTCTCTTCTGACATGATGGCGATTACAAATGCAATTTTTTCAAGATATATACTGTACGGGGTCAACGCGGGCTTTCGGAATGGAAAATGTCCGTGTGGGTCGTGGCGAAGGAATGTTTTACGAGATTTATTAACTATGAATTTCTAACATAAAGTAATTTACCCGATCTTTTACCAACTTTGGTGTATAATAATTGAGCCCGGTGATTTTCAAAATTTGTGGCCCAATAGCATTTCTTACATCCTAATCTATCAGCTTCAGCAAACACAAATTCCATTAATTTTCTACCCACTCCACCTAATCTATTCTTATCACTAACATAAAGATCATTCAAGTATAAAGCATCTTCAATTGTCCAAGTAAATCTATGAGTTAAATAATTAGCAAATCCAATTATGTATCCATCCACTTCTGCTACTGCCGCATAGGTGGGGTCGGATGGATCCAAGAATCGTCTAAATTGTTCCTTGGTAATTTCATCAGTCATTAAATGAGCTGATTCATAAAATACAAGGTATGAATCTTCAGGTCCACTCCATAATTCTTTCCACCGATCAAAATCTTTTGATTCAATTGGTCTAATTACTAACGACATCTACTATTAGTGGCGCCACTGGGGGTATTTATACTTGGGCTACAGGTGGGGGTAAAATCATTTTATCCGAACAGTGAATTTTAGGCGGGAATCCCAATGCCGTAACCTGTTTAGTTCCCGCTGCCGCTTGGGCCATAACTAATCGCCTGTATCATAATATTTGGTTTAGCGAGGAATACGAACTCCGAAGTTGGCATGACTCAATTGCTAAGTGACTCAGACGCACATAAATAAGCTTTTAGTTTGGGGTTTGAGAGTGAGTCAGAAGGGTTGTGGAGTGGTAAATGTCTGTTGATGTTGTGTCTTAAACAACAAGATCAGGTATACAAGAGCACTTTCCAGCAAGATCTTCTCTAGTTTACTATGATTCTTTCCTTGCTTACCATGGTTCTTTCGTGTTTTCCCACTATTCTTCCCTATTTACCACCCACCACTTTATCCTTTTTTCCATGCTTTCACCGCCTTTTCCACCATCCCAATTTGGATACCCGCCGTATCATCTACTCCATTCCCTTCATGGTTATACTCTTTCTATATGCAGTGACCCATCTCCATAAAGTCGCAGATTGCAAATTGAAAATTTCCAAAAATGTTCAGACTGTTACCTAGAATAGCATCTATTTGTAGACCCATAAGTTCCTTTCCAAGGCCCCAATTACATCCCAGGTATTTTCATGCCGCTAATGTTTTATGGGCCAAAGGTGGAAAGAAGAAATCAAAGAAAGGGGCTGCACCAGTTGAAGAATCAGAAACTTCCATAGAAGAATTGGTAGATTTAACTGAAGTGAAAGTGAAATTTGAAAAAGTTATTGAACAATTCAATAAGGCATCGGGAGATGTCAAATTAGGTAAAACTAACCCTAATATTTTTGATCATTTAGACGTGAAAGTTGGAAATGATGTCATGAAATTCAATACTATAGCTCAAACTTCCATTAAGGGAAGAAATCTTGTGATCACTGTTTTCGATCCCGATGCAACTAAAAGTATTGTAAGTTCCATATTAGATTCGGGATTGAATATGAATCCCACTATTGATGCTAACCAAGGAACTCTCAAAGTTCCTTTGCCTCCGATCACTACAGAAACCAAAACAGAACAAGCTAAGGCTCTTAAACAAGTATTTGAGAAATTCAAGAACAATAATTCCAATTCATTGAATTCTGTCAGAACTCACTATAAATCCAAATTCAAGAAGAAAATGAATGATGAAGAGATGAAAGTATTTAAGAACTTTGAAGCTTTACATAAAGAGTATTTGGATAAATTATCTACCCTCTTTAAGAATAGTGAAAAAATTATATTAAAGTAGTCTATAAACCCCTCCTTGTGTATAGAATAAATTAGACACCTTACCTAAAAGTTGTATTGTACTAAGTTATTGAAAAATCTCTTGTTGTGTTTTTTGGTCCACTTTATTATACTTAAACTATCTTGAATAATTGTATTAAGTTTTTCTGCTTCACAAATACAGTAGAAGTCAAAGGTATCTTCTGATAACAGGAACCCCACACAATCTTGGAATCTTATGTAAGTTAGTTTTTTATCGGTTCCATCTATTGTAAGTGATTTAATGGTTGTTGTTCTGTTATTACATAAATTGGTGTAATAATATACTAACTTGAATAATGAAGTCTTATCAACAATTTTTAAATCTGACGATGCAAATTGATTGGTTTTCTTATCTTTATAAATATAATGTAAAATTGAAGAAGGAAGTTTCAAAAATTTTCCACTTTGTTGCAAATCAACATACAATGAGTTTCGGAACTTTTCATTTTCCACTATTTGATCAATGATCCTATTGGAAATGTCTTGCATTTTATAGAAATCATTCTTATTAGTACTTATTAAGATAATGTTGATATGTAGACCATCATAGTAGTTACCATCTACTACTAAATACTTGCTTAAATCCATAGGTTTACTATAACAATACAAGAATCCATTGCTATTGAAATCAGGCATGCAAATAGGAATCCACAAATCTTCTGAGATGTTCTCATGTTGATTATTGGAGATTATCATTTGTAAATTCTTTATATCCTTATTGCTTAAGTTATGGGTTTTGGGTTTCATCAAGGTGATAACCTTATCTTCATACGTCAAAAGGGCAAAAAGGTAATCTGATTCTTCTGTTTTCTCTCTCAGATGGAGAAGGATTGATCCTAACCGTGTTCTTGTTGTATTTGGTATTAATATGGTTTGTTTACTGTTATCATAAAGTGCACCAAGGTAATAGTCCAAACCATTTTTAAAATCTTCCGTCGTGATTATATTATTTTCCATGTTTTGATTTCGTACTTGACCGATGTTTTCTCCAACATTCTTACCGACACTTTTGTTGGATTCGCCGGTTTCTGTTCCATTTTCTATGGGCAAATCTTTAACAATGATACCAGATCTCGTATCTATTTGCACTTTTTTACTCTCTCCTAATCCATAGGTAAGTTTCATACATAACCGATCAAGATTCTTAAAATCTAGTTGAGTTAAACTTTTTCTTAAGTCATAATTCATTCTGTTGTTAAAGAGTTTAGTTATCACCGGCTTACTCAATATTGACACTAAATATTCGTATAGGATATTCAATTGATTCAAAAGAATTCTGCTTTCATTTGTATTCTGGTCTAAACCCATTTCATACTTGATTTTGGTCACTGATACCAATACCAAAGGGTTTTTGTTTAAAATTACAATCTTCAAATCACCGTGATCAATTGTTTTTATATCTTCACTTAAATTCTGTTCAAACAGTGATATAATGGTGGTTATAAGTCCTGTATATCCGATTGTTTGCTCTTCGGTACCATTCAATGAATAAATTGGCTTCCCAGATATGGAGAAAATCATTACATTCTTTAATTTTTTATGAAACAGGTTTGTATCTGAGTCTTTATCAATTTTTATGACACTATTATAATAATGTTCGTGTTCTTCTTCATTACTCATCGAATCATATCCTGGGAAGATGAATGTGGGTTCGAATTGACGAGAATTCAATGAATTTTGTCGATAAATCGTATCTTCTTGTCGTATTAAGCCATGAAGTAGACTTTGGAGATTATCATCATCCGATTCTACGACACTCAAATTTGAGGTTATGGTCTCCAAATTATCAAGTCCACTATCGCCCGTGTCACCTTCAACTTCCACTCCACTAACAGCTTGAGTGGATCTACGTGACTCTAACGTAGGAGGAATTAACATTTATGATAGGTTTATCAAGACTGAGATAAATCAATTTCGCATCAGGTAAATAACTACTGCAATTACAATATAAGTTTATTAAATCCTATAAATATGAGTTATTAACGTCTAATAAACATGTACCATATTAAAAATACAAAAAATAACCCTACACCAGCGATTGGGGCATATTGTCTTAATAATGCTTCGAAATTAATTTGTTGAGCCTTCTTTCTATATTTAATAGAATCATTTCTTAAACTATTGGATAAATCACTCATTTTATCTAATGAATCTCCTCTGTATAATAAATCTTCAATATTTTTGGTCATAACTTTTTTGACGTCTGCTAATTCATCATTTAATTTATCCAAATTGGACTGTGCTCTTTGATCTTGGTAGATTTTTTTGGTTTTACTAAGGAAATTATCAAAAGAACTAAATCCATAAGGTCTAGCTGTTTGACTTAATGCAGCTGTACCATGACTATTATAAAACTCATTGGACACTTCGGATAAATATGAAAATGCAAGCTTACGAGGGTAAGTTTTGTCACAAATGCAAATATATATAAGATTATTTGAAATCAAATAATTAATATTATAAGCTCCTGATTCAAGTGTAGCTTGGGGTTCTGAATTAGGTGTAATTCTACTAATTATAAGTTTACACTTTTTCTTCTGCTCAGTTAACCCCGTTTCATTATTATCATCAACTGATCCACATAATGGAAGCGCTAAACAAAAGGTTAATATATGTTTATGATCTATCATATAACTTTAACTTACAATCATATCTAAAGATTAACGTAGATTTGACCATTGTTGACCTGTCTAAATCAATTCCGCGATTATGTTCGTCTGACAGTCGCATCCCAGAATTTTGCTCTCAAAAAATTATCACAATAGATCAAATTTACAATGGATTTATCGAATCTAGGGAATAATTTACCAGTTACTAAACCGGTAAATCAAGAATCTGTTGAAGAAATTAATCGAGAATTAGCTAAAGAATTTAAAAATGCTGCAAAACTGATCACTTCATTATATAATTCAAAACCTTCGAATAAGGATAAAAACATTGATAAGCAATCAACTATTGAATTTACAAATGCTGCTAAATCTGTAGCATCATTATACAGATTAAGTAATAATTCCAATAGTTTAAACCACTTTAATGGATACTTAAATTGTATAGATGATTTGCTTAAAATTATGAGTGAAGGTGGAGATGTAGAGAACTGGGCTTTAACTAAGAGAGCAGAGATTGCTACCAAACATAGAACGACTTCTGTTGAAACTGATTCCATTACTGTTGATCAAGCTTCAGGTGAAATTAATTTGAATGATGATGGCTGTTCTCAAAATGAGTCTAAATCTCAACAATATATAAATGCTTCTAGAGAAGACTCCATAAGCGAGTTTGGAATTCCAAAGGACCATAAATTCGAAATGGGTGATGATCTCAAATCTCCTTATAAATTTAGAACCAGTTATCCTCCTTTATCTGTGGTTCATTCCCAAAGGCAAAGAAGTAATTGGGTTCAGCTTAAAAAGGAGAAAGATTCAAAGAAGAAATCTGAAGAGAGTTTGGAAGTGGATCTAGGTCTCAGGAAGAGGAAACTCAAAGAGAAATTGGACCACTCCAAGAAAAGAAGAGAGGAAGAAGATCAAGAAGAGTCGGTGTAGGAATTATACCCACAGCATTAGCATAAATTACATATTAGCATCTGGCATTTAATACATTAATCTATTTATTTATACTCTATGTTATTAATAATCAAACAAGCCATCTGAATTATCGTCGTATTCTATGTCTTCATCGAAGTCAGAAGATTCATAATCTCCTGATGAACTATCATCTGTCTCAGATTCCAATTCTTCGTCCACTATGCCTTCCAAAGAGAGACTTAATAAGGTTTCACCCTTAGATTGACTTCCATGTTGTATTTCATGAGTGCTTTCAACATTACAGTTGGTCAATTTAGATTTTGATCTTATGATAACTTCTGATCCTATTATACAATTTTCTAGTTGTACGTCATCTTCAATTACAACATTATCCATAATTAAAGTACCGGTTAATTTAACTCTTTTACCGATTGTACAGTTGTTTCCAACAACAGATTTTTTAACATTAGTTCTTTCTCCTACTGTGGTATTCTCCCCGATTAAAGAATCAATCCCAATATTAGCAGCCATTTTATCCCTTGTTGAATTTACAGAAGCTGAATGTTGTAAATTTTGTGATTTGGCAGCAGATTGTTGTTGCATAGAATATCTGTTTGCTTCCATTAATACATGAGTATTATTAATTCTGAAGAAAGTGGCTATTTCAGGTAAAATTAAGAATGCAATTGTCTCATTAACTTTGGAATGTCTCCAAGATCTCCTGGCTAAATCTCTTATGATTTTTGTAATTGATCTACAATTGAAGTAAGATTCATTAAACTTCTCATTAGCATCAAATACATTGAATATTTCTGAAGAACCAAAAAATATAGAACTGTTTAATAGTTTCTTACTAATGATAGTTTTAGGATATCTCCAACACATTTGAGTTCTAATCTTCAAAGCCTTATGGAAATCAATATCTTCATTTGAATATAAATCCAATAATTTTGTTTGATCATCATCTGATTCACTATAAATAGTATAGTTACTAGGAAATACTTTATGCTTTTTATCTTCAATATTTAACTTATTTCTATAGTGTACCAATAAACCAATATCTGAATCACTTTTATTTCTGTATGCCTCGATTAACACTTGAGGAGGCAAGTCTGTAACAAAATCACACGGAAGAATAACAAAATTACTATATGGTTTGATATCTTGCTTGTATAAATGATATAATATAGATCCGCTATACTCTGATTCAATACTTAAGATATTAATTTCAGTTTTATAAGGCGAAATCTCATCGGATGATTCTTTCTGCTTGTTGATCTCAGAAACTGTCTTCTTATAATCATCTAAAATTGCCTGTACTTGATGTTCTGAATCTTCATTCACAATTAATGTTACCTTGGGGAAGAATGCTAATTCACACCAATCTAATACTTTCTCAACCATTGGTCTATTGGCCACAGGTAATAAAGCTTTGGGTTTCCCAGAACTTCTTACTTGAGAAAAAGGTGATAAATTCTTCCCAGGTCCACATAATATAAATGCATGAAACTCCATTATATGTAACTCAAAAGGATTTTTCACATCTCGATTTTCTGACTCAAAAAGTCGTGTGGGCCTGGCAATATTCTCATTAAACTCGCGGTTTGTTTCTTCAATCGTTTGCCACTACACCATGAGTGAAGAAAATGATCCATTACTTCAAGCATTGAATGAAGAAACCGGAGTTGAAAATACTACCAATGAACCAAGTGATCCAGAAAGAGAAAGAGCATTGAATAAGTTTAAAGATAAACTTATAGAGCATAGAAATTGGGATGCTAAATTGAAAGATTTAAGAATGAGTATACGAGACTTGGATAAAGATTATGAAAAGACGGAGAATGATATTAAGGCTTTACAATCTGTAGGACAAATCATTGGAGAAATCTTAAAACAATTGGATGATGAAAGATTTATTGTCAAAGCATCAAGTGGACCAAGATATATTGTTGGATGTAGAAATACCATTCAGAAGGAGAATTTAAAGAATGGGGTTAGAGTTTCATTAGATATGACTACTTTAACCATTATGAGAATTTTGCCAAGAGAGGTTGATCCTTTGGTTTATAATATGACCACTTTTGAACCGGGTGAAATATCTTTTAATGGTATTGGTGGATTAACTGAACAAATTAGAGAATTAAGAGAAGTTATCGAATTACCTTTAAAAAATCCTGAATTATTCACAAGAGTTGGTATTAAACCTCCAAAAGGGGTTTTATTATATGGTCCACCAGGTACTGGTAAAACTTTATTAGCAAAAGCTGTGGCTGCTACCATAGGAGCAAACTTCATTTTTTCCCCTGCTTCTGCTATCGTTGATAAATATATTGGTGAATCAGCAAGATTAATCAGAGAAATGTTTTCATATGCTAGAGAACATGAACCTTGTATAATATTCATGGATGAAGTTGATGCTATTGGAGGTCGTAGATTCAGTGAAGGTACTTCAGCTGATAGAGAAATTCAAAGAACTTTAATGGAATTATTAAATCAAATGGATGGTTTCGATACTTTAGGTCAAACCAAAATCATCATGGCAACTAATAGACCAGATACTTTAGATCCTGCATTATTAAGAGCTGGTAGATTGGACCGTAAGATTGAAATAGCATTGCCAAATGAAGCTGGTAGATTAGAGATTTTCAAGATTCATACTTCAAAAATTGCCAAACAAGGAGAATTTGATTTTGAAGCAGCTGTTAGAATGAGTGATGGATTTAATGGGGCTGATATAAGAAATGTAATTACAGAAGCAGGTTTCTTTGCTATAAGAGATGAAAGAGACTATATTGTTCAAAACGATTTAATGAAAGCTGTTAGAAAAGTCGCTGATGTCAAGAAACTTGAAGGTAAGATTGATTATGAAAAATTATAGGATTATATACAGGTATTCAATTAAATATAGTATTATTTAATTCTTTGAATTGAGCTTTTCAGTTTCCTCTATCAATTTCTTCGTTTTTTCAAAATCTGGAATAGTTTGCTGGGATAAAGAATCTAAATGTATCTTTAAGAATGGATTTTCAATCTTGTTAAGATGATTAGCCATCTTTTCACCAATAAATTCTTTCATTTCTTCAGTTAAATCTTTATATGCTTTTGGAGGTTCTTGAGCTTTCTTAGCCAAGTAAATTTTTTGCTCTTTACTTAATGGCATCTCAGGTGCTGATAATCTTCTGGCTTCCATTTCAGTCAATATCTTAGATTTGTACTTGGAGTATGGATTTCTTAATTGATTTAATGCAGCTCGTGGAACTGGTGGAACTGCAATACTTTGGAATTCATAAGATCTTTCCATGGCAACTTCTGCACGAGTTGATAAATCACCATCTTTTTTATCGGATGGTGGAGCAGGCCATGGTACTTCGATATTTTCATGATGCTTAATAAATCTCTTTGGTAACCATCTTTTATGTCCTTCATCGTAATATTTTCCTTTGTATACTATTTCATCTGCTACAATATGATATGTGTTTCCTTCTGAATCAACATCTTTTGCTGCTAATTTAACGGCTGATCTAGGAATTTGCTTTGGATAATCAATCAAATGAGATTCTTGTTGTTCAAACCATTGAGCTTTTGGAATGATTTTCTTCTCAATAATATCAGATAAGAATACAGTATCATATGTAGAACTATGTTGATAAAAAGTTGATATTTTCCCCTTATGTTCACCTTCTGTTATATACACCAAATCTCCTGAAGCTAATCCAACTTCTGTTATATCAGTTTTCCTCTCTTGTTTAGGAATTGGATCAAACTCTTGTTGATGAGTTGGTAATGCAAGTCGATTACTTTGTTTGGTATCTTGTTTACGTAATGCCTTATTAAGTCTTAAAAGATCCTTTTGGAGTCTTCTTTTAAACACATTAGACGACATGATAAATTGGCCTTATAAGTTGGAAGTGAAAAATTTTTGTGTGTCGCGCCCACACGACCCATGAGAAATTGTAGATTTGAAGTATTTATTAGATTACATTATAATACACAAAGGGACCGTAAGATTACCTAAATTGTAAGTTCTTGATTCTATTCGGTACAAATATTGATAAACTCTTGTTCATTAACTAAAAGGTTAGTAATTATCTCGTTAAATAAGTGCGTATACGTACTTTCTCCATCTTCATCCAAATCAAATTCATCAATCATTGCTCTTAATTCATCATCAGTTAAGTTCTCTCCCAACTCTTTGGCAACTCTTCTAAGATTTCTTAAGGTAATCTTACCCGTATTATCATCGTCAAATAATTTGAACGCTCTTTTAATTTCTTCTAATGGATCTCTATTTACAATCATTTCTCCAACTGCCTGAAAGAAATTTTCATATGTTATCAAATTCCTATCATCTGTATCGTATTCATGTATAATATCTAATACTTGTCTCTTAGTTAAATCAAATCCTAATGCTCGAAATGCAACTTTTAATTCATGATAATCCAAACATCCATCATTATTCATATCAAATAATGAAAATGCTTCTCTAATCTCTTGTTTTTGTTCATTTAATAATTCGGCTTTGAGATTACCAAGTCTCTTCAGTGATGCTCCGTTTGACATTTGTTTCTATACGTGTAAGATTACTATCAGGAAACTATTCTGCGCGTATTTTCTTAGACGGTTCCTATTTCTCACTCTATGAATGGCATCAATTGGACAACAAGTGTCGGTGAAAGGACGGGATGGAATTGTTAGATTCATAGGAACTACGGAATTTGCTCCTGGAACTTGGATAGGTGTTGAACTAGAAGAACCTACGGGGAAAAATGATGGGTCAATAAATGGTGTACAATATTTCAAATGTAGGCGCCCTGGAAACTATGGATTATTTGCCAATCCTAATATAGTTGAGCTCAAAGGACAAAAGAAAGAGGGAAAAAGTAAAGAATTGATAGTCATAGACAAATTACAGGCCAAATTACAAGAAACTGTGTCGGATATTAAAAAGTATAAGGATCAAATAGTCGTTTTACAAGATAAATTAACGTCTCTTGAAGGACTAGAATCCCAATTGGACCAATTGAGTGTAGATAGAGATTATTTGGAAGAACAGAATTCTATACTTGTGGCTGATTTGAAACAATTGCAGGTCAACTATGATAATCTTGTCATTGAGTTAGCTACTTCTCGAGAAGAATTGGAACTCAATAAAGAGCTTGAAAACGAAATAATGTTGGGAATTGAAGGTCAAGATCTTCAATCTGTAATCCAGAAGAATACTGCTCTTGAGATTGCATTAGCAAATTTGAAAGGTTCTTCTAGCTCAAGAGAAATTGAACTCCTTGAAGACATAGAACATCTCAAAGCCACAACTATTAAACAAGAAACGTATGACTCTTTGGTGTCAAAGCTAACAAGGGCTGAAGAGGTAATCGAAGATTTACGACTGCAGCTAGAATCTACTAATGAACTGGATCAAATAGTAGAAAGATTAACAACTGAAAATGATCAATTAGTTATTCGAGTAAATCAGCTACAAGTACAAGTAAACGAATTGGTTGAATCCCAAGAGCTTGATAAGAGTTTAGAGGATCACCACAAGGGGATCGAAGATGACTTGAACCAGAAAATACACGAGCTTCAAAAAGCTATGTATGAAGAATTGGAGAAGAGCAGGACTTTAGAACGGGAAAAGAAAGAGCTCCAAAATGACCTTACTAATTTGACAAACACCAAGTCATCAGCTGTTTCAAAGGCAGACTATGAGAACATTTCGTTAAAACTCGCAGACAAATCAAGGGAATTGGAATTTTCAAACTTGTTACAAATCATTTCCCAAAAGAATCTTGATTTTTTGGGCCATACAATTACCAATGATTCAAGAAGGGAGCTAATATTTAACTCACTTGAAGCTATAAAGAACTTTTTGACCTCAAAGAGTCTCAATACACAATCATTTGCATCAAAGTTCAAGATCGACAAATTATTGATTTACATGTCTTATATCCTATCACTCATTAGAGAAGAAGCTCCTGTTACCCATGAAACTATTACTTCATTAGAAAGTCTAATATCTCAATTACTTTCCGCTATTCAGTCGTATACTTTCAGTGATTTCAGCATCGATGAATTTGATTTTGCTACAAAGCTCTATCCCAGAATTAGAAACTACACTTTTAATAACTGCTGTATGCACCTAATCGAGTTAGAGTCAAAGATCATCAAATCTTTCATCCACTGTATTCTCCAAAATAATCTGAAGGGCAACGGTCTCAATTTATTGGCTGAAACACTAATAGAAAAAGCAAAAGCTTGTCATCTAGACGAGGAAGTTGACATTAAATATGATATGGATTGTAGGGCTTCTGTTGGTAAAATCCTTGATACCTATTTCCGTGACTATGAGATAGACATAGATGAAAAATTAGAAGATGATCAGTTTGCTGATATCTTAAAGCAGGTTAGATCAAAATTCGAGTATTATTCCACTCTCTTGGATACCCCTGTTACTCGAGTACCTTCTATGAGAAGACACAGCTCTCATCCAGCAGAGCAATCACATAGTATGGAGGCTGAAAGCTCGATTAAAGACCTTGAAATGACAATCAAACTCTTGGAAAACAACATGTCCAATTTGAATGAAACCCACAGATTGAAATTGAATAACATCCAGAAAGAGCTTGATGTAGTCAAAATAGAATTCAGAGATTTACAGGATGATTACAATAAGTTAGTGGAGAAGAATAACAGTTTAGAAACAGAATTAGAAAATCTACTCAGTACAGGCAAATACTTTTCTGTTGATTTCCTAAAAAGGTTCACTGATATCAAGTCAGAGCAAATTTATGTGGAAAACCTAAAATTGGTAGATGAAATAAGCTATCTTCGAGGCCTTGTAAATAAACCTGCCACATCTGGGAATCTCAGCTGGCTTGAGACCCCAAAAAAGAAGTACACACCCATCAGCAGTCCCAATATTCAAACCATATCTTCTCACTTGAGACGAATATCCAAAACAGTTGAATTGCTACCACTCACTAAAGGTGAATGGAAACCAAAGCATATGAATCCAAAATTCATCACGGCTACCATCTCATCACATTTAATTAATTATCGAACTGATAGAGATGCTGTTTTCAAACTACATTCTGACAAAGTTTGAACTCAGTCTGATAAAATATATTAATTATATACAATTTTTTATTCTTTGCCTTCTCCTTTTCCTGGGCCACTTGGTGACCACATCAATACTTTCTCTTGGATACAAGAACTCTAATACAATGTAAATGAATATGTCTACCACCACGCATAGCACGAATAATTTACCAGCAATTACTCCACAATAGTAATACTTTTTGAAACGGTTGATCAATGAAGTGTTGGGAATATTAAAGTCCAACGCTTTGTATACATTTTCGGTTCTTTTGGCTACATCCTCCCAACTATACATCTTGGATATTTCGTCATGAAAGGTTGAAGTATCAATGTTTCCTGATTTAAATTGTTTAACTGCTCTTAAAGTGACCTGCACTAAAGAATCTTCGTCTGGTTCAGCAAAATTCATCATATGATTTGGTAAAACCTCTGGAATACCCCCAACCTTGGTTGTTACCACAAATAGTCCACAAGAAGCCGCTTCTACTATCACAGTACCAAAGGCCTCTGTTAAAGATGGATGTAAATAAATTTGACCTTGAGTCATAATATCTCTTACTTCTTCATGTTTAACCCCACCCACTAGCTCAACTCTTTCTTGTAGAAAATATTTCTCTCTCATCTGTTCCAAGTCGAGAAACTTAGGTCCATCACCTGCTATGAGAAATCTGACTTCAGAATCAGCTTCACAAATACGTGGAATTATAGCAGTTAACAAATCAGCACCCTTATTAGGAAATAATCTGGAAACTACTACTATTGTTATCATTCCATCATTAATCTTATTTATGTTGGGGGTAAAATCCTTAGATATCAATGCATTTGGAATAACAGATACACTTAAAGGATTTAAAGAAGCTCTCAAAACGGTATTTTCTTTACACGTATGGGAAACACAAATAACGTGTCCAACATCACTTAATGTAAATTTTAGAACCTTATTACCAAGAATTGATGAAATATCAGCAAATCCAAATAATGAGTGATCTGTAAGAACTGTTTTTAAGCCCATAGTTCTACCGTGGAAGATAGCTTCGTGACCCAAAGATGAAAGTGATCCATGTCCATGAATTATGTCAATTTGTTCTCTAATGAAAATATTTCGTAGTATTGGAAATGCCAGAAACACCGTAGGAAATGCAGTGCTTCTATAAAATGAAAAAAATGGTACATAATACACTTTTAACCCGTTAGTTAATATTCTGATTCCATTCCTATTTCCATAATCATGAGTTATTATTACGACCGAATGACCCAAATTGATTAATTGTTGAGATAAATTGTACACATGGGACTCTACTCCACCGGGCTGGGGGTAGAAATAATCTGTTACCATGGCAATATTATACATGTTTCTTACTAGGCAGTTGCCAATTGAAAAAATATATGTATTCTGCGACATTTTTCGCAATCATTTTATTTACAGTATATACTAAGATACAAAGGCATCTCTTGGAAGAGACCCAGCAGAATTTTTGAAATTGATGGTACATTGGTTATAATCCCAATTACTTTGCTCACATAACATTAAGCCATATTGAATGTTAAGACTTGTTTCAAGTAGAATTTTTACGAGCATTTCTTGTTGAACTTGATTAAGCATTGATTTGACTTCAAGTGGTAAATCGGCCGCCGTAGGGGTCGGATTAGGAGTAGGACTGTTGGAAATTGGTGCTTGTCCTGGGATCTGAGGAGCTGCTTGTGGTACTGCTGCTTGAACTGGTGGGACTTGAGAAGGATCTGGTTTTTTAGCCCAAGCATCTGAACCACTAGGATTTCTAATCACCAAGCTGTCACTTGCAACGATCATACTTCCATTAGGTCCTGGTATCACCACAAAAGTTCTATCGAAACTCTTTTCACTTAATGCAATCTTCTTGTTTTTGTTCCCTTGGAATCTACTTCTATTATGATTACTGTTATTTTGATGAGAATTGTATCCTTCCAAGTTTTCTGGTTGATCTGTTTCTTTGAAAGATCCATGTAAATTGATAACTATACCATTCAACAGTGGGAATTTGAAAGATTCCATACAGAATAAATCTGGTTTATTAACGAGCTCGTGTTGTGTCTTTGGTAATTGGGTGAATGCTTTAAATATTTGTTCCTGACCGGTCGACACTTTTGACATCCTGGACTTGGCAGCAGATATTTTGGTTAAATTTCTTGAAAATGGTAGATAATATCCAAAATCAACATTGTTTGAATTGTCAAATGCATGAGGGTGACTCATATCTACCAGTAGTGAAAATTGTGATTCATTTTGGTATAATTGCATAAGATTTTGTCTGTTAGAGTCCCATAATTGGAAGTAGTTACCCACAAAGTTTGTGGACATACCGTGTATGTCTTCGTCTTGGAAGAACATTTGCAGGGTTGGATTGAATGGGAAGGTGGTGTTGGAGTTCAAAAGTTGTTCATTTCTTACGATTTCACCATTTATCAATACCAATCTTGGGAAACTCTTCATAATTTCCAATTTTAAATCATTAGGACTCGATTGACTTAATACAGGATTACCTGTAAGAATAAGCTCCCTCAAGAAATTGAGTTTGTGCCTCCATGCTTCAAATACTTTAATTCTGGAGATGTTATTATTGGATAATGATAAGTTCTTTAAAGTAGGAAATGAAACAGCTAAAGTTGAGATAGTAGTCAAATCATTTAAATTGTTTCCAGAAAGATCAATGCTCTCGACCTCTATCTTTAGTTCAGTAGCAACTTTCATTAATGCTGGGAAGAATTTAGACGTGCTTGATATAGAAGCGAAAAAACCTTTAGAGTTTAACGTTGGATCTTGTTGAACCGATGCTAAATTCAAAAGTTTGATCTCAGGTTGGTATCTTGACTTCAAGAATTGGGAAAGTGTCTCAATAGCATTATTTGTGTTGGGATTGGGAGTGCTATTTGTAATATTTTTAGAAATTTTTAATGATTGACCGGCGAATTTAACCCCAGACCAATTACATAAATCATCTGCGTCTTTTTGGGTTTTCACGTAACCCTTGAGAACTCCACTAACAGGATCTACTGATGGACTCAGAACGATAATTCTACATTTCCTAGAAATGAACTTGACACAATCTTCCATTGATGCACCATTCCAACCAAGTATTTCAACTGGAACCGAATTACTTGATATAAATTGATTGATATTTTGAGGATTTGCTTGATTTGAGGAATTGAAATGATTGTTGGAATTGTTTTGGTGGAAATTTCCCCTACCTCCACCATTATTATAGTAGTTTCCTCTTCCTCTGCCTCTATAACCGCTCATGCTATGATAATCGTTTGAAGTTTTTTCAAACTGAAGCAGAAAAAAATCGCACCGACAACAACTGCGACATTTTTACGACATTCATACCTATGTTAAAGTTATAAACCTGAAATGTTTATGTAATTACAGGATTTGATAGTGGAAAGGGTTATTTTGCTTCTCTGGCAGTTAACTGGTGTGGGTCTTCTTTTTTAAGGTTTTTCTACTAATTTTATTGTGTTTATTGTGTTTGCAGTTTTTGACTGTAAATGATGAAGAATTGTAAAGTTTGCAAATTTTAAACTATATTGATAGCGAGAGATAAGAACAAAGTTAAAAAAGTTATAATACTTAAAGGCTCAAAAACTCATAAACACCAAATGAAAAATCAAACTATCAACTTGTCTACAATTTAGTCAACATCTGGTTCTAGTATACCAATATGTTGCGAAGTAAAATTTGCAGCCATGCATTACTCACTGAATTGGGCAAGGATAACACCCGCTTTCAGCCAATTTCATTTAACAGGTAATAATAGTCATATTATGAAGATCAATGGCGTTTAAAAAAATCTTTTATTGACCGAAAGAGACTTAAATATATAAACTATACACAAAGTTGAAGCCCTAATCCCATCCCAAAAAGACAGAAAGTTTCAAACTTAAACTCTTGGAGATCACACAATATCATCAACCACTCACCAGCAGTAGAATACTCAAATTTCCTAAGATATAGTACAAAATACATAAAAGAGGGGAGAGGTGAGTTTGCGCACCCTAACCTCAAACTCAAAGCCATATCAAATAAATATATTCAACTACAGATAAATCAATTGGAAACTTCTTTAAGGTCAGACTCATTATGGAGAGTTCCAATTATTTTATACTTCATTTCAAAGTGTTCTTCCCAATTATCCAAACTTTCCTTTTCTTCTGGGGTTAAATTCTTTAAATCATCAAGCGGTTGATCTAATGGAGTAATTAAGTCCAATTCGAATGAATTTTTGGCCAAACCTCGGGATGCATCTCTTCCAGCAAAATTCTCATATGGTCCACCGGGTCCATAAAAAGTTGCCCCCTGACTAACGTCAAATACTCTTCCCCTAACCGCCATAAAGATCTTAGGATCATCTGATCCATTATACTTGGCTAAAGTCTTGGGAGTGAATTTTCCTTCCACAACCGGTGGTTCTTGAGAAGCTGAACCCATTGGATTGGTGCTTTTGATATCACTGAGAATATCTTTTAATAAATAAATAACTACTAATACAATTATTATGGTGGTAATCATAGTCGTATAGTTCGGTTGGGGAATCTTCGCACATATGATTCTATAAGGTGTCGTGTTTCAAACCAATTATTTTTTCATTACTATGGCAAGAGATATAATTGCATTAGACGATGTTACTATCAATAATGTTGGTATGTTAAAGAAAATTAATGAATTAAATTTACCTGTGAAATATTCTGAAGATTGGTATAAGGACACATTAAATTCAGATCAAATTAGTAAGTTAGGATTTTATTCTGAATTACCAGTTGGTGGTTTAAAGGCCAAATTACTTAATTTAACCAACGATTTAAATAATTTTCAATCAATAACGAATGCTAAACTTGTACCTAAAATGATTCCAAATGCAGTTTACATCGAAAGTTTAGCCGTGCTAAAAAGTTATCGAAACCTTGGAGTGGGTAAGAAATTGTTAGACTATTTGGTTGAAGAAACTAAGAATAAATTCATCCATGAAATTTGTTTGCACGTACAAATTGACAATACACAAACAATTGAATGGTATTTAAAGAATGGATTCGAAAAGAAAGATTTGGTTAAGGATTATTACCTTAATCAAGGATTAGAGGTCCCGGATGCTTATATCCTCACCATGAAAGTTTGATTTAATAATCTTTAGAATATATAATTTGGTAAAATCTATATAAGAAACTAATATCTCCTATGCTTCATCTTCGTCTTCAGTATCAGTATTTATGTCGGTGAATACACTTTCATCATCATCATCTTCCTCTTCATCATCTTCATCAATTTCTTCAATTTTGGCAACTTTCTTGACTGGTGCTCCTCTCAAAGCAGCTAAAGTACCAGCAATAGAATCTTCTTCAGGATCAGAAATATCTGAATCATCACTATCATATTCATCGTCATCATCTTCAACTTTCTTTTCTGGTGGAGGTGGTGGATTTTTAACTTCAAGGAAAAGGGGCACATCGACATCAACACCGAAGTATGCATTGTTCTTTAAAATCAATCTGAATGTATACTTACCTGGAGATTGAGGAGTTGGTTGACTAAGGGGGATGTTAAGTGTACTTATGATAACTTTTTCACCTTTTATCCATGTTTCTTGATCGAGTCCATTATTACTCAAATCAACATTTGTTAATTTTATTGCTTCTTGACCTTCAACAATCTTATTATCTCTTTGGTTAATTAATACTCCTGTCCAATTGTTTTCAACATCGCCTGGGAAGTATGGACAATAACTGAAAGGTAAAGAAGGCTGTAAGTTATTAACAACAGTTGGATCTTTCAAGTATTCAATGGTTTCTTCATCTTTCAATAATTTTTCATCGATTTCTGGACATGATTTCAAAGTTGGTGGTTTGACCAAGAACTTTAAGCAAATATGCGCTTTAGAAGCTGGAGTAACAACAGTTTCACCAGGAACAACAAACTCACTCGAAAGAAGTCTCAAACTAGAAATCTTTGATGCAACATCTTTGACCGCTGCCAACTTTTGTTCATCTTCAATACCTAAGACCTCACCCATATTAACTTCTTTGGTGAATAATTTACCCAATTTTTTCACTGGTTGGTTTTCAACAACCTTTTTATCCACATATGGAAGTTGTAATAAGTCTCTATACTTACCAGTAGGCTTAACAGCTTGAATAATAGCTTTGTTTAAATCTAAAGCTGTTAAAACAACGTCATATTGTTTGAAAGGAATTGCAATTTCAATAAAGTTTTCGATCAATCCAGGAAGAGCAGCAACTATCTTCAATTTTTCAACTTCTAATGATTCATCTTTATTAATTTCACGATCAAAGTATTCACCAATCAATTCCTTGATTTTTGGAGTAGATAATTGTTTAAAACCAGTTTGAATTTCATCAGATTTGAGAAGTAAATCCAATAAATCGTAAGGTAAGAAAACCTTACCTGGATTTTTATCAGTCAAAAATCTTACAAAAGTAGCAGCCGTTTCAACATGTAAACCTTGAGAAGTATGAGATTTTACGTTGCTCCACCAGGTTCCCACAATTGAAGGTAATAAGATTCCGATCAATAAAATATAAAGTACAATCATGATAGGAGAGTATTTACCTTCAACCAAGAATTTAGGTAAAGCAATACCATGAGTTGTATCCTGTCTTCCATCAGGATGTCCATATTTAAGGAAATTTTCTCTGGTAACTTCATCAGTTAATGCTTTATAAGCTTTATTTAATCTAATATAGGCTTGTTCGAAAGCTAATTGAGCCAGTTCATCAAGATCTTTTGGCATTTTATCTGGGTGAAATTTCAAGGATAATTTTCTATAGTGACTCTTGATTTGTTTATCAGTTGAAGAAGAACTGATACCCAAAATTTCATATGGGTCAAAAATGGAAGTAGTATCGGCCAATTTTGTAAAGTTCATCGAGATATAAATAACTAAGAACCATCCAATAATCAAGACAATCAATGTCTTATTAAATATCTTATCACTTGTTTGGGATTTGGCAAATTTATCCAAGGATTTTTCATTGACTTTTAAAGTTTTATGATTGTGGTTAATTGAACCACCAAGTTTTTTATTATATGACATAGGATCATTTTTATTAAAAATTCTAGAAAAATACCTTAATGTTATAGGTAATAAGATAAAGGTTAGAATGGCTATAACAAAGTATGGCCAAACATCTCCTTCTTCATCGTAGATATATTCACTTGCCATGATAGATAGAGCTACGTGTTGAATGAAAAGTTTCGCGATCACCGAGCAGTGAAATTTTTGAGTCTGGAGAAGAATTGTTAGAGACAGAACCAAAGAAGTTAAATATATTAATGTCTAATGATGGAATAAACGTATTGGATTTTCCACATAAACGATGTCATGAGAATCAGCAGCACTGAACACAGCTTTGTCCATAACAGAACCTGAAGGAGCAGCCACAAATTTAACACCAGATCTAGCAGCTCTGTAGACATTATCTGGGAATGGGAAGAAAGCATCAGATGATAAAGCAACATCTTTGTTTTTATTTATCCATTCAGTTTTTTCTTCTTCAGTTAAAGGAGTTGGTAATTCAGCAAATTTAGATTCATATTCTGATTTTTCTGGTTCGGTGGTTGGAATTTGCCCAGTAACATATAAATCAATGGCATTGGATTTTTCTGGTCTTTTAACACCTTTAGCCCATTTGAAACCTAAAACTTTTGGATGTTGTCTTAACCACCAGTTATCAGCTTTATCACCGGCTAATCTAGTACAATGAATTCTAGATTGTTGACCGGCACCTAAACCAATAACCATACCATTTTTAGCATAACAAACAGAGTTAGATTGAGTGTATTTTAATGCAATGGTAGCAACAGTTAAGTCAATTTTACCTTGTTCAGTTAATTCTTTGTTGGCAGAAACAATTTCTTTGAAAGATGATCCTTTAATGATAGCATCATTTCTCTTTTGTTGTAAAGTGATACCATAAACTTGTCTAGATTCTAATTGATCTGGGTTGAAATTTGGATCTATTTGTAAAATACAGTATTTACCACCTTTTTTCTTTTGTAAGATTTTCAAGGCTTCTTCTTCGAAACCTGGAGCAATCACACCATCACTCACTTCTTTAGAAATGATTTGAGCAGTTGGTAAATCAACAATGTTAGATAAAGCAATAAAATCACCGAATGAACTCATTCTATCAGCACCTCTTGCTCTAGCATAAGCATTAGCTAAAGGTGATAAGTTTTCAATATCTTCAACAAAGTAAATTTTCTTTTCAACATCAGATAATGGTAAACCAACAGCTGCACCAGCAGGGGAAACATGTTTGAAAGAAGCAGCAGCTGGTAAGTTTAAGGAAGCAGATAATTCTTTAACCAAAGGCCATGAGTTTAAAGCATCTAACAAGTTAATATAACCTGGAGAACCACCTAAAACTTTGAATGGTAATTCACCTTGACTAACAAATGCTTGTGCTGGTTTTTGATGAGGGTTAGCACCATATCTTAATGGTAATTGACTAACATTTTCAGAGTATTGTTTTCTAAAGAAATCTGAAATAGCAACATCATAATCAGCAGTGTGTTCGAAAGCTTTTAAGGCCAATTTATTTCTTAAATCAGTGGAAATTTCCCCTTTCTTTAATTCTTCCAAGAATCCAGCGTAATCATTTGGATCAGACAAAATAGTAACTCTCTTATGATTTTTAGCAGCAGCTCTTAATAAGGTTACACCACCAATATCAACTTCTTCAACTGCTTCATCAATAGTAACAGCAGCTTTAGAAACAGTTTCTTTGAAAGGATATAAGTTACATACAACAAAATCAACTTTATCAATACCTTGTAATTTTAAATCATGTTCATCACTTTCTAAATCTCTAGCTAAAATACCTCCATGAACAGCTGGATGTAAAGTTTTAACTCTACCACCTAACATTTCAGGAGCATGAGTAATTGATGAAACATCATCAACTGGGAAACCTGCTTCTCTAACTAATTTGGCAGTACCACCAGAAGCTAAAATTCTAACATTAGCAGCGACTAATCCTTTAGCCAAATCTAATAATCCAGTTTTATCATAAACGGATAAGATAGCAGTCTTACTATAAGCCATTTCTATTAATTTATTGATCAATTGAATGAAATTTCAACCTAAGTAAAATTAATTAATTAAAGGTATATAGAAATTTTTCTCGCACAAGGAGTAAATCAGACCTGAAAAATTTTAATAGAGTCAAAGTAGGAGTCATAAAAATGGACCAGGGGAATTTCAAGAGCGAGGGGCATTGACCTGGAAAGTGGGGGATACGAACAAGATAAGTGGTGAAAATATGATTATGCAATATTTATTCAATATTATAAAACTATAAACCAATTGCAAATGGTCCAAAGACCTTCAATAAAAAGTGGAAATTTTGGATTAAACCACTTATTTTCTGTATCTCCATAAAGATAAAGTGTTGTGTTTTTTCCAAGTGTGGTATCTACCAGCTTTGGTGTTGTTGTATAAGTGACCTTTGTTAATACCTCTAGATTTCTTACCAGCGGCAGTAAGACCTCTAGCTTCTCTGTGTTTGTGAACTGGGTTAGCAATCCAGTTGTATCTAGCATCTCTTCTGATGGCTTTGTGTTGAGGATCAACTAAGATAACTTCAAAGTATTTGTAAGTAGAATCTTGATTAACCCAGTAAGAGTTTAAGACTCTCAAGTTAGCAGCTTTTCTACCAACTCTGTCTTCAGCAATAGTTCTTAAAGATCTTTGGTATTTTAATTGAGAAACACCTTCGTTAGTTGGTTTACCATAAGTAGCACCCTTTCTAACTGGTCTCTTTCTGTTACCTCTTCTAACTCTGATTCTGAAGATAACAAATCCTTGTTTAGCTTTGTAACCTAATTTTCTAGCCTTTTCTGGTCTAGATGGTTTGGAAGCTCTGTGAATAACAGTTTTTTGTCTGTATTCCCAACATCTGACTCTGTATAAGAATCTCATGACATCGGATTGCTTCTTTCTTTGCAATTCTTCTAAATATTTGTAGGCACCCATTTTTGTTTAAAGTGTTTCTGATTGAAAAATTTTTCAAATTTCTCTGAGTATCATAAATGCCAAAAGACGTGCCTCACCCAATGAGACGACCAAAAAAAATTCTTGCACGAGAAATGGCATTCTGAAACATACGGTGAGAAAGGAATACACGAGTATATTACAGACCAGGAATATTTTTTTAGGCGAAATGCATAGAAGCTTAAGGTGCATATGTATAAATTGGATTTAACAAGCAGGATAATTTGTTGCACATATATCGGAAAAGTGCCTGTTTCTAAAATTAACTACCAAGCACCTCAATTTTATTATTTCAATTGGTTTAGATTAAAAACTTCCATAACCTTAAATTTTAAGATTTGATTACGCTAGACGGGCCGAAGAAAATTAATTAATATAACCAATTATTAAGGTATTATACCACTTAAGTTCCGAAGTTCGTTTCAGATCTGGTGAAGTTAATTAATAGATTTCGACTAAAGGCAATCTCAAAGTTAAGGCACAAACGCCCCATTCAAAAGTTTATTAATTCATGTGAATTAAGTTAATCTGATTAATCTATCATGACTCTGGTTAATTTATTCATGCAATTTACTATGTGAGACATATAGTAGATAAGAGATTCCTGGAGCGCAATTCCCTCAAGTTTGATCAAAACCGTTTTAAAGTCTCGACCAAAATTTTCCGCTTTGGTGTCCCCTTATATGTCATGAAACCAATATTGCGATACCCTGAGGCACCAAAGTTAAGAAGGACCGCATTTAGTAATTCACCACAATTTATTTGATAAAACTGTAACGGTGAAATTAAACTTCGTTCAATATACTAAACATTTAGTGCCAGTTAATTATATTAACAATATTGGGAACAAATCTCGGAATCAAACTTTATTTTTCAACTTTAACCTTCTTTATGACTTTCCAGAAATTCTGTCGTAGATCTCTAGTAAGCGATTCCTGGGAACTTCCCTATTTAGAATAAAATTTCAGTTTTTTTTTTTTCCGATTTTAATTATTCGGAAAGAATGTTGCTAAAAAAAAAAATAAACGTCTAAAAAAAGGGCCTCGTTGGGGGGGTTATTCTTTGAAGGGCTTATTAGAAGTCCAACAGGAAACTTTGAAGTTTAAATATTCAAGGTGTTCTTCAAATTTGAAATTGTTAATTAAACTCATAAAGTTACATTCTATGGAATTATTAGGTAGACGTTTACATCAATCTAACAGTCTTGATATTGGAATGAAACAAGAGGAGGTATTAGATTGGGAATTAGATGCATTCTTATCACAACCACAAGAAAGCTCCAGTCAAAATCCTCCTTTTAATTATTCTTACCCTACAAATCAAAAATCTGAACCTAATTTTGATCAATCAGATAATTATCATTCATCTTATCAAAATGATTATGATGATAGAATGATGTATAGTTATGTACCAAGAAACCCTGAAACAACTTCAGTTACTTCAACTGCTTCTGGTACTCCAAATACTATTAATCTGAATGCTCTTTCAGTACTTGATTATCAAGAACCTCAAATTGAATTAAATAATGATTTGCAGCCAAATATAAATTACTGTTCACCTTTACAAAGTGAATCAGAAGTAATTAATTATCAAAATCAACCTTCAAATCATCATCGAATGTCGGCTCCAACTCAATTACCATCTTATGGTCAATATAATCATCCTCAACCACCACAATTATATAGAAATTCAGATGGTAATATTAATTCGGGTATAAATTCTTTACCTTATAACCCTACTTATCAACCATTAAATCAAAATTTAAATCAACCATCAGTTGGTAGACCATTTCCTTATCCAGATTTTACATCAATGATAAATGCAAATGCTGATATGCCAGCACCAGTTGTTGAAATTAAATTTGTTGATAAATCTATTTGTGAAGTATGTGGTAAGAAAGTTACAAGAGATATGATAAGACATTTAAGAACACATCATGAAGAATCTAGATTTAAATGTGAATTCCCTAAACAATTTTGTAAACATAAATCCCAAGGTTTTAATCGTCCTTATGATTTTAAAAAGCATTTACTTAATAGACATTTTAGCTTTGATGATGAAAAAATAAAGAAAAGTCATAACCTTTCAAATAAATTAAATCAAATGGGGAATTGTAAATGTGGTAAAAGATTTCAATCTGAAGATTGGTTAGAAAATCATATTTTAACAAAAGATCCAACTAAAAGGTGTAAACTTTTATGTTAATTATAACATTTTATGTTAATTATAACATTGATTTTAAATTCATTTCATATTCTTGTATTGGTAAATTCATAAAAATATATAGGCTGTAAACATATAAAAGTATAATAATAAAATAATTTGTAAAGAAACAGAATCTGGTGATTCGAAATTTAAGATCTAGACGTTATCGATTTCTTTGGCGTCAAAAAATTTAACTTTTTCGTTGACAGAAGAGATTATTTGATTAACTTTATCAGCCACGGTTTGTGCTTGATTATAAGGGAACAAATATGAAAGAATTGGAGCAGTTTTAACCATAAGTCCTTCAACAAATCTTTTACGTTCTCTTTCACCAAGTAATCCACCAGGACGTAAAATTAAAGTTGAATCAAATCCTAATTTTAAAATTTCATCTTCCAATTGCCCTTTGATTTTTAAATATGGTAAAAAACTCGTCAGACTTGCTCCAGTAGTTGAAATTAAAATAAATTTTTTAACTCCATTCTCTTTTGCAGCTTTAGCAAATTTTAAATTATTACCATAATCAATTTCTTTGAATTTTTCTATACCTCCAGCATCTTTCCTAGTAGTACCAAATGCACTAATTGCAATATCATTACCTTTAAAATAATCTGCATTATACCAAGTTTCGGTATTTGAATCAATTACGGCATTCAATTTGCCATCCGATTGTTTTGGAGCTCTTCTTGTCAAAGTAGTAATTTGTTTAACCGCATCATTCTTAATTAAATCTCCAAGAATACAATTACCAACTAAACCAGTTGAACCTAATAAAACTATCTTCATAATTATCGATATAATCACCTGAGTAGTAAATTAGAGTTTGTGTGCGCGAGGTGAAAATGACCACTGAGAGTTGATACCAGATTCGACACTACCGTAAACTATATACACCACCCGTACCAGGAATGCACCGAAGAAAACCGAATTCGCCATGAACTACCAAATTTTAGATAAGGCGTTGTGCACACATCTAGACAAAGGAATAACAAGTTTGGCCGCAAGAAGCGCAAAAATTTCAATGCAACGATGTTACTTATTGTTACTGAAGGTTTGATTTAATCGATTAAACTATTGGGAAAATTGAATTTATCGATGTTTTCAAATTATATCTTGAGATTAACTTTATTTAAACTCATGTTATTTAGTTAAGGTTTTATGGAATGTTTTAACCAAACCGTTTTAGAATGTCATGGATCCGTAACCTTTTGGCTTCGGGGTTTGGCACACTATTCCGAGTCACATGCGTGGTGGCTAGTTAAGGTGGAATGAATTATCATTAATGAATAAACAATGGATCGGCGTGCCTCAAGTCTGCGTCCACGCAGTTAAGAAATTTGACTCCAAGTGATATTTATAAAACCCTTTATAAGTCAAGATGCATATTGCCTTGTGAATCTCGGAATATTTGATTAAAATCCTATTCGCTTAAGGACTTTAACTGGATTATTAACTTGTTGATGAAAATATAATCCTCCGGTGAAAAATTTTCAGAACGAATGCCACAAGGTTTTCTCGTCAATAGTTCCTCCGAGGGGCCCTGGCTAACTAGGAGCGCATTGAACAATGATAAATCTTGAAGTGTTACTGTACATAATAGCGGAATTGTTTAGTTTCGACTACAGACGAGTGTTTCCTATTCGAGGTATTGGTAAGAGATGACTAGTGCGCCAACCGTATTTTCCACCATTTAGTTTACTAAAGATAGACGTGGTCAAAGAGAGCCGAATTTCACATAGTTTAACGGAATTAAAGGTTTAAGGAAGGATACAGTACAGGTAATTTCTTGGATTATCACTGGGAAATTTATCCGAAGTATGGAAGGTTTTCGCAGCCATTTTCTATTGGTAAACATTTGATTATTCGTGTTGACCCGAGCCAAGAAACATATGTTGAATGATACCGAGGATTTGGTCGAAGAATAATTTAACTTATTCACTGGGCTGGATACAGGAAAATTCTGTTGGTCGATTGTCTCCATTTTTTTTGCATTAAAGCGATTTAAGCTTTCATCGAACAGCTTCTTGGACGAGAGTAACGGGAATTCTTGCCATATTTGAGGATTACGAAGATCATTTGCACATGGTTTATTGGTAGTATAATCGAAAGATTTAATTGAAAGGTTTAATTGAAATGATAATTATAGAGGAATCATTAAATGTTGGTATCTGATAGTAACCCCTTATAATGAACAATGGATAGCTCTACATAACCATCAATAACTAGAAGAACAAAACATGAGCTCGGGAGACTCGTCAATTCAGGTGAAATTGGTATACGCTATTTTTAGCGTTCAAATTATTTGGGTGTAAACGAGATGTGGCCAGATTCTAAAGTTTTAGTCTAGACTTAGTTTAGATTATTCATCATGGCCAGATCTATATGTCAAAAGTCTAATTGGTTACCAATTATTCCAGATCCTGAAATCATAGACCAGAATAGGTCTACAAAATAATATTCGTAAACTTGACTCTTGGGGATAAGTGGCATTATTGGCAAGTATAAGAATTGGAAGCGCATATACGGTAGGAAGAATATAAATAATAATCAGTCGATTTACAATTAACAATTAGTTGCATTTGGAACTGCTATTATGCATGGTTAACCCTTTATTCCTATTAGGGTCAACATTGGACCCCTATTTGCCTATCAATAACATAATTTTGCCGTGACAACATTAAGTCCGTCATCAACAGATAAAACTACTTCTTTTGGAACTTTTTAACCCATTGGGTCATTATTATTATAATTATTAAAGCAAATCGGGTATAAGTACTAATCTGCCTCAATTTATTGTTAAAAATTCGTCTCGAGATGTGCTTTTTTGTGCCGTGTGGCAACATGGATTCATGCTGGGAATATAGGACTTATAATTAATCCCCATTGTTTTGTTCAATTGATTATTTGGAGAATTGTTGTGTATGTACCCCAGGGTTAAAGAAACTCACGTGACAAATTTCGAATCTGGTCATGCGAGAATACACACGTGACCATTTTATTGCCGTCCCATTTCCCACCCCGTCGTCCCACCAGGCCGCCTACCACCTGGCACTACTCACGGCATCGGTACAACATCGTCCCCAAATCGGCTCCACATTCTGTTTCCGGAAACGCCGAACGGACCTTCTCCATATAAACCCGACCTTGCTACGGAAAAAAGCCGGTAGTGCACCACCCAGTCACATGACGATAATGGGGCACTGTCTGCTCACAGTTTTGTCCTTCGGTAAATTTAATTAGACAAGAGACGATTGATAATATTTAATGAATAATACGTAAAAGGTAATGAAACTAACATGAGTGAATCAGATTTTAATAACGTAGATTCTGATTTTAACAAGTTATATGATCAACACTTTTATAATTCCCAATATTATGACTGTTTAGATTATTTAGATCCTCCACAGCAACCACAATTGTATTCAAATGAATCATATAATTACCCAAATTCTGAAGGATTTAAAGGTCAATATATTTCTGAAAACCAATCTGAAGGATCCAATCCACCAATTAAACGTGAAGACCACCCAAATTTACCGGTTAATCGATCAATTCAATCAAATTATACAACATATCCACATCAAAATACCACACCAAATGATATAACTACAAAGAGGAAATTAACACTTTCAGAGGCAAATATGTATAAAAAGGATAATAGACCAATTAAACCGGTACGACAAAGTTCAAATCCAAATATTACCAAGAGGAAAGGGAGACCTGTTTTAAATAAATCTTATTCTTATACAGTTGAAAGTTCAAGTCCTTCAACTGGTAAGTCTGGTTTAAGTAATCAATCTAGTTCTTTAAATCCTCCTAACGCTTCATTATTTGAATTTAATAAGAAAAAACCAAATTTCCATTTGAATTTAGAACATGTTAGAAGTTCTTCAGTAAATTCATTTGAAAGTTTTAATTCAAATTCAAACCTTAAAATTCAAGATTCTGATATTTATTTTGATAAAGAATTTGATAATATAACTCCAGGTATGAAACCTCCAGGTACAAATCAAAATGATTATTTTGATGATCTTATACTTCCTTCACATTTTGATAATTCAAATGATTTAAGTGAATTCGGGTTTGAATTTTTTGAAAAAGATTCTGGCAATCATGATACAAAAATTCAAAACTTTGATAATTCACATAGTTTCAATAATGATGAAGTATCTACCTATTATGGAAAATCAAACTCAGATAAATTAAATCCAGATTTTGGTCATTATAATGATTTTAATGAATTTATCAGATATCAGGATATCAATGATAATGATAATGACCACTTTAACAAATTATACCCTTCACCCCCTGTTAATAATACCCTTAACTCAATACCCCCAAATCAAAAGAAAACACCCGTTACCCCATCTTCTGATAGCTCAGCAAACAAATCCCCCCCAATGATTAGAACAAATTCCAATCAAAGTTTAAGTTCTTTAAATTCGGGATCATATAAGAATACTCAAATAATTTCTAATATTATACCTGAAACAGAAAGTACTGAAGTTAGTGCTAATAAGAAGAAAAAACCAATTAAATCATTTACATGTAATATTTGTGGGAAATATATTAGTAGAGATTTATCAAGACACTTAAGAATTCATGATGAACTCGGCCGATTCAGATGTGTTTATTCAAATCATTGTAATCATAAAACTAAGAAATTTAATAGGCCTTATGATTATAAAAAGCACCTTTTGCATTTCCATTTTAATTTTGATGAAAAATACGGAAGAACTGCTAATAGTTTAACTGCAAAATTACCCTTAATGGGTCATTGTAGACATTGTGATCATAGATCAACTGCAGAAGATTGGTTAGATAATCATGCTTTAACTACCAATACTTCATTAAAATGTCCATATGTCGTGGGAGATCCAGATCCATCTAAAAATTTAGATGAATAGTTATACCTGTAATACATATTTCGTATCTTTATACCTTGGTACCTCTACCATTTCCTTTATTCGGTAATAAAATTCTCGCACTGAGCAAATTTGGTTACCTCAATTGATGCAAAACGGTTGTATAAAAGATTCGACCATTCTTCAATATTTTACCAAAAATCTGTCAAAATGAATATGCATATGGGTGATATGAGTCTGAGTAGTATGTCTATGGCTAGTATGAGTCTGGATATGAGCTCAATGAGTGAACAAATGGATTCTATGAGTCTGAGTATGGCCCATATGATGGGTTCTATGTCTTCATCAGACGTAGGAATGAATATGGATATGACATCTACGGGGATGGATATGTCAGAAACGTCTGGAAGTATGGGTATGGATATGGATATGGATATGCCAATGGCAATGTATTTCACAAAAGAGTATAAGGGAGTACCAGTTTTATTTAGTTCTTTACAAGCTAAGAATGGAGGAGAAGGATTTGGGATATTCTTACTTATTTTCTTTATTGGTATAATAGCAAGATTCTTTGTATTTGGTAAACAATACTTAAATCAAAGAGTTTGGAAAGGAACGATTGTGGAACAATATCCATCCGACTCTGAATTTAGTGAACAAAAAATTCAATCTAATCAAACCGTTACAGTTAATCCAGGACTTAGCGTATCATCTAAAATAATCAGATACGGGTTCAACTTTATACTTACCTTTGTGGCAGAAATGTTTCTTTATGCATTAATGTTAGCAGCTATGTCGTTTTCAGTACTTTATTTCTTTGCTGTAATTGCAGGATTATCAGTTGGAACATTTTTAGTGGAATTAATTAATGAAAGACTTCAAATAATACAACCTTCAGATGTTGGACATCATGCATTGTAAATAGACAATATATATTATGACATTCTATTTAATTTTATTCAATAAATCATTATACTTGGATATATTGAATGATGAGCCGTTCCCATCAGCCAATTTTTCACTATAGATTAATCTTGCCAAGTTGGTTCTTTCAAATTGATTAAAATCTCCTAGTTTCTTTGGTAATTGATTTTCATTAATTGTGAATAAGTTGAAGTATTGTGAAGATTTTTTGAAATCAATTTCCAAATCACTTTTATTTAAGTTTTTCAACATTTGTTGTAATGTAAAAATATTTATCAATACTTTCTTAATACCGTTGTTATTTATCTTGTGAATTAACTTAGAGCTTCTGATCAAAAGTTCGTTCAAGAAACTTGACATCCCATCAAAAATTCGGGACAACTCAATACCTTCAAGGTAATTGCTTAATTTATTCTCCATGGTGAATATTTCCTTATTGAATTTTGAAACAAATTGGTCAGAATCGCCAGGTTCATTAGTTAAAACCCATTGATTAGAACTCATGGATCTTGTAATATAGTAGATAGATCTTAATCTTAAGTCATACCTCAAAATTATCAATGAATTCAATTTGATTCTTTCAAAATTTCTTATGATTTGGAAAAATTCCTTATATTTGGATGAATTCAATGATAAATGAATATTTGAATTGTCAAATGAAGTATTCATATCTTGCATTCCATCAGATTCTTCAATGAGATGCTTCTTACCATTTTCCATAAAAGTCCAGTCATGTTTCAATCTTTCTATAGTAGGTAAGTCTTTTTCATAATTATAATTAGATTCTTTTGGTAAATTTGGTAACCAACTCAATACCCAACTTGATGTAAGAATCAAATAACAAAGTTGATTCAAAGATTCATCGTCCAAAAGATCTTCTTTTGTAATATTAAAAATTTCTTCATTATTCAACATTATTTCATATTCTTTATTGATCAATTGTTCATTGAAATCTTCTGTGATAATTATTGAAGAAATATCATTCAAAGCGGGAGTTTTAAGCCAATCATTTAATTTCGTATTGGAGTTTCCCAAGAAACTTTTGTAGAAATTAGAATATGAATTGTAAAACTTGTTTAAGAACTGTAACACTAAATCATTCAACTCATGACGATATGTTAATGATGTATTCAAGATATAACAAAGGGTAATGAAAAATTTCTTGAATTCGAAAGCATTTGAATAGATCATGGATCCATTCAAGTTTACTAAATCTCGTTTAAATCTTATGTGTTGGATATTCTCCTCAATTTCAGCGTCATCGTAATCTCCCAATCCCATTATGTCATTGAAATCTTTATCGAAATTGTCTCTTAATTTAGGAAGGAATGAGTTCTTCATAAAACCTTCAAAAAAATGAATAGGTAATTTGTTGGTTGGCTTATCGTTAATACTGGTTAAATTTGTGACAGCTGAAACAAATATCAAAAAGAATTCAATAATTACTCTCATATTGAAAATGTTAACGGGGACCAAAACTTCTAAATTAGATTGAAAAGTTTCATTCTTTATATAGAAATCGTCTTTATATGCTTTGACGTCATCAAATTGTTTCACAAGGTTTGGGAATTTGTTGGCAAATTTGTTATCATTGATTGAAATGTTGTCGAATTTGAACAATTCATTCACCGTGGTGTTTTGGTTTGCCGATTGGTTATTGATGATGGAGATGTAATCAACCATGAGTGAACTTAATTCGTTTTTCACTATAGTCCATACGTCTTTAAATTCATAATTGATCTCAAACTGTTTTACTATTTCACATATTAGTTTTTGTTTTTGCAAAACCATGATTGATTTTGTAAAAATGGAACTAAACAAATCTTTTAAAATCTTAACACAGTAGTCGTTGAAATTGACAAAATCATTATCAAATTGACTTTCAAAATCAATCAATTTATGAAGTTTATTCAATTCATGCAAGTTTTTCAGCTTGGATTCTCCAATTATTCTGTAAACAAGACCATGAAATTCTTGTTGACTTGATTGATTCAAAATTTCTGTTGTCTGAATCAATCTGTTCAATTTAGATGCAGTCATCAATAACTGATATATATAATGGAAATTCTTAAAATTTCCTGATAAATTGAACGTGAGGTTCAAATCAGTTGATTCATTTTTAGATAACTTGGGGAGTTCTGTGTTAATAAATTCGTTAATCAATTCATTAAAACACTCACTTATCTCTGTCAAGTCAAGATTTGCTGAATTATATATGAATTGTTCTAATTTGTTAGATTTATTCAAAAATGTTTTAAAGCTTGATAATTTTGGATTATTGTTTCCTGTTACCAAAGATTCATATGAAGTGTCTGCTTGAAGACTGGTTGAATTCTTAAAATAAATTTCATTCTGAAGTTCATCTATAATCATATCAAATAAATTATTAGACTGGAGATCCAAATAAGTTTTTATACTATTCATTGAACTCAAATTCCATAGATTGTACTTTTCAGCTGTGGAATAACCCTGGGAGATTATATCATAAACTTGGTGGATTTTCTTATCAACCACCAACTGATTTATCTTTTCAGGTATTGAATTGACTAATTCCATTGCATCTAATATTTCAATCATTTCACTATACCTGCTTGAAGTTTGACTTAATTCGTTGAGTAGTTCCTTTTTATCATGTGAGTCTTTGTATGTACTTTCCAATTTCTCTTTAATTATATCAGCATCTTTTTGATTTTCTTTACTGGTATTTAATAAATAATGAAAGGATCCAATACTGTTATTAAACATCTCATAATGGTCATTGACAACTCTCCTTAAAGCATTCGAAGTGTTTTCACTAACTTCTTCAAATTCAGGGAGCTTATGAGACATACCCACAGAAGAATCATCCAATAAAGAAATAGCCAATTCAATTGGATTCGAATTGGGATCTAAGCATTGAGGCCACTCGTATTTAATATAATTCATAGCTTCTTTTAAATCGAACAATGACTCTTTGATCCGAGGTTTAGAAGCCCGATTGGAATATGATCCAACTCTTCCCGAAGGTTCACTTCCATATCCATTTCCGTACCCGTTACTTAGGGTTCTTCTTCTGCTCATTGTGGAAGTGTTGGAATTGTGAATTGTTGATTTGATTTGAAGCGCGATTTTTTAGGCTGCAATATGGAGGTGATAGAAATCAGTGATTCAGAAGATGATATGATGGGTCTGATTGGATCCGAGATCATTGGAAACGACCACAAACAGCCACAGAGAGGTGATGAACCGGAAAGTTTGACTGAAAAGTACGTAATTAGAGAATCAAATCAGTAGAATCTTTACTAACCACCAAAAGACGTATCAGATACCCTTCACTGCAGATACAGACGGGGAAATACTTACAAAGTAGCTATGTGGCGGATAATATCGTCAATATTTCCTCAGAAGAGAATATGGAGACGTTTCTGGAGCTAGAACATGGAGATTTGGACAACAAATATGAGACTCAAGACGTGTTTAAGAATACTGGAGACTCAGGAAACGAATCGAAAATAGAAGAAATAATTATAAGTGAAGTTGGAAATATACTGTCACAGAGTCTGGTAACAGGAAACAAACTTGGTCTTCCATCTTCACCCATAAATACCACTAAAACAGCAGCTATTCCTCAAATTGAAATGTCTTCTCAGCAACCAGCATTTGTATCGTTAGATGATTCGATCTTAGAGTCTGATTTCAGCTTCACCAATCCCGATCCTGAACTGAAGAAAAGGAAACTGGAAACACCTTTACCAGATAAGCCCAAAAAGCAAACAAGGAAGAGGGAGGTACAAGATAGGGCCCATAAATTTGAATTCAGTCAACGATTCAATAATTCACCATTGAGAGATTTATCCAATTATTCAACTAAACAACTTAATGAAGTTAATAGAGTCACTAGAAAGCGTGAAGAATTGATGAAAGAAATGAAAATATTGGTTCCCAGTATAATTCATGATAGAATAAAATTTGAAACAAAGTTATTTGAAGGAGCTACCATAGAGTCGAATCAAAGCGATACAGAAATTCGATGGAAAAGGTTTGTGAATGGCCTATATGATGAAGGAAGTGATACATTTATACCATGTGAGTCTCAAGAGATAGATGAAAAGTATTTAGTCGTCTTTTATGAAGCAGAAGACTTTATTAAAAAACTAGTGGATAACGAATTGGAGAATTTACCACCGAATTGCATTGTTATTGTACATCAATATCATAATTTCATTACCAAAATTAAAAACATTGAAAATAGAATTTATCGTAGCACAGTGTTGGGAGATGGCAAACAGACGGACAACGTAGAAGTTACCATCAAAGAAATTGAATCATTGATTTGTAAATTAGAATACCTGAAAACCGTCAATATATTTCCATTAAAAACTTTTGAAGAAGTATGTCAATGGTTGGTATCCTTTACATATACAATAGGATTTGCCAGATATGACAGAACGGAGAGAAATGCAGAGTTTTCAAATATAATTCCTGGAAAGTCTGGAACCGATTATGAGAGTACATTTTTAGGAAGTATGGCAAAATTCAAACTTATGACAGAGATGAAATGTAAACGATTATTTGCTTATTATGACAATTTATATAAGATTTATCAAAGGTTTATCATTAAGGATTCATTAGGAAATGATGAGGATGGTAAAAGATTAATACCAGAAACCACCGAAAAGGCCATGAAACAACTATTCAGGAGTGATGATCCAGAACAAGTAATTTATGATCAATAAAGTTTATACAGATTTGGTGACTGTATGAATTTTATCAAAATATTCTTTATAATCTTGTTTGAGGTGCTCAATTTCTTTGATGTTTGAAGCCAAAGCTTTTAGTTCAGTTTCATCAAATTTGAAATTCAATTCAATTAACTGATTAAAGATATTCAAAGCTTTTTCCATACAAGTTACATTATCATTTTTCAACTTACCAACTAGTTTTTCCACCAATTTTAATTCATGTACTTTAGGTTCAATTTCAGCCTTGAATAAAGATTCATTGGTAAGGATTGAAGATATGATTGAAAGTATTCTAATATCTGATTTATGATTACCTGAGTCCAACTGGTCAACGATTTTCCACCCATCAAGCTTTGTGAAGTGTTTCAAAGAATCAATATTATTTCTTACCAAAGACGATACGGCAAAATATAATTTAAATCTTAATTCATTACCAGTATTTTCGTCTACTGAGTACGTTAACAAATTGTTGAAGCCATCCTTGTACTTGAGGAAATCATTCTGGGATTTATCATTATTCTGAACTGCTATACCAATTATTGAAGCCGCCAAAACCCTTAAACTATTGGGAATTTCTGGTTTTAAAAGATTGATGATAGACTCCCACAACTTAAGATTCTCAATGTTATTGGCATTATCCAAATTTTCTATTAACATCTCGAAGTTCTCCAATGCAACTTCTTTATCTTCCTGGTTGGCCTGAGGATTCTCCACCACCTGAATGGCCTGTTTCATCAACGCCGGTTCATCCACTCCACCAAACAACTGATTTAAAGCCTTCATATCTGGTTGTCCAATCTTATCCATCGCTTCTTGATCGCCCGACTGCTGGGCGATTGACCACGCCAATAATTTATCCATTGGTTACTAAAGCACACAATTCGCTTCAAATAGTTTTCGCGAGATGAGAGACGCTTACATAAGCCGAACCTTCTAGAAATGTCTAGATGAAGACATGAACTAAACTTCAGTACAGATACAGGACCCAATGGGTAGACATGGCGGTGGCTCAAGTAAGCTTACGTCACGTTACGGCGGTGCACCAGGGTGCACCACGGTGTTGCGACATCACCTGTGAAAAATTGGCCCAAAGCTCCGTTACTCCGAGACACATGAAACCACCGGGTACGAGAATCCCGGCCAGGGCCTGGTGATATGTGATAATAGGCGGATACTATACAAATGATAGGTGGCTTACATATATTGTTGAATGGCTAGAAAAAGTCCATCAAATATAAAAGGCTAAACTACGGATCTACGTTGTCCGGGGTTAGGTGTGTGCTAACCTGGTTAAAGGGATATAACCTCACCAGATGGACGAAAATTAACTATTTAATCAATTGAGAATTTCCAAATTCAAATCAATTTTTAAAATGTCCTTGTCAAGTAAATTAAGTGTTAAAGATTTAGATGTTACTGGTAAAAGAGTATTCATCAGAGTTGATTTTAATGTCCCATTAGATGGTAAAACTATTACCAATAATCAAAGAATTGTTGCTGCTTTACCAACTATTAAATATGTTTTAGAAAATAAACCAAAAGCAGTTATTTTAGCATCTCATTTGGGTAGACCAAATGGTGAAGTTAATGATAAATATTCTTTAAGCCCAATTGCTGATGAATTGAGTTCTTTATTGGGTAAAAAAGTTAACTTTTTATCTGACTGTGTTGGTGAACAAGTTGAATCAGCTGTTAATAAAGGTTCAGATGGTGAAGTTTTCTTATTAGAAAATTTAAGATTCCATATTGAAGAAGAAGGTAGTAAGAAAGTTGATGGTGAAAAAATCAAAGCTTCAAAAGAAGACGTGGCTAAATTCAGATCTCAATTAACTGCTTTAGCTGATGTTTACGTTAATGATGCTTTTGGTACTGCTCATAGAGCTCATTCTTCAATGGTTGGTTTAGAATTACCTCAAAGAGCTGCTGGATTCCTTATGGCTAAAGAATTGGAATATTTTGCCAAAGCTTTAGAAAATCCTACTAGACCTTTCTTAGCTATTTTAGGTGGTGCTAAAGTTAGTGACAAAATTCAATTAATTGATAACTTATTAGATAAAGTTGATTTGTTAATTGTTGGTGGTGGTATGGCTTTCACCTTCAAGAAAGTATTGGATAATATGTCTATTGGTGATTCATTATTCGATGAAGCTGGTGCTAAGAATGTTGAAAACTTGGTTGCTAAAGCTAAAAAGAATAACGTTGAAATTGTTTTACCAATTGATTTCGTCACCGCTGATAAATTTGATAAAGATGCAGAAGTATCTACTGCTACTCAAGAAGAAGGTATTCCTGACAAATGGATGGGATTAGATGCTGGTCCAAAATCAAGAGAATTATTTGCTGAAACTGTTGCTAAAGCTAAAACCATTGTCTGGAATGGTCCTCCAGGTGTTTTCGAATTTGATAAATTTGCTGCTGGTACCAAATCTTTATTAGATGCTGCTGTTAAATCTGCTGAAGCTGGTAACACCGTTATTATTGGTGGTGGTGATACTGCTACTGTTGCTAAGAAATTCGGAGTTGTTGACAAATTATCTCATGTTTCAACTGGTGGTGGTGCTTCCTTAGAATTATTAGAAGGAAAAGAATTACCAGGTGTTACTGCTATTTCTAACAAGTAATTTAATCAATATAAGTACATTTAAATTTAGTAGAATTTTATCTATTTATTATATAGTAGAGCGGTTTATGACTTATAATTTAGCTTGTCCATTACCAATTTTGACCCATGCATCATTGGTTAATTCTTCATATCTGTTCTTATTTAACCAATAGATAACTTCAGTACCACTATCTCCTTTTGGTAATTTTTGTTTCTTATATTGGTTCTTAGGAACTTTATTATTATGAGAAGCTTCAATCTTACCAAATTTGATGAATTGAGGAACAGCATACTTTGGTAAAGTATTTGATACATGATTATAGATTTTGTCTAAAATTTCTCTTTCAGATAAGTGATCTTGTGGTTCAATTACAGCAAAGCCTGCTCTACCTTCATAGTTTGGAACTTTAACTCCCACAACCACACTTTGTTTGATGGTTTTTGAGCCCATTAATTCATTTTCTACTTCACTAGCAGAAACATTTTCAGATCTCCATCTAAAAGTATCTCCTAATCTATCAACGAAGTAGAGTAATTGATCAGCATCCATTTTCAAAAGGTCACCAGATCTGAACCAAGCATCACCTTTCTTAAATACATCTCTAATAACTTTTTTAGAGGTAGCATCCTTATTACCGTAATAACCTTGAAAACTTTCTTCAACTTTTTCAGCATTTAAAATTTTCATTAATAATTCACCTGGTTCATCAGTATCTGCTCTTTTACAAAGGCCAGTTTTTGGATCTCTCCAAATTTCTTCTTGGTCATCAGGATCCATTTTAGCGATTCTTTGTTCTAATCCCAAAATAGTATTGATGAATCCTCCATACTTTCTGCAAGCTCCAACACCATATTCACCCATTTGTAAATTGGTTAATGCAATTGGAGATTCTGTTGCAGCGTAAAATTCACCAATACCTTTGATGTTAAATCTGTCTTTAAATTCTCTCCAAATATCTGGTCTTAAACCATTACCATAAGCAATTGTGACATTATGATTCTTTTGATCAGGGTGGTATGGAGTATTTAATAAATATCTACAGGTTTCACCCACGTATTGAACGTGTGAAGCACCTGTTATTTTTGCTTGGGTCCAGAAAGAAGTGGCAGAGAATTTCTGGGAAATAGAAACACATCCACCCACCAAAAACGTCGGACAAACGGCTAACATTGCTGCAGTTGAATGATATAATGGCATTGCTGTCAAAACAGTTGAAGATTTATTAACCTTCATGATATAACCGAAAAAGGCAGCTGCCATGAAAGCCTTTCTCCAAGACATGATACCGGCTTTTGGTAAACCAGTGGTACCAGAAGTATAAATCAATAAAGAAGCATTGAAATCTTGATCATTTACTCTTCTAGTATTATCAGGGGCTCTAAAGACAGGTCTTGAAGCATCTTTTAAGATTTTGAATAATTCAGTTTCATTAAGATAATGCAACTTGACATTTGGTAATTCACTGTTGATCTGAGATTCAGTATCTTTCATTGGTTGAGCACAGTCTGGATCAATAAATACTTGTTGAACTTCGGCAATCTTAAGACAATGAACTAAAGGTTTATCCTTTGTATTGAAATTTAAGAAAGCAGGTAAAGCACCAATATTCCATAAAGCCAACCATAATAATAAAAATAATGGTTTATTCATACAAGAAATAGCAATTGTTTGATCGGGGGTAACTCCATAATCATTCTTTAAGATATAACTAAATCTTAATACCATATCATAAAATTCTTTATACGTGTAAGATTCCAATTCAAATTGATCATCATACAATTTAAACCCATTTTCATCTACTTTAATTGGAGGTGGATTGGCTTTAGGTCTTGGGAAACTTATACATTTGTTATTGGGATATTTAAATACACTTTTTTCGTACGTATACCAATAACTAGCTCTACCTCTTTTAACATTCCATAAAAATGGTAAAGCATTTGAAAGAACTTTTTGAATCAACATAAGATCTCCTTTAACTTGATATTTGGCTTCCAATAATTGGGAGCCTAGAATGGCTGCTGTTGCTAATTCCATAATGAACTAATTGGTTTACAAATGTGGGAATTCAAGTAATTTATATATCGAAAAATTCATAAGACTTTGTCAATGCATGTGCAACAGAGAGATGAGAACCATCGGTGGTGGGGGACGGTGGTGGCGGCTGGTGCGAGGCCGTGTCCCGGTACCGCGGTGTCGCAGCGTGCCGCCATTTCTTGGTGTTGGGTTGGGAAATTCTCCGCACAATATGAAGTGTGTAGAGGCTAATTCCTGATCATACCTCGTATCTCCGATTTGCAGCCTACTGGTGAATGGAAGTTGGATATAAATGAGTTAATATCAGCGGTTAACTGGATATGATTGATATTACACATTATTTGGTGGGAAAAGTTGATTTTTAGTGGAAAAATTTAGTTCTGGTAATGAAAAAGAGATTTTTGAATGTCTATAGGTATATTCTATTTACTGTATAGTTCCTGAACTATAATAAGAATTGGTTTTTTAGTTTGGCTTTCTTCTCTTCTTCATTATCATTCTGTCTTACCTCATTACTTAAATTGGACGCCATAAACAAGTTCAATGTTGAGTTTGAATTGATTAGGTGAAGGTTGTTTGAGGATCTGAAATTTGATAATGAAGATATTTTGTTTAAATTGGCTGATGAATTGTTAAATTGCAAAAGATTGGTTAAACTATTGCTTTGACTTTGAGGTAAATCATCATTCATTTGGGTGAATAAATTATAAAGGTTCTTGGTACTTTCACTGATATTGAGATTCAAATTATTCATATCATCATCCCTTTTCACAAATACTGGTGGTGGAGGTAAATTCTGTATAATGGTTGAGTAGCTAGTGGACCTAGATTGAAGCTCATTGGAAGGCATTGTATGGTTTGGGACAAGAGCTTGTGGCATCGTGTTACTTTGTACTTGACCATGATGAGGTTGATATTGGATGGATGATTGCCTTGGTGGTGTTGGTGGTAGTTCTGGAGATGGTACATTAGTCACAATAGCCAGATTCGTATTGGTCGAAGCGTTTGAGCTTAATCTTGAATTACCAAAATCGGTTATGAGATCAAAATCACTCTTATAATCACCTTTATCTTTACCACTGCTATTGATATGTTGTAAATTGAGCTGACTTTGTTGAAGCCTATTCAAATGTTGATGTAATTGTGAAGGTTGTAACATCATCTTGTCAGTCATTTTCATGGACTCATCTCTAGTGTACGGATTAAACATTTCATTCACGTTGGTATTCAACTTATCCATTTCATCAAACCATTCGTAAAGAATCTTATTGCTTTTGATTAACTGATCAATATTTTTGACTGTGCTAAATAAGGGTATTATCTTTTTGGTGAAGATGATTAAATCATTCAAATTTCTGTGATTATTTTCAAAATCGATGTTGATTTTCAAAATTTGTAAGAACTGAGGTACAACATTGAAATTTATAAATTTGAGATGAATTAACTCATTGTTGGTCAACAACTTATTCAAATTAATGACAATTTCAGCTAATTCGTTTTCTATAACGTTCAACTCAACATTATTAGAATAAATCATAAGTACCTTGAACAAAAGAATTTGATTTAATATTGAATAAAACAAATCATTTTTGGACTCATTGATTAAAGACATCTTTAACTCAAGATAATGTTTGGTCAATATATTGTTTGGGTCCAAGTAATAATTAATTTTGTAGAACTGATGTAAAGTAATTAAGACGTTATGTGATTTCAACTTGTGAAAGATCAAATCATCGTTATTGATAATCTTAAGCATTTTGAAGAGCCCATTATTTGAAGTTATTGAATGATTTAAATCGAATAAATTGGTTGAATTTATTAAATTTGTATTGGTCAAGTAGTTGTACCGTTCAAATAAGAACAACTTTTCAAATAGTTCATTCACTTGGAATGAATTGAGGGATTTTGAATATGTATGAGTAAAACTTGAATCATGAAGATTAATCAATTGATAATATGTAATACCTTTTCTGAGATGTAAAGCTTTTTGTTGTTGAGTATACAGACTTTCATGATCCCTTGTTATATTGAAATAATTAGATAAATTCAATGATGCGATACTTTGATTATAATAAATTTGGTTGTGATTCAAAGCACTGCTCTGATATAACAATAATTTATCAATTTTTTCAAAGATTTCGATAATCTTGAATAAAGCTTGTTTTTTTAGTTCTTGATAAAATTGAATAGGTTTTGTGATTAAATTTGAGTCAAAATGTGATGTTTTTATAAGTAATAAGTTTTCTATTATAACCAACACATAAGAAAGTATCACCAATAGCCTTGACAAAAAATTTGGATCAGAAGAACTTAAAATCAAATTTAAGGATTTTTTTGGTATTGTCGAATTAATAAACTCTATCATCAGTTCATGTTGAGAAAGTATTGAATTTATGGTTATTTCTGACATTATAGAATTAATTATGGGCTCTTTTAATAGTTGAAGAGCCTGAATTAAATCATCTGTGGTAATATTAGTATCGATATCAGGTTGAATAGCTCCATTCAAGGAACCCACGACGGAATCAGGTACCATTTCTATAGGATGATCATCATGATTGGTAGCTATGATCGTTGATTGAGGTTCTGGATAATTAAGATTGAATTTCTTATTGGCATCCGATTTTCTTTCGGTGAAATTGTTAATATAATCTAAAGTCTTACGATGTAAATTCTTGGGGCCTGATTTTTTACGCTCTCTTAATTGAGTACAAGTTAAACCATTAGCAATGCAATGTTTACAAGGTCTTTGAACTTCACATTTAACTTTTCTAATTGCACAAGCATCACAAGCTCTAACGGTTGACTTTCGTTTCTTCTTTGGTTGATCAGAATCTTGTTTTGTATTTGGAGGACTGGAAGAAGAAGATTTGGAAGAAGGTTTTGAAGCTTTTGACAGGTTTTTCTTTGGAGATTCAACATTTGAAGTTGTACCAGAATCAGTTCCATCCGTACTAAAACCTCGAGTTCCTAAATCCATGGTTGGTCTTGTAGACGGTTGATTAGAATGGGAAGCTTCTAAAGTAGACGGAGGAAATTGATGAAGATCCATAATTGTCTGAAAATATTTAGACGCTACGTTAAAAAGGTCAAAATCTTTGAATAATCTTAAACTTTTAACAGCGTATCAGTAAATAAATATAAAAAGTGAGACCCCGAGTTTGTGGGAAAATTTTCTTTGGTGATCACACTGGGGGTGGCGGGTTCCCCTCCTCTACCGCGAGCATGGCGCCACACGGCATACAAGTGCGACCGAAAAGTGTGGGAGAGGAAAATGGGGGAAAACGGGGAATTCTGGGGAATCGAGGACGTGCACAAGACGGTAAAATCTGCGTAATAGGCGGTTTAGCAGATTATTATAATTATATTAGTTAATATGATAGAAATTGAATAGATTTTACTTATATTAATTCGGCCCAGATGGGCCCGTGGCACCACCCGTCCGATTTTAGTCGAGGCGGTGCCCCTACCGCATAAGGAGAAAAAATCTTCGTAAATCTCCACTTTTACGTTATCCAAACTTTATTCCATCAACTGATATTGCAAATTGATTAAATGGTAAATACCTTGTTTCTTTTTATTTAATACGTCATACTGATTATTGTTGATTTCAAATTCAACTTGTTGATAATTTTTCGTCTCACCGTATCTGTGGGGACTACACAATTTCATGGCTCCTTGGGCTACATTCATTGAATGGTCACCATTTAGGAGATAAATTTGTTTATTTGTAACCATATGAAGAATTTTAAGTAATCTTTGATTATTAGTTTGACTCCCACTTATTATTATTGCATTTAAATCTAAATCTTTTAATAATTGCCAGGTTTGAAAGCAAATAAACTCTATAATTAAATTATACCTGATTGCCAAGGCAGTCTTAGATTTTTCAAATACTGAAACATTTAATTCACTTGAGTTTTTACCGTCAATGAACATTTCATTCATATTGAAATTCATAAGTGGGGAACGATTACCGTATTTATCTCCGTAATAGTGATAATTCTTTATTATTTCATTGATTGATTTATTAAATCGTTGTTCAATTTCTTGGGTAACATGTTCTGCATATGTAAATCCATCAGGTACTCCGAATTCTTCAAATAGTTCTTCAAATAATTTCCCAGTGGCGGGTTGTCCAAATGAATAAATATTCTTATTAGGAATAAGTTCAAATGGTCCCCAAATTCCCAGTATAGGCTGAGGATTTGGAACTTGTGTTTCGAATATAAAGCATGTGGATGTTCCTGCAATCATCGATACACTTTTGGGAATGTTTGTTAGGGTAGAAATCCATCCACCATAACAATCAATACACCCATTATAGATCTTACAGTTGGGTATAATTCTGGGCAGTACTTTCCCCACATAATCCCCCAAATATGGGAGTTTTATGGGATCAGATACCATTTCAGACTTTCCCACCTTTATGTTCTTGTTTATAAAGTCTAAGTTGGTCCATCCCTTTATGGATCCATCCACTCCATTCCCTATTTTATACTCACCTTCAGTTAATTTATATTCAACCAATCCATCCGATGTATAACCTACTTGGAACACGTAACTAAACCAATCATAAAGCTCAAAACACACCAACGTCTTATCCGGAACGTTATCACTGAGCCATTTGAGTTTAGGTAATCCCAATTCTGGTATAAATTTACCTATAGTGTTTTTCATAAATGTCCCATGGAGAATTTTATTTAATTCACCACACTGTTGTTCACTTCTATTATCCATCCATAGTATTATATCATCCTCTCCCTCGCCAGCTCCACAATGAAACGGTTTCAAATACTTCTTATTACCTTGTTCTATAACTTGTTTAACTACCATTGAACATGTTGCCGTAAAACATATTCCTTCTATAAGTCCTGAAGGTAAAATACGAATGATTGAATCATAAATTTCCCGGGAACATTGGGTGATGACCTTCTCACTGTGTTTTGTGGTGGAAATGACCTGTACTTTTGACCCTTTTTCACTAAATGACCTAACGGAACCGGTTCCAATGTCTATTCCTACAATCATAGAATGAGATGTCGTGAGAAATCGGAATGTCGCATGTATTACTGCAAATATAAACTACAAATTAATTTTTAAATAACTCACCGAAAGATGGATCAGAAAATCTATAATAAGAATTCTTTGTCCACCTTCTGAAAGTTTTACCACAAAGAATCATCAAAACAAATGATCCATTAATTACTATAGATAATGCAAACATAATCCAAGTGGTAGTGGCCAATCCATCTCGGGTTAACCAAGGTTGAATAGCAAAGGTAAAACCCATACCAATCATATTTCTAATAAATAACATCAATACTAAACCTTCACTGGCCATTTTATGATAACAATCAATTGCATAAGTTAAACAAATCGTACCACTTGAACTCATTGCAAAACCCAAAAGTCCTTGACCAAGAATAACCGATAATGGCCATTTTTCACCATTAACTGATCCTAATCCATAAGCTAAAAGTCCTGCACCATTGGCAAGGGTTGGTAAAATCATTACATACAATCTATGTTCAGGTTCCATAATCCCATTGTTTTTTCTGGCTAAATAAACTGTTACCCAATCAACAAGTTTACCGGTTAACATACCAAATACAGATCCTACTAATGGAGCAAGATTAGTCAATCCAGTGCTACCAGCACTAAAGTTATAAGGTGGTAAACTATAAATTTCTGATTGAGTGGTGGCTAATAATGATAACCACATCATTTGAGCTCCATATACCAATCCTCCCCAAATAATAGCAGGAAATCCAATCATAAAGAAAGGTCTATAGAAGATACAAAGCCATGATCTTTTATCGGTGAATTCCAATTCAACCAATCCTATTCTTTGCTTATAAGTTCTTAAGGGAATACTATGATCAATAGAATCGGTATCGGAATGAACTTCATGAGATCTTACTACTCCGGCTTCCGATTTAGATTGATGAGATTTTATCTGTTGTAAAATATCAGTTTCAAATTGTTCACTAGACTCCTCCCTTACAAATGTGGTATCTTGCATATAAAAGAATCCTACGACACAACAAATTCCAAATAATATAACTTGTAACCAAAAACACCATCTCCAACCAATTGTATCCACAATATATCCAGATATTGCTGGACCAATATCAGATCCAAAATAAAGGGCTAAGATAACAAATCCTAAATAACTGGCTCTTTCATGTTGAAAGAACACATCAGTCGTAGAAATTTCAACCACTGAATCAACTACTGCTGCTGCAAAACCTCCAATTATATTTACGGCATAAAGATGCTGGACTGTAGAAGATTTCCCACCAATTATATTTGAAACCAAAGCCAAAACTGTTGCAACTAAATAAACAAATCTTCTACCTAATTTCATTGCCGTTGGTTGTAAAATTAATACCCCAAGACCTAAAAATAAGAAACAAAGTGCAGAACTAATATTCAATTGATCAAAAGTACAATCAAAAGTTTCAGTCCAAATAGTCCACACTGGACCACTCCAATTAACTGTGATGGCCAAAAAAGTATTAAGCCAAAACAAATAGAAAAATTGTCTAATCTTTTTAGATTTAGACCATCTTAAAGGATCATTAGGATTAGAAGATGGTGGAGGCCTTAAAATAATATCTCCATTATCTTTTTTTACATCTAATGTTCCTTCCAAATCTACCAAATGGACGGTCCCAGGTACAATTTCATCATCAGTACCAAATAATCCCATAATTGTTAATAATGGCGGCTTAGGGTGTCATGAACTTATAAATAGTTTGGAGTTTATCTTATCTGTCAGAACCACGCTTTGAATTACCGCATCGGGCAATATATCGTAGTTTAATTCCGTCAAATCTACTAAATGGGAGGAATAGCTTCGTGTTTAACCGGATCTGGCTTGCCATGAGGAGAAGTTGGGTTCTAACACTTTTTGGCGTCGTGGTGTTGGTATATGAGCGGAGTGAAAATTTCCAATACAATTTTTGTATATCTAATAACAATAATATCCTAATATATAAAAAAACATAGAGAACCCTAGATGGTTTAAACTTAAATACTTACTTTTGAACCGCCAGATTGGTTGACCCATCCACTAATAGTGGAAGTAGATAATGAACTACCGAAATCTTCATCATCATCAACTTGAAGGATAGTAACATCACTTCCGTCAAAGATAACAGCGGCTTTCATGGATCCAGAAGTTGGTCTTTCAAAGTAGTCTTGAGAACCACCTCCACTTCCACCTTGTTTATCGTGTAAGTGAGAGATTAATTTGTTAGAACCACTTGATAAGATTTCGAACAAATCTAATTCACCACAACCAGAAGTCCAACAAGAACATTCGGAATTACCGTATTGTAAAGTTCTTGGAATCTTGGAGTTCAAAGCCCAAATAGCTGGCATATCGTAGTTGATAGCAGTCTTAGAACCAGAGTCTGAAGGCATTTCAAATTCGAAAACGAAAATCTTTTGACTACCTTCGAAACCTTTGTAAGCTGGAATACCTTCTCTGTAGAAACCACAATCATCACCACATTTTTCATCAGTCATGATCATGAATTCAACGTTTGAACCAATGGTAGTTTCATCCAAAACAGTTGAGGAAGAAGCACCACCAGAAGCATCTGAGTTACAGTAAGAAATGGAGTTACCGAAACTGTAATCGAAAACACCAGAACCAGAACCACCATAATGGTTAAGGAAAGTAAGACCTTTAGCACTACCTGGAGTGTAGTAAGCACTTCTAGTCCAACCACCAGAGGTATCTTCATCTTCATCATCAGATTCATCATCAGAATCGTTACCAGAAGTAGAAGTAGTAGCAGGGCTAGCAGTGGTAGCAGTACTAGTAGCTGGTTGAGTGGTCGAAACGGTGGTATCAACATCTGCAGCTTTACCTTGAGTAGAAGTGGTAGTTTGTTGACTAGTTTGAGTGTTTCCGTTAGCATCAACGAAGACAGTTTCAGTAACTTCAACAACCTTGGTAGCTCTCTTATGGAGGTGATGTTTATGAACCAAAGTAGTTTCACAATCTTCTTCATCCCTTTTAACTTTTTTGGAGGAAGAAGAAGGATAATAAACACCAAATTGTTTTAATTTAAGAGGACCTCTGAAATGTAAGGATAAACCTTCATCTAAAGGACTCATGTTACCGGAGAAACTCTTTGATTTTGAAGAACAAGAACCGGAGTCAGAATCCATGGAAGTAACATCATTATAAGATCCATCAAAACCAAGACCAGAATAGGTAACTTTTTTGGTGGCAGAACAGTAATAATTACCATCATCACTTAATTCACAGGAAGCTTTAGCAGTAGCCAAAAATAATCCAATGGAGTATAAAACTGATAATTTCATTTGTGTTGATTTTTGTTTATAACTCGTCTAAATGTAAATTTGAGTAAAAAATTGAAATAACTAGTATACAAAGGAAACTAAATTTAATATAAAGGTTTAAAAGGAATGACTTTAGTTAGATAGAAACTAATTAAACAACAAATAAATTTAAATGAGTGTAATTGTTAAAAAAGGATTGAAATTGTGCCAATTGTTTTGGTTTTAAATTTTTTGAGTTTCGCCAATTTCGAGAATTGTCCGGTGCGGCCACACCTTCCAAGCGATTTTGACTCAACTGGTTTGCATACCAGCGCAAACCTCAGGAAAATTCGCCCAATTAGGAAGGCGTCAAGAGCATTAGTGCTGGAAGCTGCCGGAGCCAAATAATAATTAAACTTGTGCCTTGTTATAATACGTGTTTTAAGGTAACATATCATTTAAAATAATTGAATAGTTTTAATAGTTTAACCAGTTTTTTTGTAGAGTTTACAGAACCCAAGAGACAAAAGATGGAATTTTCAAAACACTCGACAAGAATTTTCGTCAACAAAGGAATTTACTGCCATCGTGTTTTTAACACTTTGGTAGCCCCACCAAGGCTCCTTTCGAGGAGTTTACACTAGACGTAGCAACCGTCAACCGCGTATAGACGACCAATATATCGTGGCAGTTCGGAGTGGTGAAAAATGTCTCGGTACTTTACTACTGTAATAAGCCTTGGTTTCATTTAAACCAGCCTATAGTAGGCGTAGAATATTTTTTGGAGTATGAAACCATTGCTTCTAGATTCTATTTTATGTGGAACTAGTAGATATGCAGGTAAATAACGCCGTATTGGGAGATTGTCATCTAATTCAACGGTCTTGCATCAAGACTGTATGAGTTCATTCCAGGTCTTTAAGATGTAGGAGTTTATATAACGTATTATTAATCATGTAATTCCGATGATCTTATTAGTCTAGATCGTTTATATCTCGCTTAGATTTGGGTAGTTGTAGTTTTTGTTTTTTGTGCAAATTTTGCAAAATTTGCATCCAGCCATCGGAAATATTTTTTATTGGCTGGTTGGTTTATTATTTAACCCAGATCTGGTAAACCAGGTGATTCTTTATGATTTATATCCAATATTCCATCCGATTCATCATCTGGTATCATCTATCGGAATTTCCTCTGTTACCCCTATACAGTCTTATGCTTCATACACTCCTTGGCCTCGGCAGTTTCAGATTTGATATTTCGTTGGGACACTAAATTTACACAAACGGTAAGGTTTACATAAAGGAAGGGTTAACACACGCCAGCTGTTCCTTCGTCCCGTCGTGTGCCAGCGAGCTCCAGTCCACTGGACGAGCTCCAGTCCTCTCGTGGTAGAAGTAGTGTCTCCACACAGCCTAAATCCCACAAATCATCGCGAGTAATTTGATAACAGAAATGCTCAGGAACCGTAACAATGGAACCGCTGGTGTGACAGAGGGCGAAGGCGTCATTGACCCAGACATCAAGCCGGTGGTGATAGATAAACCACAAAAAGAAGAGTTTCCTAAGTTAACAGTTCCATCGGATGGATCTGATGCTGGGAACAAATCAGATGAACATTATAAGAATCTGTTACCAGCTTATAGATATAATTTAAGGAAAAGATGTTTACCTATGGTTCGTAAAGAAACCGAGATACTATTTCATATTCAAAAAAGGTTAAGAAATCCAATTTTGGACTATTATTTTGCATGGACTGCCAATTTGGCAAGCCACACGTTTTACGTATTTATGTTACCATTATCCAATTGGTTTGGGTCTGCATCATTAGCAAGAGATTTAGTATTTGTGTTGGGAGCAGGGATTTATATCAGTGGTAATTTAAAAGATTTTCTTTGTTTACCAAGACCAAGATCTCCTCCTTTACATCGAATTACTTTAAGTTCTTATACTACCCAAGAATATGGATTTCCTTCAAGTCATAGTGCAAATGCTACAGCTGTAACCCTTTTATTAACGGTTAAATTACTTCAAATTGAAATGCTGTTTCAAACCAAGGTGATATCGTTAATAATTATTCTGCTATATTCTATTTCATTAATATTTGGTAGAATTTATTGTGGTATGCATGGATTCTTTGATGTGCTAACTGGGTCGGTAGTAGGACTTTGTTTGTTCATATTTAGACACAATTGGGGTGAAAAATTTGACAATTTCTTCATTCTTGACGTTAATAACAATTTCGGCAACTTTACCCCGATTATAGTGGTTTCATTTTATTTATTGTTGATTCACATTCATTTTGAACCAGTAGATAATTGTCCATGTTTTGATGATTCGGTGGCGTTCATCGGAGTGTTAATTGGATTAGATTTAAGTCATTGGTGGGCTTATAAGAGTAAATACTTTTTAAACTTCACTTTGGATAAAACTATAAATCCAATAATAATGACCTATGATTATAATCACTTAGGGTTAATAAAGTCAATTTTAAGAGTAATTTTCGGAATTATTCTTGTAGGGGTTTGGCAAACAATTTCTAAACCGGTGGTATTCACAATTTTACCACCGATTTACAAACGAATTGGAATTAATTTACCTCGTAAAAACTATCAATCAACTGCCGGATCCCAAAGATCAAATAAGCATATTCGTAAAACATCAATTTCTAATTTAGCTAAAGAAGATGTTAGTTTTCTTATCCCTGATAAACATGATGATGTTGGAATTCAGAATGATATAGATTATTATGAAATGATTAATTATAAACCAGTGGAAGAGAAATATGCTAAAGTATTTATGCCTAGATATGATGTGGAAATAATTGGTAGATTAATTATTTATGCTGGACTTGCAACCACCAGTGTTTGGGGTTTTGCAATAATGGTAAAATTAATTGGATTAGTATAAATGTAACAACAAAAATATTTTTTAACCCATTTTTACCCTTTTAAACCGTAATTATTCCCTTATACGCAGTTTCTCAATTGTTAATTAGCTGGTTTTACCGATTAGTTCCCGCCGGAGTTCCAGTATTTGGTTTTTTGCGAGATTGGGTCGGAAAACTGAGAGAGTGAGACAAAGGTGAATATACTTAAGGGATAACTTAATACTTTTATTATAAATAATGATAAATGGAAGACTTTAGCAATGTTGATTCTATGAGTGTTCCCTCGGGAGCCAATTCCATGAGTTTGAGAGATGCTCTCTATCAAATTCAGAGTTTATCTGGTCAATTAGCAGCGTATAAGCGAGATACTGATAAAATAGTTGAAAATATTAATTTAAAGAGTTCATTCCAATTTCAGTCAATAAATGAAAGATTAAAGAAGTTAGAAACAAAGTTTTCAACTTTATCTGATGAATTTAATAGTTTTAAACGAGAATCAAAGATTAGTCCCACCAATAATAATATCCAAAAAAAAATCGAAATCATTGGAAAGCACATGGCAGACTTGAGTAGTGACATAACAAAATTAAATCCTCCCACTTCTGGATTATCAGATACCAAGGAAACAGATGGATCAAATGGTCAAGATGATACGGGGTCAAATAAAAGTATTAGTGGTAATAATATCAATAATAATGTTACGATAAATACGGGTCCAACCACTCAATTGGCTCCTACAACTACTCAGACTCAAATACCGGATCCAAATTCTTTAGATCCTCAGAAAACAATTCCTATACAAACGATATCAACTCCAACTGATCCAGGAAATGCAGCACAAGCAGCTCAAGTGGCCCAAATCGCCGTTGAAGCTCAAGCTCAAGCACAGGCACAGGCCCAAGCACAGGCACAGGCCCAATCTCAAGCCCACCAAATTAGACTCCAGGCCCAGGTACAGGCAGCTCAGAGTAATGATGGGGGAATAAATAACATCCTGAGCGTGGATTCAAGTAATTCCAATGCTTCAAATTATTTTGAGCCTTTAGCCAGACCTGGTCCAACAGTGCAACAACCAATATCAAGACCTTTATTGAATAGTTTGACCAATGAAACTGACTCCAGTTTGATCGATATAAACAAACAATGGTCTAAAGCGTTGGGAATACGATCGCCAGGTATTGCTTCGCCGTTTACTCCAAGACAGCTTTCATATGATTTTCCTATTCCTATCAATAGGGCCTTATCATTCAATAGGCAACTCGATTTGGGGGAAAGTAATCTTTCCGCTGCCAATGCTGCCAATGCCAATGCAGTTTCAGCAATTGGTGCATCTACTCCTTCTGTAATACCTGGGACCGTTGGTGATTCGGTTACAGAAAATATAGATAATCCAGGTGCTAACATATTAGTTGATCATCGTAAGCTAGACAACAATTTATTCAATACGATTCAAAATGAAGCAATTGGTAATGCAATAGATCGAAATGGGTTAAATTCAAATGTAAATCAAGCCTCAGCAGATGCTTTCCTGCTAATGAATAATGCTGGAGAAGCATTCCCACCTAAGAAAAAGAGGAAATCCTCTAAGTCAAGCGAATCCAGTGACAACGTTAATAATAATTCGGGAGGATCAGTGGCTAAACCTGAATACCCCCAATATAAACTTGAAAAGGGAGCTAGAAATGTTGAAGAAATTTGGAAAGAATATGAATACGGAGTTAATGGTAAACCTCCATTAAAGGCGCTAGAAGAAAAATATAACGCTAAATGGAGGAATGATACCGAATCAAGAACTTTTGTCAGACGGAAACGAATTTACAGTGCTATCGAAACGGGTAAAGAATTAGGCTACAACGAGGATCAAATAATTAAAGAACTAGAAGATTCTAGAACTTATTATTCTAATGGTACCGTCAAGAAAAAACCTCTCAGTTGGTTATATACGAATATCCCTGCCAAGTTTAAGCCCAATAATATGTAATGGTCGAATTACGATAAAGATAATTCTGATTGATAAAACTTCGCGATGACTTAGTGTGTATAGAAATTTTTTAAATCTTTGTAATAATAAAATATAATATGATTCCTGTGACTATAGAAGCCGAGAGTGGTACGGGAGTTAAACGAGTATCAGAAGGGGATAGGCCATTTGTTAAAAGAGGTAAGAATGTTAAAGGAGGTAAGGGCAAAAGAAAGTATAAAGCTAAAGTACTTGACCAAACCTCGCCTTTGGGAGTTTTAGAATACGAAATTGAAGAGTTATTGAAGGACACAAACTTGAATAAAGAAGATGTACAAAATGATATGAGTCATATCTTGAATGACCAGTCGGTTGAACAAGAATATCACACAATTGTACATAATGTTGAAGTGATGAAATTAACTTCTAATGGTGATGGATTAAGTATTATACCCCATCCAGTGTTGGGAGACAGGAAGCAGATAGTTGTCATTCCATTTGGGTTACCAGGTGATATAGTTGACATTAAAGTATTTAAATCCCACCCATTGTACGTTGAAGCAGATCTTATCAAGGTTCTTAAGCCTTCTACTCATAGAAATGACGAGCTTATCAATTGTAAATATTTTGGTAAATGCAGTGGGTGCCAATATCAGAATGTAGAATATGATCAGGCATTAGAGTTTAAGAGAAAGGTTATCGAGAACGCTTATAAGTTTTTTGCTCCCAAACTATTTGAAATTATTCCCAGAATTGATAACACTGAACCTTCACCTTTGACCTACAATTATAGAACAAAGTTGACTCCACATTTCAATATCCCCAACAGCTTTTCCAAACCAGGCAAGACTTTGGATTATAGGCCAAGTCTTGGATTTGGAGCAAAAGGAAGACCAAAATGGAGAGAAACTGCTGGAGGAGAATCTTCAATTGTTGACATTGAAGAATGTTCAATTGGAACTGAAATCATAAATATTGGTATGAAACATGAAAGGTCTAAGTTCGAAGACCTGTTCAAAAATTATAGAAAAGGGGCTACCATTTTGTTAAGAGAACACACCCAAGTAGAATCAGAAGCTAAATTCGATGAAACTTCGGAGACTCTTAATTATGAAACCAAAGATATAAATAAACTTATTTCAGATGATAAAGTCAAAACATGTGTTACAAACACTCGTTACATAGTTAGCGAGTTCGTAAATGGATTCAAATTCAACTTTTCTGCTGGTGAGTTCTTTCAAAATAACAACTCAATTCTTCCAGCTGTGACAGATTATGTTAAGTCCAATCTTAACCTTAGTTCTGGCTCAGATAATTATCTTGTTGATGCTTATTGTGGATCAGGATTATTTTCTATCACTTGCTCCACAAACGTGGAAAAGGTTATTGGAGTTGAAGTGAGTGCAGATTCAGTTAAATTTGCTAGATTGAATGCTGAAATGAATAACATCAAGAATGCCAAGTTCATTGTTGGTAAAGCAGAAGAAATTTTTAAAGATATTGATTTACCAAATGAAAAAACTTCAGTTATCTTGGATCCTCCCAGAAAAGGATGTGATGAAGTATTTTTAAATCAATTATCTGAATTCTATCCTGCTAGAATTGTTTACATCAGTTGTAATGTTCATAGTCAAGCCAGAGATGTAGAATGGTTTATCAATAATACCAATAATGGCCACAAATATGAAGTATTAAGCATAAAAGGATTTGATTTCTTCCCCCAAACTCACCACGTTGAGAGTGTAGCAGTTCTACAACTTAAATAACATACGTAATAACGAAATAGCATACAATATATTTATTATTTACCGAATCCTCTGCTTATCAATAGCTGCAAAAAATAGGTGCGGTGACCGGGGGTTCCAGCCCTAAAGCCATCCCTGAGTGCGCGAACCGAAAACCCCCAAATCTGTTGAAGCAAAAAAAAATTCTCAAGCGTAGTGAAAAAAAATTTTGTATATACATTAAACATCAAACAAAATGGAAAACGATAAAGGTCAATTAGTATGTAAACATCAGTTTAATATGGGAGTTTTGGTTAGTGGGAAGTTGATATGATGTGTCAAATGGGTTTTTTTTCACCAGAGAGAACGTGGTTTTTTCAACTCAGAGTGGTGTATGTCCACGAGAAGTCATCAGATAGGTCACACGAATAAGGTTAAACGTAAAAGAAGGAATGAAACAGCAAACTGGGTCACCAGAGATACAGAATATACAATATCCACACAGTACACAAACCTTTGAACCCAAATCACAACCATATACTAACAATTTAGGTCGAATTATACGTTCCAAGAAAATGTTCTGCTACCAACAGAATTATCAAAGCTAAAGATCACGCTTCTGTTCAAATCAACATTGCTAACGTTGATGAAGAAGGTAGAGCTATTGCTGGTGACAACACCACCTACGCTTTATGTGGTTACATCAGAGGTAGAGGTGAAGCCGATGATTCTTTAAACAGATTAGCCCAACAAGATGGTTTATTAAAGAACGTCTGGTCTTACTCTCGTTAAGGTATTTAAACACTATAAATATTGTATAGTTAATTAATGTCATCTAGAATTCCATCTCTCATGATTTTCTCCTGCGCACAACTCCAGTTTCCTACAACCCCTAAACTTTAATCAAAATCAATATAGTTCCCAATTTATCATGAGTTACGGGATATTTTCATTATTATATGATACAAGTTATCTTCCAGGGAGTTTGTTATTAGGATCAATCCTTAAAGATATGATTAAAGATCATGATTTAGATATTAAATTAGGGCTTTTAATTGATAAAGGGATCTTTAGTTTTGATCAATTACAATTGTTAGATAAGATATATGATGAATTAATAGATATACCAATTTTGAAGAGTGAGCTTACCCATAAATTGGTGAATGAACTTAAGAGACCTGAATTAGACAAGACATTCACTAAAGTTCATTTGTGGGGGTTAAAATACGATAAAGTTTTATATTTAGATTCGGATACTTTACCCAATCCTAATTCAAATTTGCTTAATTTATTCAAATTAGAGTTCCCTGAAAACAAGATTTTGGCTAGTCCTGATTCAGGATTCCCAGACATTTTTAATTCGGGCATGTTTCTTATTAAACCTAATAAATCCGATCATGAGAATTTGGTGGAGTTAGCATCTTCTACCGGATCCATATCTTTTGATGGAGCAGATCAAGGATTGTTGAACCAGTACTTCAATAGTAATCCTGATTGGGTTGAAGACTTGGTTGAGAGCAATGGACCTGCTGTTGAGATGAAAATCTCAAGTCAATCAACCAATTGGATCAATTTACCATTTTTGTATAACGTGACTCCTAACACTCAATATCAATATGAGCCTGCTTACTCATATTTCTCCGATTCGAAGGTTTCCCCATTTGGAGTTAAGCCAATTGGGCCACCAAAGCCTTCAACAGAAAGTCTGAAATCTTTAGAAGGTCTTGTTCAGACAGAGTATGGTTATACCAGCTTCAATCATTTTAGTAATAAAGTAAAGTTGATTCATTACATTGGACCACATAAGCCTTGGAAGTATGACTATAATCCTAGTCACACTGAATGGTGGACTTTATGGCACAAATATTTTGATCTGAGTGTTTTAGGACTAATTGAAGGTAGGACCAAGGCCAAAACTACCTATAGCACCCAGGATTCATTGTGGGATCCTTCAACCAGTTCACCTCCCAAGTCTGGAGAGACTACAATTAGTCATTTCCCCAAATACGTAAGTACTTGGGATACTGAACCTTCTCACAATGCTGAACCTAGGCCCTCCAAGTCTATTTTGAAACATAAACCAAGTAGGACAAACCACGAAGTGAATCTCTCAAAGGACACTCTTCAAAGGGAAAAGGAGAAACAGTCAATTTACGGATTCCATCCATTCCAAAAGGCTGAAAGGACATTTTCAAAGACAATGGACTATGTTCCAAGCCATGCTGCTTTGAATAAGCTTAAAACCAAGGAGGATAAAAAGGAATTAAAGTCCAACACCACCAAGACCGAACCCGTTAAGCCACACGCGTATTCACGAGCTGTAGACGTTCATGAAGTCAATGAGAAGCTTGCAAAGCTTGGATTAGACGAGTGAAAACCCACCAACCAGAGATAACAGTTGTTGAGGTGGCTGTATTAATGATTTATATTAGATTTTGTTGCATTCATTCATTTTTCGTTTATAGTTGTCATTAGTAAGTAAAGATATGTAGTAATTGTTAATTAGAACTTGATTGATAGGTAAATTACCCGGATATCTGATCTCAGCAGTAAAAAAAATTTTCACAAAGGAAAAAAATTAATCTTCAATTAACTACAATTAATTTATAGAATATGTCAGGAGGTATTCAAGAAGTTGACGCCGGTTTGATCGAAACCAATTACGATAATGTTGTCTATTCATTTGATGAATTAAACTTGAAAGAAAAAATCGTCAGAGGTATCTTCGGTTACGGTTACGAAGCTCCATCTGCCATTCAACAAAGAGCTATTTTACCAATTACTGAAGGTAAAGATGTGTTAGCTCAAGCTCAATCTGGTACAGGTAAGACTGCTACTTTCACCATTTCTGCTTTACAAAGAATTGATGAAAATTCCAAGACTACTCAAGCTTTAATCTTGGCCCCAACCAGAGAATTAGCATTACAAATTCAAAATGTCATTACTCATATTGGTTTATACTTAAATGTTACTGTTCATGCCTGTATTGGTGGTACTTCCACCAAAGATGATTATGAAGCTTTCAAATCTGGTGTCCAAATTGTTGTTGGTACTCCAGGTAGAGTTTATGATATGATTGAAAGAAGAATTTTCAGAACTGAAAAGATTAAAATGTTCATTTTAGATGAAGCTGATGAAATGTTATCTACTGGTTTCACTGAACAAATTTACAAAATTTTCAAATTATTACCACCAACTTCCCAAGTTGTTTTATTATCTGCCACTATGCCACAAGATGTCTTAGAAGTTACCACTAAATTCATGAGAAACCCAGTTAGAATCTTAGTTAAAAAAGACGAATTAACTTTAGAAGGTATCAAACAATTCTTCATTAACGTTGAACAAGAAGAATATAAATTTGAATGTTTATGTGATTTATACGATTCTATTTCTGTTACTCAAGCCGTTATTTTCTGTAACACTAGATCTAAGGTCGAATATTTAACTAACAAATTGAAGGAACAAAACTTTACCATTTCTGCCATTCACGCCGAATTACAACAAAGTGAAAGAGATACCATTATGAATGAATTCAGATCTGGTTCTTCAAGAATTTTAATTGCCACTGATTTATTGGCTAGAGGTATTGATATTCAACAAGTTTCATTAGTCATTAACTACGATTTACCAGCAAACAAAGAAAACTATATCCATAGAATTGGTAGAGGTGGTAGATTTGGTAGAAAGGGTGTCGCCATTAACTTTGTCACCGATAATGATGTTGGTATGATGAGAGAACTTGAAAAATTCTACTCCACTCAAATTGAAGAAATGCCAGCTGATATTGGTGCTTTATTCTCTTAGAGTTATTGATTAAGTTTATAATACATGTAATTTAAGGAATCTTCTTTTCTTTCCAACTCTTTCCCAGCGGTTTGCCAACCGTTTCCCAGCCTATTCCAGCCGTTTAGTCATTTGTTTCAGAATGCGAAATTATTAATATGAGTATACCGTTAATGCCTGGAGCATTTATAACGGATGACCAAACAGATTTGAACGATTCAGTTCCACTTCAAACACAGTTGAATTTTTCAAGTTCTACCAACTCCAAGATCAGTCAGTTGGTAGATGATACCAATCTTGAAGGATTTAGCCGGAAGCAAAAGGTTGCTCGTAAGACTTATAGACAAGGACAACTTTTAAACCAATTAAATGTATTGATATATATTCTAATAGCGTATCAGTTCATTAAGTATTGTCATTCGGCTAGCATGATTCCTGTGATATGTCATGTAACCGTACAGCGGATGTTATCATGTGAGATGTTTATCAGTAATTCTGGTAGTGATGCAGCACAGGCGGCTTTCTTAGGGTATGTGATTGATTCCCATACAAATTCTACTGCTGATGAGAGTCAGGCGTATGATCTGATGGTGAACATATTCAAACGGGTGTGTTCCCTTATCTACTGGAAATCAATCGCCATGATTGGATACCACATTGGGTTTATATACTTTTGGTTGATCCCTCTTGGAAATGAAGGGGAATTAAAGAAGATTGGTAATGGAACTTGGTGGTTTGTTTCATTCATTGGCGAATACAGGCCCATAGATAATTGGGATCAATTAAACATTTTCACAAAGCTGATAAAATTGGGGTTGATTGGCCTTATATTAACCGATCTCTTGATACTATTGACCCAATTGGTAATATATCAAGCGATCTTCAAGCAATCAAACATATCTCCCATAGGTAGAAAGTTGAACGAGTTCGAAATAGAAGTGGTAAGACGCCAAGGTGACAGTTCAGCTTTAATATCAGGCTCAGATCCTAGTATCGCCGATTTGAGTGCAGATATTCCAGTGGCCCTTAGAGTGAGACTCTATGAGACATTCGACATGTCTTCAGTGCTATCCCGAGGTCATAACTTACCAGAGTAGCTCAGTTAAGGTAGAGACTCAGTTGAGAGACTTGCGGCTCGTATCTAACAGCATAAGCAGTAAATAGAGATTCACCAGTGACATAACATACACAATAGAACAGACACCACACAAATCTTTCATATTACCCCAGCAAAACCTCTAACCACCTCATCTCGATGGACGTTGGGCTCCTACACGTCTACACGTCTTTAATCGCGTCTTGAAATATTCAAATCCAAAATGACCATGTCAGAACAAGTCACAAAGAAACAAAAAACCGAAGAAACTCCAATATTAAAAGTGTTTTTAAGATCCGAAAAGGCCAAGGTTCCAACCAAGGGATCTGCTTTAGCCGCTGGATACGATATTTATGCTTCTGAAGGAGGAGTTGTTCCAGGACACGGTCAAGCCATGATTGCAACTGATTTAACGGTTATTGTTCCAGTTGGATGTTATGGTAGAGTAGCTCCAAGATCTGGATTAGCTGCTAAACATGGTATTTCCACTGGTGCAGGTGTTATTGATGCCGATTATAGGGGAGAAGTGAAAATTATTCTTTTCAATCACTCTGACAAAGACTTTAAGATTGAAGAAGGCGACAGAATTGCTCAATTAGTATTAGAAAAGATTCTTTTAACTGATATTGTTTCTATCAGTGCTGAAGAATTAGATGCTACTGAAAGAGGTGAAGGTGGATTTGGATCCACCGGTGGTTTCAATAAACAGTAGACCTCATTTTAATAAATACGTTATCATCATATATCTCTATTTACATTTTTTACATACTTGCAGTTGGTCTATCAGATTTTTCTTTAACGGATTCAGGAGTCTTTTCCAAAGATTCTTCGAGTTCTATCTCTTCTTCAGTTTTTTCAAACTTCTCAGATTCTTCGGCCCCTTTAGCTTCCTTAACACCTTCAGTTTTATCAACGATTTCGTGTTCAGGAGTTTGGTTTTCATGTTCAACAGACATTCCACCTTCTGCTGCTTCTTCTAATTCATCTAATTTGATTTCATCCTTAACTTGAGTAACAGTATCTTTTTCTCTCATATTTTCTTCTTGAATTAATTCATCTTGTTCCTTCAAGATATTCAATTTCAATTTAGAATCATCAGATAATTCCAATTTGGCAACATTGTAAACTTCATCAGGAATTGAACTTAAGACAGCTAAAAGAGCATCATAATATGATTCAATATCGTGATTATTTTCACCATAGGTGTAAGTTGAGGATAAGATCAATAATGTTGAAGGGATCTTTTGTCTTAATCTAAGATCCAACCAAGTAGCCAAATCTTCTCTTAATCTAGCAGGAGAGACATCCACGGTTTTGATACCTCTTTGTTGACAAGCGTATTTTAATTCTTGAATAGTTAAGGAATCAACCCCTTCATAATCGATTGCTTTATCATCTTTGATGATATTCAATAATCTATGTCTGATTTGATAACGTAAAATAGAATCAGTACCGAATGGAGTAATATTCATGTACTTAGACATGGCTAATAATTGAGGTCTAGACAAGTTATCTAACACTTGATCATTCTTGAACAATCTTGCAACTTGAATTAAGTGTTCTCTGGATGGGGTCTTTCCCATTGACAAAGTGTCAAAGAATGAAACAAATGCTTCTCTTTCTTTGTCATTAAATTTAGATAACTTTAAACCACTTTCTTCAATAGTTTGCTTAATATATTGAGATGCAGCAGCTTTTGCTTTAAATAATTTAGCATTCTTCATTTTACGATCCTTTTTCGATTCGTAAGTGGAAGGTAAGAAATTTGGAAAGATTCTTACTATGACAGGAATCAATAATTCAGCAAATGGAATTAAAATTAATGCAGCAAATGGAACCAATCTAACTAAATCTCCTAAAGTTCTTTGTAACTGATTACTTTCTCTTCTAGATAAACCATAACCAGAGAACATCTTAATTAATAATTTGGTAGAAGATTTAATTTCATACCCCAATAATTTAGTACCATCCCAGTAATGCTGAGCTTCGTGTTTAACCTTCTCCCAGAGGGTTTTCTTTGGCTCCGCTTTAGCCACCTCAGTATTAGACTTTGTAGATAAATCTTTGGAAGGTTCGGGTGACTTTTGGTCTGATGATTGGGAGTTATACCTTACAAAACTTTGCACCAAAGGTTTGGAGATTATTCTGGATGGGTTATTCGGGTAATTGATCCTTGATGTAGCGACTGAACAAGTAATCAAACCTCTTTTAAACATAGAAGATCTCATACCAACTATGGTTGTTATGGATTTCTTTAATAAAATTCGCTCTATCATATTATAAATATTTGATAAATCAAGGTTTATAATATTCAACAATTTTTCAGATGATTTAAACTATTGAGACCGCTGGCTAGAGGGCGTGGGTGGGCCACGACTTGCGAGTGACAGGTCGAATGGGGGTGGGGGCGTGTCGCGACCCGAGTTTAGAGGCTACAAGTGATGTATCACATATCTATTCTTCAGATGCAGTAAGTTTATCCACCATATTGGTGTGATCCTTTTCTTCCATTCCAATTCCGATAATTACCAATTTTTCTACTACTGTGTGGAAATCGTCATCTTCTCCGTCTAACAAAATGTTTAACCCTTGCACGTTCTGGAACCTGACAAGCTTCAACTTGCATTCGTACCAACCTTCACCGAGGTCCAATTTCTCGATATGAGGAGCCGTATTATCTGATGTAGCGTCATCAAATGATAGAATACTTAATTTATTACCCCAAACCTTGATTAAATTGGGAGTTTGAGTCTCTTCGATGTCATCTTCATCAAGATTGGAATTTTCATCGGGTGTAATCTTTGAAGTTTTGATAAGAATCGAGTAAATTTTGGAAATATGAGTTAATGGAACGTATAATAACGATTGGGAATCAGCATCTGAATAGATGGCGGTATTAGATTTGTTCAAATCAAATACATCTTTAACCGTCAGGGACTTATTACATGCAACTGTATTTAAGGCTTCAAAATCACCTCCATGAATGCTACTGTTTAAGATTGAGTATCCACTGGGAATGTACTTTTGAATTGATTCCGTGATTTCTGATTTGGGAGCTGGTGCAGCTGAAGTACCATTGCCTCCACGGGCTGTCACGGTAGTATCGTCAAGGGCTTTTTCATTCAACGCCACAAAAGAATCTCTAACCTTAACACTCGCTCCTCTCACAGTGTCCACTACTTTTCCACTCTCGAAGAATAAGAAAGTTGGAACAGACGTAATCTCATATTTAGCTGCTAATTCTCTCTGAGTGTCCAAATCTACTCTCACAACTTCAAGCTTACTAAAAGCTTCGTTCTGATAAATCTCATCAATTATAGGCTTAATGGCCTGGCATGGTCCACACCACGAAGCAGTGAAATTGGCCACCAAGTATTTGTTGTTGGATACGTAATTTTGGAAATCCTCTGGTGACTTTACGAACTCAATTGACATGTTATATGTTGGTGATAATTACTCAAGACTGCGAAATTTACATAAATTAATCAGTTGAAATCAGTTTAGCGAATTATGTCTCAATTGGCACCACCCACCGGTGATCCCACAAGATCCCGGGCCAACAGTGTGGCAACAGATCACAGTAATTTATCCAAGAAAGTGTTGGGTCTTACACTGAAGGTTACTGGAAGTAAAGAGGACGGGAATGGATTTGATATAGATCATGCATTTTCGGTTGAGTCATTTAAGACGAATGAATCTGGTCTATCGAATACATTAGACACATCACAAACGGAGGATAGCACAGTGACAGACGTGAGTGATTTTGGAGTGGATCAGATCAGAAAAGCAGGGAGTTTAGCCGGTCTATTCCTAGATACCAGAAAGACATTTTTGGCAGAGAATAATTTCCTACAGCTGGATTCTATTCACGAAGCGGAGGGAAACGAAAAGCATCATACCTTCATTCATGCATCTAGGGCTAGTCATTTACGTGCTGAAAGGGTCAAGGCAACCCTTGCTTTGAAATATTTGTCTATTGAAAAGTGCTATAACACTGACATCACTTATCCAGGCATAGAAGGAGTGTATAATCCTTTACAGATAATACGTAACCGGAAAATAAGGTCCAAATATAGAGAATATCCAAAGCCACTTTCATTTAAGACGCTTCCACTAGCTTCCACTGCATTCAGTTCGAAGAATATCGGTAGAAAGGGCAAACAAAAGAGATTATTTTGGGCTGTTGAATTAAATGAGCTATTAACAGACGCCTCTTGGAGAGCAAAACACATCCACGAGTTAAAAGATCCAAAGGGGAACTTCTGGTATCCTAAGAAGAGCCACAGTGGTAAAAATTTAACAGTTGGTCAAGATGGGCTAAGAAGAAGATTACATGATAAGTTGTTCACAGATGAAGATGACCAGGAGTTACGGACTCACAAATCGAATAGGTCAGAGAAATCAGGGCTTTCTGAAGAAAAGCTTGTTGGGTTGGCAGAAGGTTTCAAAATTGAAGTGCCGGGTAGAAGAGATAGAATTAAAAATAGAGTCAAGAAGACATTCAAGGGAGACTCAAAGTCAGTTTCTTCTGATTCTATGTTTGAAGAACACGACGAGGCTAAAGGATCCAGAAGTCCGTTGTTTCCAAGTGCAAGTGAAGATTTTATTGGAAAGTCTCCTGGAAAACTTCAGAAATCTGACAAGACAAAGCCTCAATTTCTTTCGGTAGAGAATATTGCCAATCTTTTGAAAGGAACAACGGAGGAAACAGAAGATCCTTTAAGTTCCGTTAAGATTGTACCTGTTGAGCCCACGAGGCAAGAAACAGAGACTTCCGAGTTGATTGAACCAGAGACAGAACAAACTGAAGAAGCCCCAAATGTTCTAGAACTTATGAAAATCGACTCAAAACTCCAGAGCATACAGTCAGAAGGGTTGTATTTCAGGAAAGCAACTCTCCTTAAGGCTCATTTCATGCATGATATTTTTCCTGTCTTGATTGAAAAGAATTCCCAAAGACTAGACAAACTAACCTTAAAAGACATACCCAAACTAAATGAGATAATGACCAACATAAATGACGATTCAATTCAAACTTATGAACTTATGTGTTCAACGATACTCAATGAAATCACATCACTTAAGCAAATCATCAACGACGATTATTCTATCAAAATTGACAATTTATTAAACAACAGCGATAGGCTAATAGGAGAAATTAATACCTCCATGTCTCTTGAGGTTCGTAAAATGGAAGAGAAACTAGACAAACTCAATTCTTCGCTATTTGGAAATAAATTGGTAAGTACTTTCAAGAGTGATAGTCAAATTGACGACTCAGGAAACAAAGTTCTTTATTTTATGATCGAGAACTTGATTGTTATAGTCTTAAGAATGATTTGGGTTATTGTGAATATTTACAAGATAGTTATATGGATTCCTAAGCTCATATACAAGGCTATAGTATTTATATTCTTTTAAACTTTCTTTAAGCCATCATCTACTTTGAAAGTCATCCAACTTCCTTAGAAGTTTATTAGCATTAATAAAATATTCGTATGTAACTACACCTTCTAAATCTGGAAGATAGTATTCTCCGCTGTCAATCATAACACCAAGAATCTTCATGTTCGAGTCTGATGTCAAAATCAGTTCTAAAACACCAAGTGTCTGAGTAAAGTTGGAATTAGATACTTTACCTACATCCAAAATGATTCTTGGTGAATGCAAGCTCACAGCCTTGTTACTGTAAACTTTATTGATAGTTTCCATTAAGCTGTCAAAGGTAACTTCCTCGTTTATCTCAAGGATTATGAAAGATTCATCGTTTCCCGTAGTTCCAACCACAGTTACGGTTCCATGTTTGGTGACCGAAAGAAATTGATGTTGCTGTTGAGTAGAATACATAGCATCCAAAGCAGATTGAACCTTATGGGAATACATTGTTTTATCAAAAGGCAAGTTTGAGTCCAGTGTACTGAAGCCTACCGGAAAAGACACCCCAGAACATAGTTCTCTATGAATTTGAGACTCTGTTAATGTGGAGCTAACTATCCCGAAACTAAATAAGTCGGATAAGTATTGTGGAGTTATAGTATCACTGATATTTGCAGCAATTGGGCATACTTCTGCAAGATCCTTAAGTAAATCTCTACAGTGAGGGATTCCATGACGTATTTCATACGACATTATGGCATCTTGTGAACTATCAGGTTCGTTGGTACCAGTAATATTGGCTCTTAGACTCAACATAAGATTTTTTGGGGTAAAACCGCTATTATAAACCTCTGAAACTTCTTTTGGTACTAATAAAGGCTGACTAGATCGATTCCCCATCAAATTCCCAATCCATTTAGCACAACCTCTGACCTGAGAAGTGCTGCGTATATTCGAAGGGCCCAAAACAACCAATAATTGCTTCTTTTTGGGGGTTTGAAGTATATTAGACAAATCATGTCTATACTTGAGAATCTTCTGCTCAAGTGATATGGATATGGGGTGAAGGTAATTCTGAATGACTTCCGGCAGAGACACCGCCACATGACCGTGGCCAGCAAGGAGAAGTCCTGAGCCTGAACTGGAAACTCTGTTAGAATGGGAAGACCAATTTGAATGAGATATTTTCCTGCCAGAAGGGCTAAATTCCACGAGATTGGTATCGCTTACAGACTTCTCTATTGTAACCTCCGAAACCGCATCCACCTCCATATCCTTTTGTTTTATGAATTGACTGGATTCACTATTTGGCATTATAAGTTACACGTCGAATAAACCTAAAATATAATTAACTTTGGTGAGTCACTTTTGCAATCAAAAATGTCGTGCACAAATCGCATGCAAATTATCACCAAATCTCGCACATTCAACTACTATGGAGCCCAAATCCATTGCCCTTTTAGGTATGTAAGCGCTATAAAAAAGACTTAACTAACATTTTAGAGAGCATTGATTCTCATGTGGAACAGATTCTTCAAAAATTTGAGGATATTTTTGAGGTGGCGGTGGTCCAGGACAAGTCCAAGGAGCTTTTGGCGGTGGAATCTTTGGCCATGGAATCGGACGCCTTGTCCATTATTCGATTTTGTGAAGATTTATTGGATATAACCAGGAGTCTCAGAGAGTCTTGGTGTTTGGATAGTATGAAGGTGAATTCTGTACCGGATAAACAACTTGAACAAGAAGAGATTAATCACATTTTTAGTAAATTCAATCAGCTAACTGACCAGATATCCCAGTTTAAGGCTACGGCTTAGTGTTTGAAGCGTTCATTCATTAGGGTAAATATGTAAGATAATGTACAATAGCACGAGTACTACTTCATGGGACTCATGAGCGGAGTTTGGGGACGTGATGAAGGTCTGGTGGGGGGTCTTGTTGGGGGTGTAGAAGATGGTGCAGAGCCATTCTCTTGGTTAATTCTTTCTTCGTAGAGGTTAACAAACTTTTGCACCTTTCCCACTTTGATAAATTTGAATTTCTTGTCGCCCTGAATATAGGAAGCACTAGGGTCAAGGGTATCGAATTCATGGAGATCGATAATGGAGGTTGATTTTTTAGGTTTGGGAGGAACAAATGTCTTGGATGATTTTCTTGATATCTGGTGAGGTATTTCTTCGGCTGTCGGTACTGGGGCACTCAAATTTGTGTTGGATGGCTTTAATTTGAGTGCTGGTATCCGATCTGGATGATCATCAAAGTGCTTGGGGTCTATTTCAGGCGATTTGAGATTAGCTTGGATAGGCGATTCGAGAGTTTCACTTGATGATCTCCTCTCTGGGCTTTTGAGCAATTCAAAGTCTCCAAGACCAGTGATTGTTTCCTCTGTAGTAGTTATTTCGAGTTGTTGTGCAACAGGAGGAATAAATCTCTGGCCAACTGACTCCACATCATCGTTGTCGTTATGTCTTAGATTGCTCACATCCCCGATGAAATCATCATCGTCCTTTTCTTTTATAGGATTAAGATGCTTCTTCATTAGTAATCCTCCAAACTTTCGAGGCTCCTTATCATGCTTACCAATTAACGTAACAGCATCATCATCCTGATCCTCTTTCATGAGCAGTATATCGTCCACAGTGAATTCTTCAAGTTCGTGTTCAAGAATTTCGTGTTCTGATATCTCCAAGGTGGTTTCTGTGCCGGAGATATCTTGAGAGAGATTAATGTCATTTATCTCATTGACTTCCACCAAATCTTCACAGATAGAATGACGACCAAAGTTTCGGGTTGTTATTAGCTCTGCTTTGAATAGGGTGGTTATGTATCTTTCGATCTGAGTTATGAAATATGAATCACAAAGGATTAGAATTCCATAGTTCTCATCCTTTAAAAAGTCTATAGTTAGATTGTCTTCTTCGTCAATCATGAAGTTTAGCACCTTCAATGTTAACGTCACCACAAACACTTCATTATTCACCAAACTCCGAGGGTTAATTGTAAGCTTATCTTCATTTATTAGCAAATCATTGAACAATATCCCAGGAGCTGAATCATCAGTAGCCTTGGCAAGGAATATAAGATTGTCTTTGATCATATCACTGGGCTTTAAATTCTTATTACGACTAAGGAGGGTGTTCAATTCGACATTTAATGTAAATTGAATCACCAAATGTTCAGCAAGGTCTATGGCCTCCAGTAAATTGTTTGGTTGTAGTTCACAACATATCTCAGTTAAGTGCTTTACTCGGTCTAAAATGTCGGAGGAAAAGATAAAATTGGGTTTATATAGGTCCTTGGGATTTGGACGGATATGGAACGACTGGTATTTCCGGAGATTCAAGCCGTGACTCATGTGTTTCCTGAAACCAATGTTATGATAATTTGTTTACTTTTCTTCCGCGCACTTTTGCATCACCAAATCACCAAATTGGGCCGATTCAATGAGTTCGTACTATTTTACTATAATTGGAACCAAGGATAGTCCGATCTACGAATTGGAGTTTGCGTCATTTAAGTTGGGAACCGCCCATATCCCAGGAAAAAGTCAGTTTGCTAGTAATGTTAAGGAGATTTTACCATTTATTACTCATGCATCCTTAGATTTGATTGAAGATACTCAATGGACGAATAACCAGTTTTATTTGGGGAAAATAGACTCATTCTATGGATTACTGGTTAATGCATTTGTGACACAGGGGAACTTGAAGTTTATTGTGTGTTACGAGGCAAATAATGGTAAATATGATGAGAATTCCATGAGACAGTTTTTCATGGAAGTGAACGAATTGTACGTCAAGTGCTTGATGAATCCGTTTTATTGTGTGAATGACCCGATAACGTCGCCAGATTTTGACTTGAAGGTGAAGTTGTTGGCCAGAAAGTACTTATAGGGTGTGTACATGGATATATAAACGAATAACGAGAGTTAAAGGAGTTAAAGGGTATATTATATACAGTTTTTGATTTATTGGGGTGGGTCTTGAAGGACCTTTTCGGTGTCAATCTTGTACCCATCTGCAGTATCAACAAGGATTCCCTGTTCTTTTAATTGTTCAAACATGTCTTGTGGAACCCAGCCCCCAGTGGCAGCAAATGGAGTTGATGAGATTTCTGCTTGATATTCTTGTAAGCTGAGTTCAAACTCTTCCATAAACTCCTTGGAGTGTTTAATTGGGAATGGATCTTTAGAGTTACACAATTCATTAGCAACATAAGCTTCCCAAAGTCCTTGGAGTTGAACAATAGATCCTTCGACATACAAGTAGTCTTTGTCGTTTTTATACTCCAAAGCTTGTAAATAAGGTGACTTTAAGATTTTGATATGTGGGGACGCAATTGCAATCAAATCATGTCTTTTTGAATTCAATTCGATTTCCCATAATCTTTCATTTCTAGTTTTATAATACATAAATTCGTATTGTTGTTTTTCAACATCATCCAATTCTTTGAAGTTTGGAATATCCTCCTCTAAGTTATAAATTTTTACTCCAGCGTAAGCTACAAAGTTTGGATAACTGGTGTAAATAAAAGGTTTAATGGTTGAGTATTCAAAGTCAGTGAAGAACAATTCATTGTTTCTTTGTGAGTTCAAAATAACATTCAATGGATCCAAATCGGAGATGAACAATCTTGGTTTGAATAATTCTTCAACATTAGGAATACTTTTGGAGGATTTGTTGATCAAGAGAGAAGACATTTGATTGAATCTTTCAAATGTAGCAATTTGTTTCTTCAAAAGCTCCACATTCTCAATATTGTTACTTGAATCAGCTTCTGCTAAGGATAATCTTTGTCTTAAGGTTTCAATTTCAATATCACCAATAGCTTTAATCAAAAGTTCCGGCTTATCGGCAGGCCAAGGACCATTGTGATTCAAAATTTGATTGGCAGATAATTTGTTCTTGTTTTTCAAGAAAGATTTTTCAACCGAAGGGCCAATTCTCCATCTGTTAACTAAAGCTTCATTGGTTTCACCTTCATACGGTAAATCAACCTGTAAATCACCTTTCACATCATTAATAAAGTACAAAGAACCAAACTTAGTAAACACAACTTCGTTGACTTTATTCTGGAATTCAGAGATCGGTCTAATCACATCTAATAACTTTTCTTTAGCATCAGGAATTTCATCATTGATCAAAGGTTCCCACTGTTTCATCAACAAGTCTCCTGGGATAAATTCCATCAATACATATGGACTTTGGATAAAATTAACTTTGTCTACCCCATAACCAAGGATCTTTGGAACCTTCAACCCAAGCTTCAAGTCTAAGAAATCATGAGTTGCAACTTCACTCTTGATTTTTTCGCCAATGGAGTATTCACTTTCCAATTTATAAGGTAATCTAAGAACCAATTCTTTACCATTGGATAACGTAAGTTTATATATTCTGTTATGTTTCCCCTCATGTATACTAGCAATAGACTTGATCATTAATGGATCAGTCGAATCTCCTAATAATTTCAAATTATGGGTTAATCCAAAAGATCCATCATTGAGCTTAACTGGGTCTTTGATAGCCAAATTTCCTTCTGAATCAAGATTAGAAGATGACTTGGATTGTTCCAAAAGTTCTTGAACTAATTTGGTAGTTCCTTCTATGGAAAATCTGGTTTGTCTCTTTGCCTTTTCAATTTTATCATTTTTCATCCATGAACCCCAGGAATATTGGAAAAACGGATTTCTTTGAGGATCCGATACATCAGATATCTTGGTTTCAAATTGTTGTGGTTCTGCCTTGAGAGAGTTGAATCTCTTCGACATGAAACCCAAAGTTCTAGGCCTAATACTGGGCTTAACTAGCTTCAACATTGGAGAAAATTTTCAGTGCGAGAATAGCTTAGTAAGGCTAACATAGTGCTACACATAGTACAGGTAACATGCCGAAACATAAAGGCAAAATTCATTAGTCATTATCTATTTAACAATTCCATCTTTGTGGCTAAAGAAACCGGGGTATCAGACCCCAAAACATGGATATTTTGACCCTGTTCATTATCTACTTCAGCAGCAGTAGTTTGTAAAGAAGTGGTACTAGCTTTACTTGCATTATCTTGACCTGGAGACGTATTGGAAGTGACAGACGTGGGATTAGGAGTTCCACCTCTTGGGGACATAACTCTTTGATGGTGATAGCTACTTAAAGTTCTCTTGTCATCGGTATGTTTAATCATATTACTTATTAATTGATTTGAATATGCACTTGGACCTTTCCTATGAAGTTTTCTCCCTTCAATTCCATCTTTGGTAGCGGTGGTTGATAAACATGAAGTGGTAGAATTTCGGGACAAGCTGGGAGATAAATTACCTGGATTAAATCCTGTACTATCATTAATATCATCATCTATATCACTTGAATCTCCTAAAATATCATCTCTAGTACGAGATTCTCCACTAAATCTCGACAGGGAATCATCAAATACGGTGGTTCTATCATAATTAAATTCAAATGGTTCTGTATCATCTGGAGTATCTAAATTTATTCTACCGCTATATATGGATTTTATACTAGCAGCTGGGTGGGACATATTGAAATATTATTAGATAAACAAATGATGAAAAACTTGGCCATAATATAGTTCCTCCACCAATTGGTTTGATGTGGAGTGATCAAAACCGAGAATGACCTTGCTTTGGGGTTAGAGGGATGTCTGCTGATGATGGAGGTGTTTACAGGTTAGGGGTGTGAATCCGGGGGCATTGGTCAGGGGAGGGATTTTAGTTCCGGGGGGAATAACAGAGCACCCTAGAGTGGTTCTCATTTGCGAGGGACCATTTCCGAGGGCTGCTACGGGGGGGAAACAATCGTCCTAACCTGTAAAATTATGCCGGTCGTGCGTCTGCTCAGTTGCGGAGACCAGTGCTGGTAAATGGTAATACTATGGGATAAAGCAAAAGATTGGGAGTGTTAGGACAACTATCGAATTAATGTATCATGAGGAGATTTAGGGTTCAAATTAGAACGAATTTGGTAGAAGTTTCCAGGTTGAATTCTCACAAATATCAATATAGGTGGAAAAGTACACTGTCATTGTCCCTTATTGAATAATTTCCAAGTTAGGTGGAGTTCCCTTGCATATACTTGACATTTAATATGCAAGTACATTACCAAAGAATTAGTAATTGCAGTTTTATGGATGAGAGTTTTGCTCATGAGACTCAAACCTTTTTTGCAGCCATCGGTGTTTCAGACTCACCAATCTTTAGGATACCTACGGCGATGGGTAAATATACGTGGAATGGCACTACATCGATTGTACTACGAGGTCCCGTATGCTCAAGTATTGACCCCGGTTCTAGTATCCAAGTATAACCAAGTACCGCTTCATCTGTCTTTAAAGCAAAGCAGTAGACCATCCCCAAATATCTGCCTATAAACTACCAATCACAACCAGTACGACAAAGCAAAACCTCTAGTACCTTACACACCCAGATAGTCTGGATCACTCTATTATTAGTGTAAGGACCCTCCAACTACCCTCCAAATAGCCCAAGTATCCTCCAAATAGCCCAACTACCCTCCAAATAGCCCAAAATCCACCAAAAACAAAACCCAAAATCCATCAAACACACCCAAACTACATTCACCACCAGCTCCCACAATACCCCACACACCCTAAACCCTTAAACCTTTCGTCATTGTATATATAAGTGTCCCGCCCAAAACCTTGCTGCAAAACTCGCAAGCGGCTGAAGCTGTGACTCACAATGACTTCACAGCAAATTTTAAACACAATAAGCGTATCATTCGACACAATTGCATACATTAGGAATTTATTCCCGGAGTCCAATTTCTATCACGAGCCGGTAACCCAGAACGGGTTCAAAATCAGCGCCATGAGGCTTAGGGAAGGCATTTCTACCGAAACAGACACGTATCTTAAGTGTTTAAAAATAGGTATTAGTGAATGCCTAGAACGAAATTGCCTAATTGGGGTACAACTTGAAGTTTACTTGAACGTGAACAATCCCTCTAAAGTGGTTGAAAGTTATTTGTTCAAAATTGATAACCTAAATTGCACGGCTCAAGTAAAACCCCAGAAAGTTGAATTTGGAATCCATCAAACTCTAAAAAATCTAATTGAAATAATCCAAGATTTTAGTCCCTTACCTAAACAGAAGTGGTTTTCGATTAAAATCATATGTGACGAGGCAAAACTGTGGGGCTTTACACCCCCTTTCTTCCAAGAATACCCACGAGGCACTTGCTCAAATATGTTTGACGGCTATTTTAGTGTGGTTCAGGAGTTTCCGGTAAACGATGAGGTAGATACCCGTTCCGAAGATTCAACTAATACCTTGGAAGATTCTGATCCCTTACAGGATACAGAAGTTTCTACCGTAATAGAGTTCCCAGAGATTCTACAATTTGACTTATCTTCGGATGACCCACAGGTACAGAAGGCTGAGAAAATCGCTTGTGAATGTAGATACGAAGACGAATTAGGAGAAGTCGGCTACGCCTTTTGTATCAAATGTGGAAGGTGTACCCATAGGATTTGCTATCAGGCACAACAGATAATTGAATGTTACACCTGTTTAGGGATTAATGAAGAATATGACTACGTCATAAGGTTAAGATCCATTTATGCTAGAATAAGTCAATTCAATCGGATTGTTCCGACCAATTGTAGAGATATTCAAATAATCAAATTATTATTGGAGCAAAACTTTATCGCTTTAACAAATCCGGCAAAAAATACGCCCACATCATCCAATTACCTAAATAAGTCAAAATTTGAACCATCTCAAACACATCAATTCGGTAAAACATACCCAAAATCTGGATCCGATACCGAGGAAAACGCTAAAAATATGAATGATATCATTGTTGAATGCCTATCCAATAATAACACGTCTGCTGTTCTAAGTTTAAACCAACTAATCTTGGAAAAATTCAGCCCCACCGAAAATAATCACCCAAAATTTCACTTTGAACCGATTGGTTGGATTGATTGCGGTATTTCGATAGATTTGGAACTTCAAGAACTAAAAACCCATAAAAATCTTCCACAAGATTTCTTGAAAACTTTTAATAATAGTCAATTTCCAATTTTAAAATATACCAGATAGGAGATTTTGCAACAACCTTCAACTATTGTTCCTACATAATCAGAAAGCCGTTAAAAATATTGCGCTTCCATTTCGGAAAATTTCTAAAAGGGAAGAATCGAGCCTTTTCTTTTTTTAAGTTGAATAGATAATTTTTTACCCACCCAAAGATCTCAGTTATGAAGAGTAAAAACCCAGGTCAAACTAGTAGAAGGAAGCATACAAATTCCAAATTAGGGTGTTTAAATTGTAAGAAGAAGAAAATCCGGTGTGATGAAAACTTACCACAGTGTAATAACTGTTCAAGAAGTCGTAAAAATGTATGTTCATATTTATCATTAAGTGTAAAAGAGATTAACAAGATCAAATTAACTCACTCATTAAGGAGTTCCACCAACAAGTTCTTGAATTCAGATTATAGATTGCCAACATCAAATTTGGCTTTACATACAACTACAAATATATTGGAATTTAAGTATGAGTTGAATGATCTTCCACTTAGAATACCTTCATTTCATTATCCTCCCTTACAATACAAAATCATGAGTAATAAAGATATAGAAAATGAGTTTAAATTAGCAGATGAAGAGTCTACTCCTGTTCGAGAGAAATCAAATTCTCCTGCCAGTTCAGTAGAGCTTGAATTACTTCCAAATTGCGTTAGATCCCAGGATACTTTCAAAAAATTAGACCATAAAATTCGAGTGAGGCCCACAGTGAAGATAAATGAATACCAGTTTACTAAACTCACAAATTTGGATTATCTTCTCCCCAAAATTATGCTTCAATCCAAGTACTCATTTCTTTTGAATGATTTGATCATTTGTTTGGGGCAACTGATTATATCTACTGAGTTCCAAAAGAAAGATCATAATCCAAAATTAACCAACAAATGCCTAGAATCAAGTGGTAAATGTCTCCTGACTTTACGGCAATACTACAATATGTTTATTAAAATAAGCGAGGAGCCAATAAGCCCAGAAAATGACGAATTTATGAATGAAATGACCCCTATATTATACTTTTCATATAATATGATGAGCTATAGTAACATGTTACTCAATTATAGTATGGAGAATTACAGCAGTTTGCATTCAACAGGCTTAACGATCATGAAACAGTTTTTAAAATACAACCAAAATAGACCCATGAAGTCCTTAATAAGGCTCATGTTGAACACAACCCAATTTATTATGTTAAATATCCACATGCCTTCGTATCAACCAGATTTCTTACCTGAGATGATATCCATAATAGAGTCTTTGAAACCAATTATGACTTCACTTGATTTGACAGACAGGGCAGTTGAGATTAGGAAGATGTTCAACAACTTATTGTCATTCATGAAGAATGACTATTCACTGCTTATTCAAAGTCATAGGTTTGAAAAAGGAAAAGTTATTGACTATCCAATCGATTTGGTATTTAATCTATTAAAAAAATGGAATAATTTATTCCCATCCAGTGCATTTGTACCTATAACTCATTCAACAACAGAGGTAGAGTTGGTATACAGTGATCTTACATCCGTAGTTTATGGATTTTATTACGCTGTTGGTGCTTCTTTAAGAGCATGTTTCCCGTTTACTGCATATATTTTTGGAATAAGCTTTTCAAGTTTACAGTTGAATGCTACCAAGAATTTTTTTGAAATCAGCCCATTGATTAATAAGTTTAGTCTTTTACCAGGAAATTCTAATCTTCATGATTTATTACAGAGATGTAACTATTATTCCTTAAGGATGTATTCTTTTATGAGGCATAGAACAAGAATTTATTTTAAGAACGTCATATGGGAACCAAAGTATGATGTTAGCCCATCCCAATCTAGAGTATTCGATAACTTATTGGAGAACCAGATTAAGTCATTTAGTGATACTCTTGTTAGACCTGAACACTATCCATCTATAAAGTTTGATTCGGAAAGACCAGGAAATAAGTTCAATAGATCTGACGAGAGTATCATCTTAAAATTATACACAAGAAACATCGAAAAGTTGAATTTTTTCGACATAAAATGTATTTTACAGTTTGATTATTCTTCTATGGCTTTATTAAGTGATTACAGACCACTGTCTCAACATTGTATCACTGATTATGATTCATTAACCATAGAAGATTTGGATTTCTATTCAAACGACAGAAAATTTTTATTACAAGAGTTTAAGTATCATAAATAATGATAATGTATAGTAGATCGACCTTGTCGATATGATGACCAACCACAGTTCTTCTCTTTATCTTCGAACTTTCCTTCAACTGGTAAAATCTCAAATTGCGAAATAAAAATTAACGATGAGTATCCTACCAGGAGATAGTCTCAGCTTAGAAGACATTAAAACGACAATAGGACCGGGAATATATAAAGACCCCAAATCTCAGAAGATAATACCTACAACCGCTGGAGTTTTACATCAAAAAACCAATAAAAAACACACCAATCAGCTCGTTTATATTGAATCTTTAAGTAAAAGATATATACCCAAAGCCAATGATTTTGTGGTTGGAATAGTGACAGGTATGTTGGGAGAGCTGTTCAAAGTATCACTCCAGGACTATTCTTCATCTGTACTCCTTCCAATGATGGCTTTTCCCAATGCTACGAAGAAAAATAGACCTAATCTTAAGGTGGGACAAGCAGTATACGCAAGAGTGTCACAAGATATACTGGAAATCGATGTAGAATTAGAGTGTATTGATCCCACAACCGGTAAAGATGGGGGTTTTGGAGTTTTAGATGAAGCAGGTTTCATATTTGAAGTAAACTTAAATTTTGCCAATGAATTGTTATTCAATTCTAATTCAATTTACTTGGAAAAATTGGCCTCCAAATGTAAATTCGAAATAGCCATTGGACTCAATGGTAAAATATGGATAAAGTGTGGTGATGGTTTGGTTCCAGAACCTACAGAGGCAAGTGCCAACGATGTTCAATACACTTTGGCTGCATCAAAGTTCTTACAAGAGTGCCAAAAGATACCCAAATCCTCGGTGGATCAGGTGCTAAATCAATGCTTTAAAGGCCTCTAGTACATATAAACATACATACATCACGGAGTTCCACCAGTGGGGCTCCCATATAAACAGCATACCCGACGCTCGTAAATTTTCACATCTCATCGCATTTCATAATGCCAAAAGCCTCTGGTTCCAAGGGCCCTAGCCCCCAAGAATTGAGGAAAATAGAGAAGGATAAGCGCCGAAAACAATACGAAGACTTACAGGTTCAAGGAACCAACAATTCTTCTATTGTTTCCAAGAGATCTGTAGAGATGATTTACAAATCAGTTTCCCCACAAGGAGAGTGGTTCAAGTATTTTGTACCCAAAGGAAAGAGACGATCGCCTGCTATAAATAGGGGATATTGGATCCGTATGGAAACAATTAGAAGAATGATTCTACGGATTGCTGAATCAGAGGATCAACCGGTTAATGTGATAAATTTAGGCTGTGGATTTGATCCTTTACCATTTCAACTTTTGAGCCAACACCATAAGAATATGACATTTTTCGATATTGATTACCCAGAATTGGTTGAGAACAAGAAACAGATGATAATGAGGCTGGATGAACTTTTGAAAATCATCGGACAGATTCAAGAAGGTCAAGGAGTCATAAATACTCAACAGTATAAGTTGCTTGGATGTGATCTTAAAGATTACACAACCTATGAACAAATATTAAAGAATCTTCCCGAAGGTATCAACATTTTTGTGGCAGAGGTATCCTTAGCATACATGCATTATAATGATGCCAACATCATTATTGAAATGTCTAGTAAAGTTCCCAATTGTCATTTTGTGATTCTAGAACAGATTTTGCCAGCTGGGGCTGACGAAGCCTTCGGAAAGAAGATGTTGGCTCATTTCCACAAGCTCAGAAGCTCCCTTAAGTGTGTGGAGCAATATCCACTTCAATCTGACCAGGAAAAGCGATTCTTGAAGTATTTCACCAAAGTGGAAATCAAAAACTTATTTGAAAACTGGATGGATTTAATCGAAGACGATTTAAAAGTTAAAGTCGATGAAGTAGAAGCATTTGACGAATGGGAAGAGTTTATCTTATTCTGTCAACATTATATTGTAACCCATGCCACAAATACCAAATTGGTATACCAAATACCAACCACGGAATTACAACCTAAACCGGTTGGTCCAGCTCCAATCTCCGCCAGTGAATTACCTGTTCTAGACCTTAAATACCCAGCTTCTTGTTTGATAGGCGATCACATATTCACTAATGGGGGTCTAGAACAATCCAAATCTAATAAGACATTTGTGGATATGGTACAAATACAAACCACAAATACCCCAAATGGAAGAATGTGCCATACATTTACAACTATAAATACCACAGAAGCATTATTAATTGGTGGAAGGACCAAACCCGGTAATGCCCTAGCAGATGTGTATAAGTTTAGTTCCGTGACCCGGGAATACACAAAGTTAAACCCACTTCCACATGGAGTGTATAGACACCAGGTGATTGTCGTAACCCCGGAGGAAGTGGTAATTATTGGAGGTAATCATATAAATGGCGTGATATTATATAATCATGTGACCCAGACCGCCAGTATAATTCCGGTACATGGATTCCTATCTAGGTTAACCAGCTTTGGGTGTGTATATCAACTGCATGATAACACTGGGTACATTGTGGGAGGGATGATAGATGGGAACATCCCTCAGATGAACAATAAATTGATAAGATTTACTTTCCTGAATAAGCAGTTCTCCTATGAGGTCATCAAACAAGACCCAGAATTTGCACGGAGTGATTGTCAGATGGCCATAAACGGAGAATCAGTTTACATTATTGGAGGAATAAATTATCACCAAATTTTAACTAGAGACAACTTGATTCTCAAGTATTCCCTTTCAGACACTTTTACATACCTCCAAATCCCCGAAAATATCTGGAGATCCACTCCACCTCTTTGGATAGGCCACAATTGTATCACAAACAACAACAAAGTGTACATTTTCTGTGGAGGAGCCGTGTGCTATTCATTTGGAAGTGTATACAATAATAGCTACATTCTAACAATATAAGATTACGAGATCATTTAAAGTTGTAAAAAATATCTCCTCGGACCAAGGTATGTCCCCAGACGAAGGTACGAGGTGCATATGGGGTGCAGACCACCTTACGGCACTTATTCGGGGATAATCAATGATTAAGTGGTAGTGGCGTGGTGTCAGCTTATGCCTCCTACCAGTCTAAGCCCACGCCCCTCGTCCCGTGGCCCCAGCACCTGCCGGTGCTACGCTCTCCCCGGACCCCGGCCCACCTCCCCACCGCCAATTTTGAGCTCTAGCCCGTGTAGATCATCATAAAAAATACCGTACCGCTCAACCCGCCAGCTTAAAAGAAATTTAAACCATTGTTCATTCCATAACCAGTTTTCGGCCACGGAACTCGTCCTGACGTTGCCCGAAGCCCCAAACTATATAATTAGCTGGTGCCCGTAAAAAATGTACCTATTCCTGATAAGCAACATCAGTCCCGGTTATAAAGGTTTTATTAAAGGGAGTGGGCTATACGCAGGTGTGAAAAAAAAAATCTTCATTTGTGTAAATTATATAAAACCAATTTATCCCTTGATAACACATTATTTTATCTGGTGTGTGGATAGATTTTAGTCTTACAGTGGCAGGCGTGAATTGTCTGTAAAAACAAATCGGGAACTACTTGTAGTCAACTTTAGTCATCTTGAGTCATTTCCATTAGTCATATAATTGCATTTACGACTCATTAGATGGTGATTACAATGAACACATTTGACGAACCCTTATCCATAAAATTTATTCATAAACCGTCGAGGTCCCAACAGTTATTTGAAAAAAATAAAGGAGAATTGGCTACTTTGGAAAATAGCAATAGTAACAAATTACCGGTTTTGAATTTAGCCAGTAGGAATGAGTCTTCTACAAGTTTAAAAGAAAATTATAGTCCTATGTCTCCTGATGTGTTTAAACACAACAAACTAGTTAGGAAGAAGAGTGGTGAGATTGTTAAGCTGAGTTTAAAAGATTCTACATTTGCATCTTTATTTGATCACAAGGGAAGTAAAAGTCTCCCTACAACCCCTAATTTTAAGCAAGTGCATTTTGGTAATGGAACTGATGTTAAATATTTCCATAAGAAGGATAAACCAACAGCAATATCTGCATCCAATTCTCCTACCGTCCAATCTCCTGATTTGACATTTGAATTAGGTGATCTTCTGGACGTTTCCATTCCTTCATCTGATGATGAAGAAGTTCATTATGATGGGGATGATTACTTTCTGTCAGTCAAGTCTACTCCAAGACATCTTGATGATGTTTTGGCAGACACAAACTTTGATGACTTGTATAATGATAAACCCAAAAGATATGGCTTGACAAATTACCCAAATCCTAAGCATTCCAATTTAATAGAGTGGCAATTGGAGTTATTAAACTTTCCGTGTTTGAACTACGATGCCAAAATCATCCAAAAATCTCCTGTATTTTTAGAAAGAATTTTCATATCCATTGATAAAAAATTCTTATTGGGTCATATAGCAGTTAAGAATCTTTCATTTGAGAAGAATATAACTTTCAGATACACTTTTGATGACTGGGTTACGATTATAGAAATCCCCACCATATATGTACCAGATTTCCCAAGTGTATTAAAAGATAATGGTTATGATAGGTTTATGTTCAAGATTCAAATGAACAGATTATTTGATACTTACAATCTGAATTCCAATAGTCAAAAGAAGAACTTCAAATTTTGTATTAAATATGTTACAGGCCAAGAAGAATACTGGGATAACAACAGCTACCACAACTATGAGATGAACCTTACCAAAACAATTCATAACAGCTTCCATGAAGATTCAATCTTCAATGACAAGCCCCAACCAGCTATCCCCAAATCACCAGTTTCAAGAAGCTTCAAACCCAAGCCGAGATATTCGTCTTCTTACCTCAAAAAAAGATCGTCTTCCGATACTAATCTTAAGGATTTAGAATCAGATTTTGACTACATCAAAAACAATTACTACATCTCATCCCCATTGTTGTCTAATCTCAACAATAACAATTTCAATAACGATCTCCTCCAGCTGAAATCAAATGCTTCAACAGACACCCTTATTGCTAATAAAGAGTCAAACAACCTTTCTGATTCATCATCATTCGATTTGAGATCTTTTAATTCCAACGTCAACTCCGATAACAAATTCAATTCCCAATCGTACCAGGAGCTCATTGATAATTATTGCTTCTTCAATGATAGTCAACCCAAAAAAACTCCTCCAAATGATAAACCTTCTGGAAGTTCAAATTCTAGTCCTTCAGAATATTCTGAAGTTTTGCAACAAGATGGAAGTGGATTCAATTCTCCAACGTTTACGGTTTCTTCACTCCTTGGTACTTAAACCGTATTATGTAATATAGCAAACGTTTTTTAGCGTTAATGCATCTTAGTGTTCAATAGGTTAATATAATAGTATTTTTACTTGACTGCAAAAGGTTGGGGCACGACCTCCTTTGCATTTGCCTCCGCCGTAAGTCTATAACCCAATCGGGCAAGTGGAGAACCCCTGTTTTTAGGACGCGATTTATTTTTGACCCTGTTCTATGTGGACGGGGATAGAAGAACCCTGGGGCAAGAGTCTAGATTCACTTTTACTACTTTCTCTCCGAATCCTATCTTATATTACAATACTATACACTCTTATTCAAAACAGTACATCTTAACTATTCCATTCTCAAATCCGGCTGCAAATCTCGAATCACTTAATCCGACACAACTTACACTCGATTCTCCACACCAGGTGTGTAAACATTTCCCATTCTGGAGATCCCACACTTTGACAAGTCTATCATGAGCTCCACTAACTATCCGGAAATTATCTGCAGAGATGGACCACACTCCTTCTATATGGCCAAACTGAGTTCTTATGCATTTACCGGTCTTCACATCCCAGATTTTGATGGTGTTGTCGAGGGACGAAGTGATTAAGTGGGATGGGTAGTTGGTTGGTTCTTGGGTTGGTATTATTGAGTCTTCTTCTTCTACTTCTTCTGATGAAGTTATGTCTTCTGTATCATGGACTAATACGTCTTTGTAGGTGAAGGGAATCACACACTGGACCTGACCCACATGGCCATTATTTTCGGCTCCTCCAAATGTTTGGATACACTTGTGGCTCTTTAAATCCCACATTTTAACCGTCGTATCATCGGATGCTGAAAACGCCGTGTTGGATTGGGGATGAATCTTGATAGAGTTGACCCATCCAGCATGGCCCCTTAGGGTATAACAAGTTCTGGAGTCTACATGCCATACTTTTACCGTATGATCAGCTGATCCACTTACAATCGTCTTGTCCAGGAAATCCACCGATACCACCGCATCTTCATGGCCTCTGTAGGTGCTAATACACTTGCCTGTGTGATAATTCCAAACTTTGATAGTTGTGTCCAACCCACAACTTATTAGTTTTTGGTTATCAAAAATAAGCGACTTAATACCTTTGGTGTGGCCTACCAACGTCTTGAGACACTTTCTGGTTTCAATATCCCAAATCTTGATGGTAGCATCATATGATCCGGTGATTAAGCACTTACCATTGAATTGTAAGCAAGTAATACCATCTTTATGGCCCACAAAATCTTTAATTTTATAAATACCTTTTCTCCAGTTCTTCTCCAACTTAAATCTTTCACTATAGACCGATTTCCAAGGTCTTTTCTTCAACTCTATTTTCTTTTCGTTATTATCATTATCAACTTCGTGAATTTTACGCTTCTTCTCATTCTGATATTGGCGGTATTCTTCTCTAGCTTTCTTCATATGCATTAATGGTAAACCCCATCCACAGCTAGGACATTTCCTATCAATATGTTGTTCACACATGTGGTGCCAAACTCTATCATCATCTGCCAAACTCTTCCATTTTCTACACACTTGTGCAGCATTACATAAAGAAGCACAGTCTAAGTAACATAATATCTTCAAAGAAATTTCCACTGGTAAATTGGAGATGAAGTCAATCTTAATTAGTGAACTAACTTCACTACTAACAAAAGATAAAGTGGGAAAGCAACATGAGTTTAAAATCCCTTGAAGCATTAGCTTTCTATGATGGCTAGGAGCGGCACTAAATAAGGACCATACGTGTGAAATAGCCCTTTGATCATCCGGCGGTAATTTATCTAATGACTGTTGAATATTCTTCATTTTATACTCGTCTGACGTCTTATTTCGATGCACTTCTGGATTATGTCTATAACAAAACTCGTGATAGTTATCCTTGGGCATTTGTGACGAGTCACTAATGTGCTTAGTCAAGAAAGGTGTCAAGACAGATTTGGGCTGAATATCCAATCTGGGCTCCGGTGTTTTGTAATCCGCGTGTGTTGTCAGTTGGTCTTGCGGGGTGGTTGACCTGTCATCAAAGTACTCCGAAGACTGTCTGTTTTCCATTTTGGATTTAGCGCTTAATATTTATATCAAAATAATTCAAGATAAACTGGTTATATATCCTCGTCATCTGGAATTGAACCACAGTTTTTATGCGAATTGTGAAACGCACGACTTTTATTGTCACAATTGTGGATTGAATGGCACTGTGGATTCTGGTGCTGGTGGTGGTGTGAGTGGTGGTGGTAGCCGGAGACGAAGGCATAAAGGCTGCAGATACCAGAGAAACACGTCAGTTGTGGCGTATACGGTGTTGCTATTTGTGGAGCCAGAGTTAGGAGCCCGCGGCGTGGCCCACAGATAAAGATAAGGTCATCGGGCAAGCCACAGACACGGGGGAAGATGACCGGAGAGGAGCCGAAGCCAGCAGATTGGCGTTCTGGAAGCAGGAAGCGTCATCACTGGGGTTTTGAGGGTGTTTTTGGATGTTTCAAACAGGTTTTACCACCTCATCGCAGGTACAAGTTGGCGTATGGCCCTTAAAATTGGTGGAAATTCCCCCAAATTTGGACACCACCATCCAACTCTGTCATATAATCTACCAGTCCTATCTAGAACCCACCATCCTTCCCAGGACACCCATACTGGCCGTCTTCTAGATGCTTCCATTTGCCAGCCGCGAATTTTTCAAGATGAGCAAATGAAGAGATCAGAAGACTTAAAATCCTCCCAAGAAGAAAAGAAACAAAGGATGAGTGAAGATTTATTTGAAACCGTGGGAGAACAAGCAGAGAATATAGACCACCAGAACCAGGATGGAATCACTGTAGGATATCATGACGCCGAGGGACACCCAATCCAGGAAGTTGAAAGTTTTTGTGTTAACTGTGAGAAAAATGGTATTACTAAGATGCTTTTAACTCGGATTCCTTACTTTAGGGAAGTTATTATCATGTCATTTGAGTGTCCACACTGTGGATTTAAGAACTCGGAGATTCAACCAGCTGCTCAAATTGCTGAAAAGGGTTCAAGATATATCTTAAAGCTTGAAGATAAGAAAGATTTTAATAGACAAGTGGTGAAAAGTGAAACTTCTACTTGTAAATTCCATGAATTGGATATTGAAATCCCACCTAAAAGAGGACAATTGACTAATATTGAAGGGCTCTTATCGGAAATCATTGAAGATTTACAAAGTGACCAAGACTCTAGAAAAACTTTGCAACCAGAGATTTATGAGAAAATCAATGAAGTCATCAATAAGATTCAAAGCTGCATTAATGCAGAACCAAACACTTTGCCATTAACATTTTCAGTTGATGACCCTGCCGGTAACTCGTGGATTGAGTATGTTCCTGATGAACCAAGCCATAAATGGTCCATGTATGAATATAATAGAACTGCTGAACAAAATGTGTTTTTGGGTTTAATTTCTGCTGACGATGTTTTACAAGCCAAACAAGAAGAAGCTGCCAGTAAGAAGACTGCAACTGATTCTAATATCTCAAGCCAATTGGACTCTGATGTTAAATCAACTGGGTTCATCTCGGATGAAACTGACATTGAAAACTTGAATAACGAGGTACAAACTTTCCACGCCACATGTTCGTCTTGTTTCAAACCTTGTGCCACCCACATGAAGACAGTAAACATCCCTCATTTCAAAGATGTTATTATCATGTCTACTGTGTGTACCAACTGTGGATATAAGTCTAATGAAGTCAAAACTGGAGGTGCTATTCCTGAGAAAGGTAGAAAAGTTACTTTGAAGGTAACCGACCCTGAAGATTTGGCTAGAGATATCTTAAAATCAGAGACTTGTGGTCTCACCGTTCCTGAATTAAATTTGGATTTAACTCCTGGTACATTGGGTGGAAGATTCACCACCATTGAAGGGTTGTTAACTCAAGTTAAAGAAGAATTACACACAAGAGTTTTCCAACAAACATCCGATTCCATGGATGAAGAAACTAAGACAAGATGGACTGCTTTCTTTGCTAGATTACAAGATGCTGTTGATGGTAAAATTCCTTTCACAATCATTATGATTGATCCATTGGCTTCTTCGTACATTCAAAATGTTTATGCTCCAGATAATGATCCTAATATGGAGATTGAAGATTTTGAAAGAACCCATGAGCAAAATGAAGATTTGGGTTTGAACGATATGAAAACAGATTAAATTATAAGTAAAGGTAGCATGGGATGTAGATAGTAGAGATGTGTAAGGGATTACTCGTAAATATGCAATGTATTAATCTAATAAGTTTCTGGACTCTGTTGTCTCTGAATCTGGGGATTGGGATGTGATTGACTGTGAATCGGGCTCAATATCAAATTGAAGCCTTGGGGGCGAGCCGTAGTTGAATGGGGAAGCCTGTAAACCTGATTTTGTGGGTGATTCTTGAATTGGAGAATCATCGAATGGAGAGGACTGTAATTGACCTCCAAATGGATCTTGGCTGTCCGTACTTCTTTCAGGTTCCGGAGTGTCGGGCATGTCTTTCATATCCGGCATGTTGATGAAAAGTCGTGGTGGTCTTGGGCTTTGTCCCTTCTTATTGGTGTTCAAAGGAGATGTGGGTATATACAATCCTTCGTTGAAAATCTCATGTGGTTGTTCCAATTCTCCGAAATCGTGTTCGAATTCGTCATCAAACACTTGCTGCTCAGAAGGAGACCTTTCCCCTGATAAATAACTTCTTCTTTTAAGTGCTTTGTCAATGTTTAATTGGTCAACATTGGTGATTCCCATTTTCTTAGACTTCATATACTTCCAACGAACAATATACGCGGTAACCGTCTCATACACTTTATTTTGGTTGAGCCGCTTTTCCACCTTCTGTATCAATAATCGTCTTTCCAAAAAGTCTATAAGGTTCAAACAAGTTCCGGTATTAAAGGCTTTGTATAATGGAAGCTGAAGCAAAATTCTTCTGAACGAAATACCAGGTTCGTTATTCAATTCCATATTGACCATGGCTTCTTCTATAAACATTTCGTATGCCATTCTTCTTTCTCTGATTTTTGCTATGTCCCATGATCTGAAACTCTTTTCAATTTCGTGATGACGTACGGTAATATCATATGGATTTGTAGGATTATTACGCCTGAACCATTTATGACACAATACAGGAATTTCCAAAGATCCATGATAAAAGTGGAAAGACAAAGCTCCATCCAAAGAATGCAACAACTTTGGTAAATCTTGGGGTCTGATGAATCCAGTTCCTTCCGGGTCAAATTTCTGCCATGATCTCTTGAACTTCCTAATTTCCTCTCTCTCTATAAGCTTAGCATAGTCTCCCTTGTTCATGATATAACTAAAGGAATCCAAAATCAAAGAAACGAACAAATTCAAGAAGATATACATGGAGGTTATATTCCACGCAATAAATAAGATATAAGCGTATTCTTTGCTTCCACAATCTGTGACATTATTATCCCTATCATTGTAACAAAAAGGTGCTTCAACAGCATAGTCATGCATTGTGTAATTCCATCCTTCTCCAAACGAGAATCTAAATAGCACAATGAGTGCTTTAGGAACACTTCGAACATTAAGATTTTCTGTTCCATTTGGTCCAATTCTAGTGGTTCCAAAGATTTGATTTAGGGCAATGGCAAAAAGAACAAATAGGACCAACCAAGTGAATAACAAGGAAAACAAGTTGGGCAAACTAGCCGAAGCAAATCTGAGAAATTGGCTTAGTCTATTACTTCTAGGAATCACAAAAAATAAGGTGGCCACCAAAAATAACTTGTTAATGTTTATGAAAGCACTCAACTCTGAAACCTGAGTACCAATTATTGTAGTTATCAATGCACCAAGAGATACAAGGAGATTGAACACGTTCCACTTATACTTAATGAAAGTTCTAAAGCCCTGAGCTATCAAAAGCATAATAGCATTCAAAGAAAAAAGGACAGATGCTATGATATACACCGTGAATCTAAAAGTATCAAGTCCTGTTTTAGATGGATAGATTTCCAATAATAATGCTAGAACATGGAGAAATAACACAAAATTCAACAATGAATTCCAAGCTTTGTCTTTTTCGATAGTCAATTTGTAGAAGAATGTTCGAAGGGGACTAAAATTCTGATAAGACTCTCTTCTGGAGGGTCTAACTTGTAGAAGAAATTGCTTGACCTGATACCAGCTACTTTGTTCTTGAGTCATAAATGCTCTTCCTGTTTTGAGGGAATAATTATGAATGATAACGGAGATAAATAACGTCAAAATAAAAACAATCCCCACGAAATTGAATAGTATCAAAAAGAATCCATTGAAGGGTGTAGCAAATGGACTAGGCACTGTGCCGACTCCAGTACTATTCATCAAATTAGTTAACAAATCGGTCCATCCTTCCAAAGAAGTGATTTCGAACAAACTTAGGAAGGAGTGGCCGAAATCATTGAACTGTAAAATTGGTTCGGAGTATACATTCGGGCTGAGGACGTCCCAATTAAACACCTCTGCGTTGTATTCGTTGGAACACTCTGCTTTGGTGGATGATCCATCCAAACAATATCCCAAACGACCATTGAATATATTCAAACCCCAGATAGAGAATGGAATCAACAAACTCAACGACATAATGGCAGCACTCAAAATCTTGCCGAACCCAGAAATGATAGTATTTTGGAAGTTATTTTTGGCAGTTTCACTGATAGTCAAGATTCTTAAAGCTCTTAGAGCCTTGATACCTCTAATGAATCTGGATAAGTCTCCATAATTATCAAAATAAGTCATGAATTCAATCCACAACGATAAGAGAACTATGAAATCAATAATATTCCACGAAGATCTCACATAAGCATTTGGGGTGAAGTAAAAGCCATCAGCTAGAATCTTGATAAGGAATTCCACACTAAACGAAATCATGAACCCAACATCCAAGAAGAATGAATTGTCAGATATCCCCGTATTACTGTTGAGGTTAGCTCTGTATAATGGTGTAAGATAACAGGCAGTTATTACCAACGCCAAAGTAGCCGAAAACATCACGAACGTAAATATTTCGGAAATTCTTTTATAAGGTTCGACTCCGTCAATACGTTCCCCGTGACTGGATGTGACAATTCGTTGGCAAAATCTTCTAACTTTATGTCTTGGTCCTAATACCCAAAGTACCTTATTATAACTTGGGTTCTCCCTAAGGAATGTGTTTTGTCTATCAATCAATCTGTTTCTATCTCTGAGAATATTCTTAGCGTAGCTGGTAGGATCGAACCCTGAAAGACCTTCGAATTTTGGTTTCTGGACACTGAAGGGATCATCAAAAACATCTGTTTTGTTCTTTATTACATTGAAAGGATCATATACAAGGTTATTGATCCTCCTTGATGTGACCTTAACAAACCGTTTAATAGGATTTTTGGGAAGTGTCATAACAGTTTCTTCTTCTTCTTCCTCCAAATCTTTGTCTAAGAAATCATGAACTGCAGTTCCACTGAGAAGAAGACTAACAACAGCCATCTTCAATTGTTCTTTTGTACCTTTTCTCTTGAAAAATCTATTTTTAAACCGGGATAATGTTCCACTTTCATTTTCTACGCTTTGAATACTAGCAGTTATGTTTTCTATGAATTGGAGTAACTGCTTTCTTTTCTTTTCCGCCTCGGGGACATTCAACGTGCTTGCAATGACGGCAATGAAAATATTCAATATGACAAAGTTGGAGATTAAGAACCAACCAATGAGAAAAATTGCTGCAAAAACTTTGGCAGCGGAACTCTTCTGAAGGCCCTGCATTGGATAAAGGATACTAGTCCAATTTTCAGTAGATGTAATGGTGTAGAGCCCCACAAATGTATTTGGAAGTGTCTGAAGGTCAAACGAAAGCTCTTGGTCATCAGCTTCATCTTGACTTATAGATCCTTCGAAGAATCGTGAATAAACAATGCTTGTTAAGAATAGAAGAAGGAAAAGAAATACAGTCAAATCCACAAGTCTTTTGAAGTTTCCAATAATCTTTAACCAGAACTGCTTAGTGTACTTTGACATCAAAACCACTCTATAAGCTCTCATGATTTGAAATACAGTTAACCAGTAGTACGCATGACCAAGGCCCACCTTGATTGGCCCTATAATTATAAGGGATGTGATAATAGCTAAGAATGTATCACAAATATTTCTCTTGAGTTTGAAGAAAAGCCTCCAATTGGGCAAAAATAAAAGAAATCTAATAACAATTTCAGCACCAAAAATAGCCGTAAAAGTAGCTTCTAGACGATACAAAGTATGATCTGTGACTCTACTCTCACTACTGTCTCTGAAACACTGGCCCACCAAGTCAATTATTACAACAATGGGAAAAATGAAATCGAATTTGTAGTATATGTCGAGGAATTTGTTCCTTCTTTTCAATTCATCAAGCATATCCTTATGCATAGAAACAGGTTCACTTACTCTATTGAAGAACCCAGTATCTTCACTATCATCTCGGGCCATATTGAAGGATGTAACGATAATAGCAATGAACACATTCAAAAGCCAAACCGTCATTATGAAAGAACAAAATATAAAGAACAACGATGCAACTAACCCATCAGTGTCAGTAGTCATATACATGAGATCTGTGAAAGTATTGGCACTCATTACTACAAATACCAACTCGATTGAGTTAAAGATATTATCAAAACTCACGGTTCCTTCGTAGGGGTTTTGTCCCGACTCACATCTTGAATTAATAGGACATCTGAACCCTTTGATAGAACTTGAATGCTCACCACTAGATAGAATATATGGTCTGGTAACACCATCAGTAGCTAGATAGCTCCCACAGTATTGGTCTTCATTAACATACGACTCCGTATTATCATCTGGATTATACCAGACACAGTGACGGGCTAAAGAAGACTTGAATGATTGGACCCCAATAATAGCGAAAAACATTCCAAAACACAAGATGAATATACTAACATCCACCAACTGAGGAACAGCCAGTTTAAGAGCATTCAAGATTGTGCTGGTACCAGTAGTAAGATTACAAAGACGAAGAATTCTCAAACAACTGAGTGCCCTAAAGATCATTATATGGTGCTTTACATCATATCTGTCAATTGAAAGCAAAAGTGAAATCCAAAAAGTAATAACAGAAATAAAATCAATCCTGTGCCAACTGTTACGTATGTATGCTCTTTTAAGCTGAAGCATTTCGAACGCAGAATCTGGTGATTTGAAAAATGTGTTCTTGTGGGAAAGTTTCTGTCCAGCTTTGGGCCTAAAGGCTTCCTCTGTTCTTGCTTCAATTTCTGTTTCATCATGGTGCTGAGAAAAGTCATAATTTTGGGAAAAGTCATGGTTGGCCTGGTATTTGCTCAGAAATGGGTTATCAATCTCCTGTTGGAATGGGTTATCCTCTAATTCGATGTCCAGGTCAAATGAATTTTTAAAGTTTCTGGGGGACTTGGCTCTATAAGATGTATGAGGACGAAACATAAACTTGAAGTATTCTTTAATTCCAGTAATCCATGTTCCATGGAAGATCTTCATATGAATCTCATTCTGGGGCTTAGGTAGATTAAGCTCTTTATACATCACTTCATCGTCCATAAATCCGTATGCAATAATTTTGGCAACCATCTCAACTGTATAAATGACATTAAGTACTATCAACATATAATCTGCCCAATTATTACCTGAGTGTACATACCCATGTACTCTAGGGTTCCATTGTCTGTAAGATAATAACGTAGTCTGGAGAACAAGGAACCCAGTGAATATTGAATTCGTAAGCTTTTCGCTTAAAAGTCTATGACACAACTGTCTTAGCCTATTTTGTGGGCTGAAAATCTTGAGCGTATTCCCAAAAAGGTACATGCTAGCAAGGTCAGCAGTAGGAGGCATTTCAGGGAAATCATTATTTTCTTGGGAAGATGTTGAATGTGTGTGTATGTCTGTTGGTACGAACTCTTCGGTAGAAGCAGGTGCAAAAGGGTTTACATCCACTCCCGTGGTTTGACGAGATAATAAAGGATTATCATTGTCCTCCACTTGCATCTGAGAGTGGATGGAAAGTCTTGAAGAATTATTAGATAATGATCTTAAGCTCGTACTGTCACGGGACCGTTTGGGTGCTAAATCAGGTGTGTGAAGGGCATTGGCCCCAGTTCCAGCTATACGATCTGAAAATTTGGAAAGATAGTCGGAGAACTTCCCGGCAGCATCTTCATGCAGAACGGTGATGGATGGAGTAACGGGACCATGTTCAAGGTCCTTGAAAAAGGTTCTATTGGAAATAGCCGAACCTGGTGGAACTAATTGGTTATCATCTTGAGATGATCTAGTACTATGCATAAAGAGTCCACTTAAGGGTCTAAGCCGGGGACTGGAAGACCTTCCGGGACTCAGAGACGTTCGAGACATCAGGGGTCTGGAACTTCCAGGTACTTCTAGTCGAATATCAGGCGTTCTATTTGATTCCTGACGAATACCTGGAGATTTATCACTCCAAGCATTTGGAAGCCAATGACTAGCTTCGTCTCCCGTTCCAAGCGCAAACTTGAGTCCTTCCTTTATAGCATTAAAGTCCTGCTCTTCAGCTGCATCGTCTAGTAAGGATTTGGAGTTAAACGTAGTAAATTCTGCTGTGTCTGGATCCGGATTATGGGAATTTGAAGGGCTTGGAGGCCCCGTAGACGGCCTATTTCGATGGTCTGAAGTTTCTATTCGTAATCCTGTCCGGGACGTGCCTGTAACAGAAGAAACGTGTAAACTGTCTTCACTTTCCAGGTATTCTTCTGCCATGACACTGTGTAGTTATGCGCCTATAGTTAAATTTAGATGCGCGAGGCACGGCTGTCAGGTGAGAGGACGCACGTGGATAGCCGAAGGGTTGGTTTGTTTTAGTTGTTTAAGAAGTGTGGTTGGTTTGTGGGATGGGAGCAGATGTGAGGGAGAGAGAGAAACCGGGTGTGGGAGAAGAGTTTGTGTATTTGGCCCTACTGGATCTAGAAGAAAACGGTACTGAGGTGATTATTACACTTTTTGGGTGAATTTTAAGCAGTTGGAGTAAACTTGAGGCATCTGGTGTGTCTTAGAGAGTTTGTGTGTCTTAGGAGAGTCAAGGTGGGAATTGAAGTGACTTGCAGAGAGTTGAAACTGGTAGGAGTCCTGGATCACTTCTAGACCTACGCTCAATAGAAGCCAATAATCTGCAGTTTCTAAACCTTAAACCAACTTCCAAGACCTTCACATCGGACTCACTTTCCTACCTGAACACTATACATCGCAAGCACTTCCTATTTTGGGTATGTGAGCCCATATGTTCCCGTAAGCTTTACGATCTGGTCATACTTCTGTATGTCCGTACGCTAATTCCGTATTGCTCCACCACCTAATTCCGCTCATTTCGGAACCCAAATTCACCCTACCACACCAGGAGCCAACCGGATGAGTTTCCTGAGCCTCCGTATCGTCCCTAAGCCTTCCCAATAAGCTTTATTAGTCACTGGTTTGCAGCCATTTTAATCTCGAGCGCAATTCTCCAACAATCCAAAGCGCAATATTCCTCATATAAATCTCGTATCAGACGCTCAACGGTTTTAACGAATCCTCTGATGAGCTACGACATTTTGGCCATAGATCCGATAGATCGTGTGTCGGTCAAACTACGGGATCTTGGTGTAGCGGTTAAACTTCAAAATGACCACAAATACATTCTTCATAACATTTCTTTAGATGCTAATGAAGGGGAATTAATTGCTATTATGGGAGGATCTGGTAGTGGGAAGACTACTTTACTTAATACTTTATCCCAAAGACTTTCGGTGAAGAACAAGAAGCTCCAGTTTCTGGGGAATTTGAACTATTATAAAGGTGGACAACTCATACTGAAGGATCATATAAAAAATGCTTATCTATTACAATCTGATGTTTTTCCACCAGGGCTTACGACTTACGAATTTTTGAGCTTCCATGCAGATTTGAAGCTTCCTCGGGCTTCCAAGCAGGAGAAATATAATCTTATACATCAACTCCTTGAGATTCTTGAGATATCTCACTTATCAGCCAAGATTATCTGTACGTTTTCGGGGTCTATTCAGTTTTCTGGGGGAGAGAAGAGAAGGGTTTCTTTAGCGGCTCAGCTTCTTAGTAGACCATCCATATTGTTTCTTGATGAGCCCACTACTGGGTTGGATGCTACATCTTCTTTTAAATTGGTGCAAACAGTGAAAAGCATCTCAAAATTGGGAGTAACTATTATCATGTCAATCCACCAACCCAGGCCTGAAATATCTCTTTTGCTTGACAAAATATGCATGCTAACGAGGGGTGGGCGACTTGTTTACTACGGAAACCTAGCAGACTCCTTTTCTTACTTTGAATATTCTCATATGGGACCCAAAGGTCAAATATTGGATTACATCATGAGCTTATCTGTGAAGGATACTTCCTCCGAGCAAAAAGAACAGGAAACCGTGGAAAAAATAGATCAGTTGGTGAACACTTGGAGACTGCATCATTCATATGAACCAATAGAAGACGTGAAGTTCGAGATTTATACAAAACTATTCGAAACCCCCAGGAATTTGAGGATATCTCTCGTGGAAGAAATCTGGGTTTTGACCAGAAGAGTATTCCTTACCACTCATAGGGATCGGTTTGGTTTGGCTGTACTCATAGGTGTCAACACATTCTTGGCAGTGGTGCTAGGATGGATGTTCTTTCAGCCAAAAGCTGACCTTGCGGGTATTAGAACGTACACCTCCTCTTTATATGTGATGCTAGAAGTTATAGGATTTGTTCCTTTGTTCCTAGAGGTTGAGAGATTATGGCAGTATGATGGAGTGTTCTTTTTCCAGGAATATACCGAAAATACCGTCAGTATACCTGGATTCATAATATCAAGAAAGTTAGGTAAAATTTTACTTGAAGATTTTCCAATCACCTTCTTATTTGCATTTATTAGTTACTTCATGTTTGGACTCAGATTTGATGGGAATTGGCACTACTTTTGGATATACTTAGCTACTACCGTTCTTACATTTATGTGTTGTATGAGTTCAGCTTTAGCATTCTTTGCTATATCACCAAGTTTCCCTATTTGCTCGATGCTTGTGAACGTATTCTATCAGTTACAGAATAGTGCATGTGGATATTTTGTTAATGCTGCTACAATGCCTCATAGAGTTCAATGGACAAAATACTTGGCTTATTTTTGGTATGGATTTGGAGCTCTTATGGCCAATCAATACACAGATTGGAGGGGTGATTGCAGTGGAACTGATGAAGAATGCCTTGAATTCACGGGTGATTATCAACTAAAGCTGCTTGGGTTCTCCAGAAACTGGATTGCAGAACCTTTAGGAATATTAGTAGCATGGACATTTGGATTTTATCTCATGGCAGCAATAGGATTCAAGATAAGAAATTACGATGTTACGATGGCTAAGACCAAACAGAATACAATTGGTAAAGGAGAACAAGTTGGACCTATTCAAAAGGAAACATATACTGAAGATGAAATAGATATTTCGTTGAGTTCGATTAGTTTAACGGCTCTCCCAGGAAAACTAAACTTGAAGAAGAAGCCAGAATTCCAGATTCTTGACAGTATTAATGCCACTTTCTATGGAAACAAAGTGAATGTGATTATGGGTCCTTCTGGTAGTGGTAAGACCACACTCTTGAATTTTATATCCAATAGGCTCCCAAAATCTGGCAATTTCCGCAAAGAGGGCACTGTTTCCCTCAACGGTCACCAGATATCTTTCAACCAGTTGAGCCGAATATCTGGATATGTTACTCAGTTTGACAATGCTTTGATACCTCACCTTACAGTCAGGGAGACATTCTATTTTCAAGCATGCTTGAGGCTTCCTGTAGAAGAACATCCTCAAATACCAGAAAAGATCAACACACTTATCCGTCAAATGGGATTGGTGGATTGTGCAGATACCCTTATTGGGAATGAAATAATCAAGGGGATTTCGGGGGGAGAAAGGAGGAGAGTCTCAATTGGTATACAACTACTTAGTAAGCCAAAAGTTCTTTTCCTTGATGAACCAACTTCAGGATTGGACTCCACCACATCTGTTTCTATTTTAAATTTACTACAAGACTTAGCACAAAATAATGGGGCTACAATAGTCGCAACTATTCATCAGCCAAGTGAATCAATATTCAAAAAGTTTGGTTCACTATTATTATTGGCTCGAGGAGGACATGTAGTGTATAATGGGCCAAGTGACAAGGTGGAAGAATATCTCAAGAGTCAAAACTTTACAAAGTCAGATGACATCAATATAGCTGATTTCATTTTGGATACTGTTTCCCAGAATTCTGATGAGACGCTCGAACAGTCAGCCTTCCGTATAGATTCACTCGTTCAAAACTGGCGAATAAACGCCAAGGCCCCAACTCATACGGGCATTCCAGTTGATATCAAGCAGTTCAAGAATAAAATGCTACCATTTTCAATAAGATTAAGAACCATTTTCAAGAGACAGTTATTAAGTTCAGTTCGAGCTAAAGATGCCCTAATCAACAGATCACTCCAAGTTGTGGTTTTGGCAGTAGTCCATGTACTATATTTTGCTCCTTTAAGAAATACCAAACAAGGTATTGATAATAGGCTTGGATTGATTCAAGAAGTACTTAATTTCTACTTTATTGGGTTCATTAATAATGTTTCCATTTTCCCTGTGGAACGTAATCTTTTCTACCAGGAATTCAAAGATAGAATTTACAATAATATTGAATTTCAAATCGTTTACTTTGTCATTGAAAGTGTGGTGGAATTTATTACATGTGCATTCTTCAGTGCGGCTATAGTATTTATCATTGGGCTACCAAGAACACCACAAATGTTTTTTAGTATGTTATTAACGTGTTTTATAAGTATTAATTGTGGAGAATCATTAGGTATTTTGGTGAATTCAATATTTGATCATTTAGGAGTGGCAATGAATATTTTATCCAATCTAATGATTGTGGCTATTTTTATGGGAGGGACTATGTCATTACACATGCCAGAATTTTTCAAAGCGTGGAACTATTTAAATCCACTAAAATATGGAGTAGGTATTTGTGCTGAATTAAGCTTCAGAGATATCGAATTTTCATGTCCTTCACTGAATTGTGTGTTGGACACTGGTAATAAAGTATTACAATCTTATGGATTATCGTCTTATTTACCAGGATATTTTGGCGGTATAGTTTGTTGCTTCATTGTATATAGATTACTTGCAGTTTTACTGTTAGAAGTTAAAGCTCGGTACCTTATTTAATTATTTATACATACGAAATCTATTGCTGCAAAACTCTACAAAATCTCATGCATGCGGCGGCAGTTAACACCGTTGAAATTGTCCAAATTCATGCATAGGAAAGTCGCGCCTTGGCAGAAACTAATTAACCGAGGCTCTCACATATGATATATATATACCGGTGCTTCTTAACTTAAACGCTAATTAAATGTCAGTAGAAGTTACCAGTATTTCCAAAACTGAAGAAAAATTAGGAATTAAAAAAATCGGAGATTTGGAATTTGAAGGTCTTAAACCTTTGGGTAAACCATCAGTTAATTCCAGAGGAGTTTATGGTGGGAATTTATGTGGTCAAGCTATATTAGTTGCAATGCAAACGGTTGAACCTGAATTTGTTCCTCATTCATTACATTCTTACTTTATTGCTGCTGGTAGTGATGAAAAAGTTTGTCAGTATAAAGTTGAAAAGCTTAACAGTGGGAAGAATTTTTGTAACCGCTTAGTTAGGTTGTATCAGGATGAAAAATTGAAGTATATTGTGATGATATCATTAACCAAGAGAAACAGTGCACAAAAACTGAAAGAATCATATGAAAAGACAGGAAAAGGTCCAAGACCATTTGAGTACCAAATACCTCCTGGAGAAACTTTCTTCACCCATAAACCAGATGATATTCCATTCTATAATCATGATCCGCTGAAAGTACTTGATCACCGATTACCACCCGATTTTGTGAACATCAAAGAACATGAAGAATTAAAGAAAACTCCGGGTGAAAGACAACTATCATTCTACATTAAGTTGAATGATTTAGAATTATCTCAACAAATGAAATATGCTGCTATGGGACTCGTTACTGATTCATTATATTTAACATCAGTTTCAAGAATCTTACACTTACCCAGACATCAAGGACAACCATTAGGTTCAAGCGGAGGTTCGAATAAGAATTTCTTTTCCGTGTCCCTAGACCACTCCATTTACTTCCACGATGACGATTTTAGTCCCACCAATTGGTTATACTTCCAATACCAATCCCCCAGATTCTCTAATAATAGGGTCCTCTTTCAAGGAGGTTACTACAATACCAAGGGTAAATTGGTTGCAAGCATTGTCCAAGAAGGATTATTATTCTTTCAAAATGATTCCGAATTAAAGGCTAAATTATAGGTAACTTTATAGAACACAATATATATTTATTCATTGCTCTTAACCCCGATGGTTCCATATGCTGATATTCACATGAGATCGCGAATAATACTTAAAGACCCTTCCGAGGCCAGATTTTTATTCAATTTAATGGAACAATTAGAGAAAGTATATGAAAATCGTGATCGTTGTGTTGCAGAAGAGAAGTTTGCCTTGATTAAAGTATCACATAATGTTTATAAGGGGAAATATCCGTTGCAACCATTTGTGGATGGAGCCAGTGGAATTTATGGGGGAGAATTGGTTACTCAGGCCACGTTAGCAGCATGGGAAACGGTTGATGATGATGATTTTAGTCTTGAATCATTACACTCTTACTTCTTAAAGACAGGTCATTCAGATACGGTTTTACGGTATGAAATTCAAGACAATAATATTGGGAAGAACTTTTTAAATAAGGAAGTAAAGGTTTATCAAGATGACCCAGAGAACAAACTTTTATACAGTCTCATGTGTTCATTTACTCGTAATAATAGCATTAAACTGAGAAAGAAGGAATACGCTGAAGGAAAGACCAAAAGAGTACCTTTTGAGTTCATTACTTCTCCAAGTCCACTTTTTGAATACTATAAAAATTATTTGCATGATCTGGACAAGGTTAAAATATTTAATCATACTTATGGATTAATTGAGCATGGAGTTCCAAAATACCTTTTTAAACCTAATAAGTATTCCGATCCAAAGGTCAAAAATCTTGGGGACCACAAGTTAGGGTATTTTGTTAGATTTAATGATCAGCTTCCTGAAGCTCCAGAAAAACACAACAGATTTAAAGTGGCAGATTTAATCTACACCAGTGATAGTTTCTATCTTGGATTGATTTCTAGAATCTTTGGGGAAAGTTTAGGATCAAGTTTTGGTAATTTCTTCAGAGTTTCCTTGGACCATGCCGTGTACATTCATGATATTGACTTTAATCCTTGTGAGTGGATGTGGCTCGATTTTGAATTCAAAAGATTAAGTAATACCAGAGTTTTATGCTATTGTTCCTTCTATGATCTTAATTATAATCAAATTGCAACTGTCACTCAAGAAGGTATTGTTGGATTATCTTTGGAATTGGTTGATGGGGTTAAAGGAGGTTCCTATAAGCTTTAGAAATATTTATTGAACATTTAATTATACGCCGTAAGTTTAGTCTATTTTCTGCCGCCGTGCTGCGGGCTCTCGTGCCAGCCGCAGGTCCGTGGTTCCAGCAGGGGGGGCAGCATCGTGCCAGCCCTGGCCCAGCGGTCGTCCCGCTCTCCTCTCGAATGCGGAGTTGAAAAATCATTTTCATGTGTTGTCAACTTATAAAATCCAAATCCACATAATTAATCCAATTTTAATATATAATGGATAGTAATCAAGGTATACTTATTGGTGAAGCGTTAAAACAAGTTTATAAGACGGTGGATGCAAAATTCCAGCCGCATTCTTTACATGTATACTTCAATGGATCTTCCCAACACACAGATCTTACGTGGAACACTGACCTAGTAAGTGAAGGAAACAGTTTTAAGAATAGAATTATTCGGGGGAAAGTTGGTAAGAAGATGGTTATTCATATGGATTGTTCTTTCACGTCTCGTAACTCGTTTAATGCTTCCATGAAGCGGTATGATGAGTATCTGGAGATGATCAAGCGTAGAAGACAAGAAGGAAAGACAGAAGAAGATGATGATGACGATAATATAAGACCAGTTGAAGTTCCCTTCAAGTTCCAGGTACCTTTTCCTGTGAGTATCAAAAACCTTGAATTGAACTTCTTTGAAGATTCGGTGATTTCTGGAATCAGATTCAAATTGCCCCAAGACGTACAGCTCGAATTTGAAAATAATAATTATGACCGTACAACTTGCTTTCTTGCTAAATTAAATGCCAAATCTTCCAACAAGTTTGTTGGGTTTTGTGAATTATCCAATTGTGTCAACATAATCCTGTTCAAAGTCAACGATAAGCCAATTACAAACAGTTCAGTTGAAGAAAGAATGATTTACTTCCATGATGAAGATTTCAACCCAAACCACTTCCTGGTTTTCCAGTGTAAATTGATTTCCTTCACCTATGGTAAGCTTTTGATGGAGTTTGAAGTTTTCAATCTTAAGGGGGTTCACTTTGCTACTATTTATCAGGAAAACTATATACCTTTAAGTATTCAAGCTAATTTATAAATATTGCGAAATTTGTAGAAATACCTGAAGATTATAGAATTATATTCAGGTGGAACAAACAGGCGGTTTACACAAACCTACAGGTTTCTGTCCCAAGATCTTTCCTCTACCAACACTACCCGTATCTCTCGTCCTCCTCCCGTCCTCCTCCTTCCCGTTGTCAATGGCTCACAAATCTCAGATCTCATATCTCAATTTATTCCCCAATGACCGTCTCCAGTATAAATGACTCCACAATCGCCAGCCTCCTAGAGATATTTGATAAGATATATACCAATGATAATTTACTCATCATAGACACGAAATTATCTCCCATAATCAACTATTTGATTCCTTTTAAACAGTTTCGGGCCAGAGCTAAATTCGATAAGGTAATCTTCAATGATACTTCCAACCACGATATAATCCAACAGTACCAGAATATAATCATATTGAGTGATGAATCAACCCCAATTAACATCCCTGAACATGCTAGAGTCACCATAATAGTCAAGAACCTAACAAAATCCAGAGTTTATGAGCTAAATGACCAGTATAATTTCAATCTCAAGTTTGACCTGATACTCCAGAATAACACCGACAATATAAGAGTTCGAGGCGTTAAACTATTCAATTGGAGTTTCCATGGAATTGTTTATGATCAAAATCTCCTTAGTCTCGAAGATTCTATTCAAAATTACTTCAATCAGCCAATATACCAAGTTAATCAGTGTTTGAATAGTTTAATGCATCTAATACTGCAATTCAATATCAAAATCAATAACATCTACTCGATAGGTTCCAACTCCAATGTATTTTATAAGGCATACCAAGCCAAACTTAAGGAATATTTGAATGGGTTTAATCCTCTACAACAAGAATTTTATGTGAAGAATATGAGTCCTAGCCATAACCTAATAGTACTTGAAAGAAATTTGGATTTTTTGCCTGTTATATTAGACCAATTAAACTACATTGGTTTGGTAGACGATAAGTTAGAGATCCAAACAAATATAGTTAAGATCTTGAATGATCAGAACAAATTAGAACAGGTGAAATTAGACGATGAATTATTTAGTAGTTTAAAAGATTTGAATTTTTCATTAATTGGAGGGAAGTTGAATAAGTTAGCCCGGCTCATTAAGAATCAGTATACCTCCAATTCAGAGGATATGAATCTCAAAGATATAAAAGGACTAGTAGAAAACTTGACTGATTTAAATAGACAGCAGGATTTAGTGAAAAAGCACACCACAATCTCCGAAGTATTATTAGCCAAGATGAAGTTCAATTCAGACGAAGGTGTTGGGAAGTACAGTGAGAACGAAGTGTTTCTAGAGTTTGAAAATGATGCTTTCCTGATGAGCTATAAACAGCAAATACAGAAAGTAAATGATTTTTTGAATTTGAATTTATCCAAAAGGGTGGTGGTCAACGCCATAGCGTTGATTTCCATTATTAATTCGGGGTTGAAGTCAAAAGACTTAGAACAATTGAAGAATGCTGGGTTCGAAAATTATGGCATAAAGTTCATCTATAATCTTGAAAAATTAGCCAAATTGGGACTTTTATCTACAAGCGATATTGAATCAATAGAACCAGAAGTAGAAGGTTTGACAAGTACTAGTGTTCACAATAACAACTACACTCTCCTTAGTAAATTTTGGGACTTACATCCAGAAGAGGAAGAGGAAGAGCCAATAATTGATTCAATTGAGGACTATACAAACCCCGGATTTACCCTCCCCTCGAACACGGTACCTCTCAGTATCCGAATAATCGAGTCATTGTTCTCCAGAGAGTTCCTCAAATACAAACCAATCAATAAAATCACCCGGAGCCCCAGCTGGGAGAATTTAAATCTAGATAAGATGTTCAAGGGTAAAGTCAATGAAATTATCACCAACCAATTAGTCTCCAGTAACATAATTGTTTTCTTAGGAGGGATCACCTGGAGCGAGATTCTGTGTCTTAAGTATCTAAACAAGAAACTTGCCGACAAAGGAATGGCCCAAGTAACAGTCATCACGAATGGTATAGTTAATAATAGAGACTTGGAGCAGGCGTGGACCTGAAAGTAACTCAACAAATATAAATTCCACAATCTATGTTCAGTTATTTATTAAATAAAACTCTACAAAGTCATCCATGCAAATATCATAAAGATTAAACAGAATCTTCTGCTTCCTTTTGAGCTTTCATTTGTGCGTAGAACGCATCTCTCTTTTGAACCAATGGTTTGTGTTCGTAGTACCAGTAACCGGTGGCCAAAACAAATCCACAAGCAAAACCAACAGTAATATCAGTAATGATTCTTCTTCTTAAAGTACCAGTAATTGGAGCAATAGCCATTTTTATTGTATATGTCAGATGATAGTTTTTTTCACCAGTTGGCTGATTGGACGGTGCGCGAGAAAAGTCGTGGCGCGCCCGGACAAAAAGTCGCACCATTTGTGGTCCAATGAGAAGGAGAATTTTTCCAATAACAACCAACATAATGAATAGATTATTGAACCAAAGATTAGTGGCACAAAATAGATTGATTACTAGACAATTCCAAAGTTCTAGTAGAGTCATGAACAATGTATTTGGAACTCCAAAAGAAGGTCCTTACTCCAACATACCATTTGAAATCAAGAGAAAATACATTCCATTTTCAGTATACTACTGGGGAGTTTTAGGTTTCTTCTTTGCTTTCCCATTCTTATCCACTTACTGGCACTTAAAGAAAGCTGGTAGTATTTAAGGTTCTGTATGACGTTTATATTGCATCAAATATATAAGATTATTTGAAGATTCTCTGGTTATTCCAACCGGCTCTTTTTACCTGAGCCTGGTTCGTTAGAGTTACTACGTTTGAGATGTGTGGCGCCTGGTGGGGTGGTAACAGTAGCGTCTTTGGGGTTATCTGAGGTGTTGTCCTCTTTTGGGATGCTATCTTCCTCTGGGGCATCGGGGCCAAACACGAAATTGAACCCAAGGAGATTACTGTTGAGCTCTTCTGGTCTGAATTCTAAACCCAATGGGTTCTCAGGAGGGTGCTTTGACTCTTCGGTGTCCATACTGTCTTGATTTATAGACTCTGGTAGTATGTCGGCTTGCGGGTTGGCCCATTGTACGGGAACTGCAGGCCCCATTGCTGCCAATTCTTCGTCTCTAATCTTTATACCGAAACTTTCTAAAAAGAACAAGAGATTCTCATTCTCTTCGACTGGTTCGAATGGATTATTTAATAAACCAGTGAATTTGATGTCTGGTTTAATGGGTTTTCTATGCATGGAAATGTATTTAAATTGCTTAAAAGCTTCGTCATCTAAAACTTGGCGAACTTCTATCACCGTTTGGTGGTAGTAGTTGATTTTAATATTGAAATCGGTCCTGGAGTCCTTCATTAATCTCTCTTCAGACTCATTGATCTTTCTTACTAAGTCATTTCGTACTCTTAATCGAGATTTATGAAATTCTGAATCTTGATATGATTCTAATTCACCGTTCATGCTAATGATAGTTTGTAAGAGCAAATTGAACTCTCTGTGGAAATGCTCTGGTGTTATATGCTGGGGTAATTGAAATTGGGTAGGAGGTACAGGTGTAGATTGTTTTGAACCGTTTGTTAAGTCATTTAAATTCACTTTGGGCTCTCTACTTTCTTGATTTTCATTCAATGAAGTCGCCTTGATGATGAATTTTTCAATCTTGGCCAAAAGGTCTTTGCTGAATATTTCTCCTCCAGAATTGGTGACACCCGTCTTCCACGTTACGAATAAATCAATAAGATTCTGACGTGTACCTACATCTGTCACCAATAAATAAGTTTCTGTGAAACATTGGAAAAGATTATTACTGAAAAGTGTATTATACGGACTACCAATATTCTTCACAATGGAGTCCATTAAGTAAAACCCAAATAATTTATATCTAGGTAAACATTTCTTTATTCGTTGCTCTATAAGGTCAACTATTTCCGAACTTTGATCCAAGTTATTCTCCGCCTTATTGGTCAAATCATTTATAAGATCCCGAGATCCCGAAGTTAGATGGTCTAGAACATTTGTGTAGTTGCTGATGAACAGACTGGGTTCATCAGACATCAGAGGTGGTTTGTGGATGGAAGTATTTGGGGGAAATATAGCGCGCTAGCTGAAGGCGTAGGGAGGAACTGGCGAGAGCTGGGCTTCGCAGTACAGGTGAGGACACTGGCGGGAGCTAGGGCGAGGGGTGTCAATAATACGTCGAGCGCGATAATGGTATTTTGGTACCAGCATGGAAGAACCTGTAAAGGAAAGCTCCGAAGAGAAATGGGACGAAAGTGAAGTGAAAAAGACAGTACCGAGCAACGAAATTAAGCTTTCAGTACCAAAAAACTTTTTGTGCTTTGTATTTGTGAGTTTGGCATTCATAAAATCCCAGAATAATTCAGACTTTTCTATATCTGACACCCAGGCTATTCTTCTATTGTCCGCTCTTGCTATGGATTGCCTTAGAGTTTGGTTATGTCCCATTATTGACTTCATTAAAGGAGTAGAAGAACATACAACTCTCCAATTGGTATGGAATTCTGTTAGAGAACTGGCCATAGTAGTGTCTACAGTGTATTCTATAAGTAAAGTAGCCAATTGGGTGTGAAATAAGAAGCAATATTCGGGTACAAACACCACGTGACGCCCCAGATGAACACTGGATGAACGCTGGACGAACAAAATACCCTTGCCGCTCCCTAAAGCTCCTCCAAGTACAATAATATACGGTATTATGACTCTATGGCCCCCACACGACTTCTCCGGTATTTCTCACTCCGACCGTTAACGGAGGGAAATTTTTCACCACCACCATGTTTAAAGCTAGCTCCAGATACTTTAGCTCAAGCGCTAGAGCGCTTAAAATCAAGGTTAAGAATCCTGTTGTTGAAATGGACGGAGATGAGATGACCAGAATCATTTGGCAAAGAATTAAGGACAAATTAATCCATCCATATTTGGACATTGATTTGAAATACTACGATTTGGGAATTGAATCCAGGGACAAAACCAATGATCAAATCACTGTTGATGCTGCCAATGCCATTAAGGAGTATGGGGTGGGTGTTAAATGTGCCACCATCACTCCTGATGAAGCCAGAGTTGAAGAATTCAATCTTAAAAAGATGTGGGTTTCTCCAAATGGTACTATTAGAAATATCTTAAACGGAACTGTGTTTAGAGAAAGTATCATTATCCCAAACATTCCAAGATTAGTACCAGGATGGGAAAAACCTATTGTTATTGGTAGACACGCCCATGGAGATCAATATAAGGCCACTGATTTGGTGGTCAGTGAAGCGGGTAAATTGGAAATGGTTTTCACTCCCGAAAATGGAGGAGAAAAGATCGTTAAACAAATCTACAATTATCCTGCCACCGGTGGTGTTGGATTAGCCATGTATAACACTGACGATTCTATTAAAGGATTTGCTCATTCATCTTTTAAAATGGCACTTAATAAGAACTTACCATTATACTTATCTACCAAAAATACCATCTTAAAGAAATACGACGGTAGATTTAAAGATATCTTCCAAGAGATCTATGAACAGGACTACAAATCCGACTTTGAGGCCAAAGGATTATGGTATGAACACAGATTAATCGACGATATGGTTGCTCAAATGATCAAATCTAAAGGGGGATTTGTCATGGCATTAAAGAATTATGACGGAGACGTTCAAAGTGATATCGTTGCTCAAGGATTTGGATCCTTGGGATTAATGACTTCAGTGTTAATGACTCCAGATGGTAAAGCATTTGAAAGTGAAGCCGCCCATGGTACTGTTACTAGACATTACAGACAACACCAACAAGGTAAAGAAACTTCTACCAACTCAATTGCTTCTATCTTTGCTTGGACTCGTGGATTAATCCAAAGAGGTAAATTAGATGAAACTCCAGAATTGGTTGATTTCGCTCAAACTTTAGAGTCTGTCACCATTCAAACAGTTATTGATGGAACCATGACAAAAGATCTTGCTTTGGCCCAAGGAAAGACTGAAAGATCATCTTACGTCACCACCACCGAATTTTTGGATGCCGTTGCTGAAAAATTACAACAGCAAATGAAATAATTTCCTCCACCTTATATATGAGTATATAGAACATATTATATATGAGCCATACCGCAATTATTGCTCACAGATGATATCTATTGTTAAGAGGACGTGGGCTCATGAAGCGGCAGGGGTCCGGCAGGGCGCCTGGGGGAACCCCGGCACGGTAAACGTCGTGGCAGCAAAGGTCGTGGTGGCGGCGGGGCGCCGCAGGCCCAGGCCCGCCGCAGGCCCTGCTTATCGCTGCGGCGTGCATAGAACCCTAACAATATAGTGATATTGCATGCATATAAACGGGAAAAATTACCTCCTGTCGGGTCTATAGCAGGGCTATATACAGACCGAATAAACTTTTGCTATTGTTAAAAGCTTGATTTGAATTCCAAGTCGATTTTTAGCTCTGTCACACCCCCTTAATTAATTTTTATGATAAGAGGTGGTTGAGTATCCAATTTAATATTTTTATGTATCCCACAAATTATAGAGATTTTAATCGATTTATCCCCAATAATCTGAATCAGTCAGGTTCTTTACCCCCTTTTCAAATAGTTCCTATGAATCAATTTACTCCAAATCAGGTAAATTCCCAGGCCGGATCCGTTAACCGTCAGATGCAATCTATGATACCATATAATTACCAGATTGTATACCCAAATTATCAATTAATGAGTCCAATGACCAGTCCTACCCTGAATGTTAAATCCAATGAGTCGGATCGGACTGGTTATATTCAATATCAGATGCCCGTTTCCAAATCTGTTAATTATCCAATTCACAATTTATCTTCCACTATATATTTGAAATCTGATACGTATAACTTGTTGACCAGGTTATATCAAACCATTCAAATTAAAAAATATGCCACGTCTGCCATAAATCCTGTTAGAAATTATTTAACGGTATATGAATATTCCATTAATAATCAGTGGGTTATTTGGGATTATGAAACTGGATTTGTTCACTTAACGGGTATTTGGAAAGCAGCAGAAATTGCTACTAGTCAGGAACTGAATAATGAATCTAGTCATAAATCAAAGGCTGACATTGTTAAATTATTAGACAGTACCCCCAAAGAGTATCATGATTTTATAAAACGGATTAGAGGAGGTTTTTTAAAGATCCAAGGTACTTGGCTCCCTTATAACTTATGTAAGATCTTGGCTAGAAGATTCTGTTATCATATCCGGTATGAACTTATCCCTATTTTTGGTAATGACTTTCCTGATTACTGTTTGAAGCCAAGTGATAAAAGATTTGGAGAGTTGAAATTTGATGATATTGAGAGTGAATTGGGAAATAAATCCTTTGACATAATGGAAGCTTCTAAATGTCTTCAGTTATTGAGCCACAAAAATCCTCCAACTTTGGGGAAACCATTTAAGCCTCAATACCAACAATTCAATCTGGATAATCCCAGACTTAAGTCGTATTTTGACGTTCCCAAACAGAGAAGCCACCTGCATGAAACCACATCCCCTAAAAGTGCTCATGTGCCATCACCAACCTATTTAAAGTCTCCGGTAGAGTTTAAACCCAGTTTCCAAGAGTTGAGCCCTCGTAGTTCCACGGGGAATAACCGGTACGGTAGGAACAGTGGACCCGAAGCAGGCGAGACCCACCCACGCCCTGGTGGTACAAGTGGCACGAGTCCTCTCAACCAGTCCAAGCCAATTCGGTTCACCAACTACCAAATGTCGAATTACCAGGTGTCCAACTACCAAACGCCCCCATCTCGAGTCACCATGACCCCCAAGACTCCCAATTATATTACCACATCTGAAGAATTCGACAGCTGCAAGAGAAAAATTTCCTCCAATGATGGAATTAATTCGATTCTCTTGGCTGCCGATTTAGCAGATAATCCTCCTGCTAAAAGTAGAAGAATTAGTATCAAGATTAATGATTTATTGTCCTAGTTAGTTAACGGCCCTGGTGGCCAAGTGTACGGGTTTAGAATATTTGGTGTAGTTCTCTGAAAATCGCGATTTGATCTTTATGGAGTTCATAGATTTTGAGTCGTTCAACGACGACCAGATCCCCCAACCTCAACCTGCATTAAGTATCCCCATTCCTGCTAATATAGAGAATCTTGGAAAGCGAATTCCCAATTTTAATAATTTCAAACTGTTTCTTACGTTCGATGGGAAGGAAGTTCAACAAGAAGCCCAGCCAGATGATACGTCAGAGAAATATGCTAAATTGACCCTGAAGTTCTTGGATTCCTCGGTGGAAACCCCGGTGGAAGAACACGAATTACCATCATATAATCTTTCTAATAAACTTTCCAAAGTTCTTAATAATAACAGTTCTATAAATGATACGTTACTTAAGGAAATCTTTCAAAAAGTGACGTTGGATGAAGATCAGTTGATTGACTCATCAGTTATGGGATCTTTGAGTAGGAAGAAGCTTCGAAGCGAAATTGAGGCCAATATAGTTAAGAATCAATCTAATTTTCTTAAGGAATACGCTCCAATGATCAAACAGTTTAAAGTTATAGACACTAAGTTACAAGAGGTAAATCGACTTAACAAATTGAATAATGATAATATTAATGATATCTTCAAGGATTTTGAATCTTTCAACCAGCAATTCAAGCAATCAAATGATGAGAAACAGATGCTTACCTTGAAAAAGAACCTTCTTATGAACTTTAAGAAGAAATTTGTTTTGAATGAGTTTGAAGAATTTGTTATCAGTAACAACGAAGTCAATGAAGAGTTCTTTAACGTATTGGTTAAACTTGATACCATAAACGAAAACTCAAGTATTTTACTCTCCATTGATGATTCTAATCTTGGAATCAATATCATGAAGAAAACTTCTGCTTTAATGGACAAATCGAATAATACTTTAAGTTCGTTCATAAAAAGATCATTGATTCATCCAACCTGGGTAAATTCCTCAGATAAGTTAAAGAACTTTCACAATAGTGTTAAACTATTGAAGACTAGGAATGCCCAGCTATTTGATGATGTTATTAGAGAATTTGTGGCTGAAAGATCTAAGAATCTAATTGAAGAATTTAACAAGCAATTAACTAACTCTAGTGGACAAGATTCCATCAGAGTAATTGGTGACTTATTGGCATATGTTCATTCTATGGTTATTAATGAAGATGAGTTGATTAATTCAATTTTTAAGATTCACGACTTTGAATTGGACTCGATATTAACCCTAGAGGATGCTTCTGAATCACTAGTAACAGTCACCAGTCTCTCTGATAAGATCCTTGAGAAGCTAGCTGACCTGATTAAAACAAGATTCGAACAAATAATATCCATGGAACCTAAATTAAGCAAGGTAACTGATATTTTTAGTCTGTTTGATCTTTATTACTACATGTTCAAGAGAAATTTTGACCACACCAACACATTATTGAAGACAATCAGAAGTCTTGTTACTTTCACACAAGCCAGAATCCTCGATCTTGTTTCAAATAAGCTAAAATCCATCAAAACCAGTAATTCTGCCCAGTTAGATTTGACTTCTGACTTACAACCACCCGAGTGGATAATCGATTTCTATTCAAGTGTGTTGCCTATTACCGAACAAGGACACATGTCTTTTGATTCCGTATTGAGCTTAGATGAAAAGGGTGTTGAAGATTTTATGGTCCTCATAATTAATGAACCAATTGAAATATTGAAAGAACACATGAAAAAGAATGACTTCACCACAACAGAAAGGACTATTCTACAGTTGAATTTCACGGATTTGATTCTTTCAAAGATACTACCAATTAGTTTATTCAACGATAAAATACTCGAGATTAACGATATTATCGAAGATCTCAAGAAGAACGTGATAACCAACCTTTATGAGAACTTGTTACAAAAGTGTAACCTCAAAGATTTCCAAAATATCATTAATATGATTTTGCCCTTCGAAGATGCATTTTTTGATTTATCCATATATCAGCCTATTATTGAGAACAAATTATTCACAGGAACAAGTATTGATTCTGTTAATGACAGTATACAAGAGAACCTTCCAAATGCATTACTCGACTTACAAAATAGCGTTTTGAAGTTAAACAATCCCATAATCTCCAATAACATTGTCGACAACTGTTGCTTGGACTTTGTCAAATTCTACTTTAAATTTGATATGATAGTAGCAGAATATTTGAAGAAAAAGATGATCTGGTCCGACTTTGAGGTTGCCACATTACTTGGGGTTGAGGAAGAGTATAAGGAGCAGAAAAAGCATATGGAAATGAACTAATTCTTCATTATTTATGGTGCATTTCTCATTAATAAATATCTATAAATCCTATACCCTAGCAGGTTGCTTTCCTCTTCCGTATCCGTCAATTGCATAATAATCCATTGGGTAGAAGTTATCCCATTTTTTATCTTGTTCTATCATAACCATTGCTTCATAAGGTGTTAAAAGTGGTTTATTGAATGCATAACCCCAATCTATACTTAATCTGGGACATGCCACTTGAACAAAAGCATCAATATCACTAAACATAGCTAGTTTTTGAGGAAATATTTCACTTAATATGATTTTGACAACTTTATATCCCTTTGACTCAAGTTTTTCTTGTAAATTACCGGCGGTGATAGGATTTCCTTGTCTACCTAATCCCCCGAGGATCAAGCCAATGGTTTTAGCGGATTTGGCGGTGCATATGGCGCTTTCTCTTACTTGAACCAATTGTTCTTGATCATAATATTCTCTAGTAAATTTTCTAGAGTAGGGATCATATCTGAATGCTGGGATATCTGGGTTATGTATCATGGAACTTTCAAGATGGAATCTACCGTCTCCCACGTATATGGTTCCCTGGATAAAATCTTTATCCAATCTTTGAGAAGTACATCCCAATACTTCACCCTTTGAAAGAGGTTTCAATTGGGGAGGTATAAGGAAAATTGGGTGTTCTTCATCCTTCTCTAACTTGGCTTTAATACTGTGGATTGTAGGATTGAATTGAATGGTTCCAAATACAGCTAAATTGGTTCTAGCAGGAAAGTTAAGTTTTATAGTATTTATAAGATGAGTTTCATCAATACTAATGGTGACGAAGATATACAACACCTTGATGGATGTAACGTCTACTGGAACCAAGCATGAATGGGCATAGTGAACAATAAAGTCACAATCCAAAGCTTTGGCAGTATAATCATCAATACAGCATGCACCATATGTTACATCTCCCATAACAACCGTTTCAACTTGGCAAAATTGTTCAATAATATCGGAAATCACCAAAGAATAGATTAATAACCCTTCTGGTAATTGGAGAGCAACTCTCTTAGCCCCGTGCTTCTTTATGTTCCACACAGTTTTGTGAATTTCAAAATTATAATTTGAAGGGAGTAATTTGATGGAGGCATTAAGGTCTTTATCGTTAAGGATCTCAGGAGGAATCTGACTCATCACTCGAGAAACCGATTTCTTCGTCTTCACAAGAGATGTTCCATCCCCTTTACGTCCTACAAATCGTCTGGGACGTGGCGTTTCGGTAGGCTTTTGGTCCTCAGCTGGCATAGTAAAAGATTTGATTTATCTCATCTCGAGTGCGACCTAATGATAACACCCCAATTTAGTGTGGACCAGGACGATGAGTTTGTGGTGGTAAAGGTAAAGGTAAGTCATATTCGTGCTAGCGCTAAGGCGGTAGAAATGACTATTGATGGAGGAGTTTTCATCTTCTCGTTGCCGCCCTATTATCTAAGGCTTCGGTTCCCTCACAATTGTGTAGATGATGAGAGGTCTTCATCGCTGTTTGATGGAGATTGGGTAACGGTCAAGATTCCCAAAGAGATCAAGGGACAAGTATTTCCTGACCTTGACATTCCATCCAAGTTATTGGCCCGTGCTAACGAAAATGGTAAAGAAAAAGGGCCCTTGATTGAGGAGCTAGACAAACCAGCGGCAGATGTTGATGAAGCAGAGAAATTTGACTGGGAAATCAAACAGGAGGTGCAACAGTTGGTCCCCAGCACTCTGTATGGGTTCAATAATGGATACCTGGGGTCTATTTCTGTTTCTGTGGCCAATGGTAATGATATTAATGAGCTTGGAGATCCAGATCATACTCTCGAGGCCCAAAGAATAATGGAAAGGTTGATAAAAGAGAACATCAAGTTTGACCCTGAGTATTATGCATCTGATTATGTGATGTTGAAGGACCCCAACCAAGATGAGAAGGACATAGGAGGTGTTTTAAGGTGGAAAAACCCACACACCATTCTGTTTCTTAAATGGTATAAAAACCACCCGAAAGATCCTATGGAGGTGGAATTTACCCAGAAACAACAGGAACAAATGGTTGACTTACCCCGTAAATCATATATTGTTGACCCAGACTATAAGCCACAGCTTTTGATGGCCATAGTGTCCATTCTTTATGCGTACCATTATGATTTAAGAGTAACTGAAGGAGACCAGAATGTGGAAAGTGCCTGGACAATAGGAAAACTCGTACCACAAATATCATGCTTGGATTCCAAGATTGTCATGGAAGGTGAAAACCCTCTTAGAGCACAAATTATCACAAGCATACGAAGATCTTTATGTTTCCCGCTTCACAGAAATTATGATATACTGATGAAAGTATGGGATGACGTATACTACAATTTAAGATCAGGTAAAAGACTGGTTCTCTGTAGTTTGCTTTCTGTTAAAGAGTTGTTCCGATTCCATGATATTTATTATGTGTACGATATTATTTGGATGAAAGATTTATGTGCTTGGACAGCAAATCAAGCCAGCGATATGACGTTTAGACAGTTAGCACACGACATGAAGAGACAGTTGGAGACGATAGATAAGAATGTTATTGTATTCGAGAAAGCAGGTAATCCACAGGAGGTGGATAGTGACGATGAAGAAGAGCCAGAACCAGAAATGGAAGAAGAAGAGGATTTGATAGCTTTAAGTATTGCAGAGATAGAGCTCATGGCCCAAGAGTCCATGGTATAATTCATGATTTCATAAGATTACTCTATAACCTTCCCTAACCGTTCCATGTTCCTATCCTTTCGGGACATTTATTGTATCTCTCCCTTATTTATAATATGGTATATCTACAGACATATTATCTGCGTGACTCTTATGTCTTTTATGATTTCTATCTTCCTTCTCTTCCTTCTCTTCATCCCCTGGTTTCCAGTGCTGGAACTGTATAACATGCTGGAAGGACGTCATAGATTCTTGTGAAGGAGGAAGCGTCAGCCTACTCAGTCTTTGGAGTGGTTGAGCAGGTGTAGGTTTCACTTGCATGGTAGCACCAACTGGAGAATTCTTTGAACCAGTAGATGTAACGGACCTTGAACGAGAATGTGAAGGGGTATGATGCTGAGGAGGTGTAACTGGTTGTAATGTTTGAACAGGTTGTAGTTGTGGAGGATGCCTCCAATAAGGGTATTTTGATTCTACTTTTCCTAGATCAATACTGGGGGCTTTTCTATCTATAGGCATGGATAAATGACGTTGGTGGGTAATCAAAGATTTCCTTCTGGGGAACTTATATGTATTATTTAGATTAGCTACCGCTTGGGCACCAATCTTAGCAGGTGATCCTGGGGTGGTGGACACTCCGGTGGTTGAAGAAATAGAAGGATTTGGGGTTCTGGCCCCTCCAAACCTATAATTTAACGATATTGTGTAATCTTCTGGCGGTTCTGATTCGTGACTATCTGTGTTTTTATCTTCATAACTAACGCACATTTGAGGGATTAGGTGATTGGGTATATTAGCATTTAATGCCGTGGTTAGTATACTATAATTCTTTGAAGCGATGTCTAACTTTATTTGTTGTTGTTTTGTTCTTTCTTGTTCGATCTTAAGTCGTACAATTTCAAGTATTGCTGGTTCACTTAGTGGGAAATCAGTTATTTCTCTACCCAAAACCGCCAAAATCCCACTTTTCTCAAGCAAATTAACTTCATTTTCACTCATACTTTCTACTTGAATTCGGGGTAGCCTCGTGGGAGAAGTGGCAGGTTTGGTACCAGACTCTCGATCTGCATCTAGAAGTGAATTAACACTCATGGACCCTGACATGTCTCATGAATTAGCAATGCGGCAATATGAAATTAGAGAAGAAAATGAGGAAAATAGAATACGCAGAGAAGGAGGTAGGCGCATTTCGGGCTGGGGGACGCGACGCGACGCCGCGGTGGGCTTCCGCCATGGCAGGCGATTGTGGTTGAGCCTTGAAGATGGTGGCTTAAATGGGCTATATATTGAAATATTGGATGGTGTGGTTATTAGAATTCTTCTACCTTCATAATAAGCTTCTTATCTTGGTTCCGGATCTTGGGGACGTATTCCTTAAAGTTCCTCCAGTCTATGTATTTATCAATCTTGAACCGCAATTCTTGCTTTAAGAATAAGTTGAGGCCCTCTATGACCCATTGGCGGTTGGTGGTGAGTCCTAGTTCGTCGTGGTAATTGTACTTTATAAATGAATTCGCAAGGGGCTTGGCCCAGCCTGACGTCCATGGATTAAACATCGACAGTTCATTGGATTGGGTGGAATAATCTATAAGCTTGTCAATACTGTAGCTTGGCTCTTTAAGAGAGAACCTACAGTATGAAACATAACTGGAACCGGTGACCTTGGGCTTGAGTATCTTCACAAAAAATGGATCTTTGACTTGGGCGTTGAAAAGCTCTGATAATTTGGAATCGGGTTCAAGATTTTGCACTACTGGGAAGTTAAGAAAGTCGAGCTTCTTGTACCTAATGTTGGTGTTATGGAGGTAATGAGATCCCGATATATCAATCACTTGATCGAATTTGTATGTGTCAATGTTGTTGTTTGAAATAGGCTCTGAAACATCTTTGAACATAGCTTCTAAAACATCCACAGCCATAAGGTCTGGCTTTTTGAAGTTTATTGGAGTCTTCTCTCCTGGAAGTACTATATCTTCGTTTACCAAATCATAGGATATCACTTCAAAGTTCTTGGTCGAAACACTAACCGAATGAGATATTATGTAGTCCACCCATTCCTTCATTTGCTTGAGGTTTGACTCCTTCACTACCATCACAACTTTCAAGGTTTCAAAATCAAATACTGTGGAAACAAGAATTTGTAAGATGGTAATAGAAATGTTAGTATCAGCCCCATTGATCAAAATTCTAGGGTTTTGAAGATCAGACATATGTTGTAACGCCTGTTTGGCCTTACAATAAAGTAATGGTATTGCTGCTGTTTTGGCAAGACTAGGTAAAGAACTCTCTACTGGGAATACTTTACCCTTCTTTGGTGGTATTTCCATATCCGATTCTTGGGTTGAAAAGTATGGATCAATTCCTTCGAGCTTTTCCAAAGTCATTTCATCTAATTTAACAAGAACGTCTTTTGAAGGGTTCAACTTGAGGGTACTGGATAAACCACCCTTACGTCCTGTTGGGCTTAATATCCCCATCACATAGTCCCCTTTGGCAAAATCTTGTACTGTCTTTCCTACATCGACCACTTGACCTGCAAACTCATACCCCAAACCAACTTTGGTATCACTAAGATTGTAGTAGTATTTATTTATCTTGCTGAAGTCAAATGAATTCAATCCTCCATACTTCACTTTTACCAATACGTTGTGGGCTGGAATAGGAAGCTCTATAGTTGGATAGTTGAAATTCACCTCTGTGTCCTTATTGATGACTGAAATATCCTTAACGTGTACCAACTTGAGGTCACCAAGTATTTTGGATGGCTTCTTGGGAAGTGCTGGTGATGAAGGCGGTGAAGTAGGCAATGGCTTTGGCAATGGTTTATTCTTTCTATCCAAATACTGGAGCTCTGGTGGCATCTTTTGAAACGAATTGTATTTCCTTCTCTCATCTTCTATCTTCTTTAGGTTGGCATGATGGTCCTTTAGCTCTTCAGGAGGCGGAGCAAATCCCACCAGCTTCTTAGGTTTAGAAACCTTAGGTTTGGCGTCATCCGATTTATCCAGTTGCGTTTCTGATCCATCTCCTTCTACCACCAATTCATCGTCCACGCTTTGCTTCTGTTGTTCCGTCAAATCAGCTTCCCCCATGCCAACTTCTTCCATTCTGTGTTCAATTTCTGAGATTGCACTGTCAGTTTTTTGTAAGTTACCTGTCATATGCAAAGATCAAAAACCGTAAAATTCGCAATTTTGACACTTTTAGATCAAACATCAAAACAATAGATTGTATAAATAATATAAATAAACATATATGTGGCTTCCAGTGCTAATATGTTATTTGATCCTGCTTTGTATAAGTATTTGGGGGATTCAATTCCATATAAATTTGTTCAAACACCCGGTGTACTTTCTGGTACCTGTTGTTTTGGCGGTGCTTATCCCTGTATCAATTATAGTGTTATTACCGTTGGATTATGTACAACATAATAGTGAAAGTGAAATATTGTGGTTTCTGTTACCAGAGAAGGTGATTTTGTATCTTTGGAAGGGCAAATATTGGACTACTTTCCTACTCACATGGCTTGTGTTACCCATTGTTCAAAATTACTATAAATCAGGCCAGTTTAAACCTTACAATAAGTTTATTGATGCATTAAAGCTGAATTTAAGGACTCAATTAATCATTTTGGCAGTTTCTGTTGTGGCAATTGTGTATTTTAGTTTGGATGTGGGGTTATCTTTTGGTCATATGAAACTGATGGTCATTGCCTTAGCTCATATATACCCATTGATTCTTGCCATCTGGTTAATGGCCCATGGGATGACCAATATTCCCAAAAATAAGTGGGTTTTTGGTAATGTTATGTCAAATTTGAACTACCATTACCTCAAGGTCCCCAAGTTAATTGATGATTTGGAAGATTGTAAGATTCTGTTTAAAGAGGATATCTTACAGGTGTTAGTTCTTTATAAGAATTTCACCAATGTTGAGGACAATTTCAACTACCGGGACTGGATTCTTGAGCTCTACCAGGGGATACCTGAAGATTTGAAAGAATTGATGGAATTACAGTATATGAGTGAAGCTCCGGCTATTTCTCGAGATTCTTTGAACAACGAATTCTTAACCAAATTATCAGGAAAATTCACCAAGAATAAGGCTAAATTAACAGCTCATGAATCAGAATTCAATACTTTATACCGCCAGATCATTTTACTTGAGGATTTGTTGAACACTTCAAGTACCAATCCTCAATTTAGATACGACGGTTTCTTATCGCCAAAATCAAGATTTATTTATTACTATTACATTAATCCAATTTTGAATAGGATCTATTCAATCCTTCTATTTATTTGTTCATTCATTATAATCGAATCGGAAATTTTCCACTCCACAAGATTATCAATCATAAATATCATTCTTACTAGGGTCAAGCACAATTTACTTCAGTTCATAATATGCTGTATAACATTCTGCTACATGTTGATCTGTTCACTTAATTCGCTTACCAAACTCAAGATTTTCAACATGTATCACTTGGTTCCCCATCAATCAGATCCTATTTCTGCTTGTTTTTATGCCACTTATATTGCTAGATTGACCATTCCTTTATCATACAATTTCATCACCTTGTTTATATCGAGAAAGTCCACCTTTGAATCCTGGTTCGGGAAATCAATCCACTTGACAGGGCTTTTCAACTTGATGAATAATTGGATTCCAAGATTGATCTTGGTCCCAATTTTGTTCACTGTGTTTAACGTCTATGATAAATTGAAGAGGAGATTAGGTCTCACATCCGATTTATACGATTCTTTAGGATTTGATGACAACGAAGGAGACATGGAGAATTTGGTGCACAAGAGAAAGGATATGATAATTGTCGAGGCCAAAAGAATAATAACCCGGGAATACAATAAAAGGCAATCCAGCGAAACGCTTCGGCCTTTCAATCTCCAACAGGCTGCCAACACCAATTACGATGCTAACAGGCGGAACTTTGAGGACAGTTTGATGAATATGGATGGAGTTAGTAATAGAATAGATTATCAGGAATACCAAGATACTCCACAGCCATCAGTCTGGAATAGAATAAGCACCCAAGTTTCCAGTCTCGGAGAACAGATCGGTGCTCGGTTCACCAGAAATACTCAGGTGTACCAAGACGAACCGTTGGACTCATTTGACTATGATGATGACCGAATGGTGCTTTAGTAACTTATATAGTTAGTATACGTTCGATTCTGGTCACATTTCAGCGTGGCTCGCTATAGATTTCCGCGAAGCTCGTGCAAGGCATCGCGCGAGCCGCCGCGGGAGCAAAGTGGACCCGGCGAAACCTTCCCCACCTTTGGTGATTTCGTAAATTTAGGACACCTCCAACGCCCGATTGCCTCCCAATTTCCCATAGCCAAAACCACACCCACCTCTCTACGCCACGCCCGTCCTCATAACCCACCACCGTCTCATCCTTTTACCCATAAACCCCAGGACTTTAATATCCATCTCTTCCTCCTTCGCAATCGCATTTTCACGTTCCACAGTTCACATTTACTTTCAAATGTACAGCCAATTGACCAGGCGACTCTCGTCGTCCGTGGTGTTCACGCCCTTACAAGGTCCCAGCAAGTCACCGGTAACCGTAGGGAAACTTCGAGTACCACTTTTGAGTTCTCCCACGCATTTGGGCCATTATACTTCCCGGGTCAACAGGCCGTACAATGAAGACAAATATAGCGCCAAAGTGTTGAATATTAATAAGGAAACGGTGTTTAATTTCAGTGTTTTTGATGGACATGGAGGAGACGAATGTTCGATTTATCTTCAGGATAATTTGAGCGAACAGGTGGAGGCAGCTGATGGGCTTCTTGAGAGTGAAGAGGCCCGAGATGAATTAATCAAGAAGTATTGGAAGAATATTGGCGGTTATTGGAGGCGATGGTATAAACACCGAAAGGATAACTTTGTGAAGATGGTTAATTCCAAAGGAGAGATCCAATTGAGAAATATAAAGGTCCTGGATGACTTGAGTCTCCGAATTCCATGGGGATACCTTAATTGTGATTATAATTTCTTTGAGCTGGAGAACAAGTCTGGTTCTACTTGTACGTCAGCGTTTATTCAGACCATCTACTCAGACGACCAAACATTTAAGCCTGTATTTGAGGATTATTACTTCAACAGAAATACTATATCCAAACTTACCATTGGCCATGTGGGAGACACAAAGGCTATTCTAGTGGATAAGAACGGAGAAGCCCACACTTTAACCCAGGATCATCACCCTTCGAATCCTATAGAGGCATCGAGGCTCCGGAAATACGCCGCCAACTTCTTCATGACTGATTCCTTTGGAGAAGAAAGGTTCATATCCTTAGCGAACACAAGGGCGTTTGGAGACGTTAACTTCAAGCAGATGGGAGTTACAGCCGAACCAGATATCATACAGCTTATAATTGGAGACTATAATACGGTACACTCCAAGCTAACAAGACAGGAAATAGCAGATTATACTGTGGGAGGAATTGGTGGAGATGAAAGCTTTTTAATTTTATGCAGTGATGGAGTAGGAAATGAAATCACTGACCAAGAGGCAGCCGATATCGTCATGAATACATTCAATATGAAAGGCCACAAGAAGGCCACCGCCCAGACTTGTCTGGAAGAAGTAGTTAAATTTATTGAGTATATAGGAGGAGACGATAATGCTACTTGTTTGGTGATACGATTGAATGGATGGGGCCAGTGGCCCGTAAAAGACAGAACAGGAGAGTTGAGACAACAGAGGTTGGAGGATTCATTTAGAAAGGACGATAGATAATATATATTTACATGTAGCCCAGAATCTGGACCGGTTGGCAGTGTATAAAAGTGGTGTGGACGGATCGTACAGCATCAGTTCTTGGAGTACTTATAATTAAACTTCTTTCTGGTGGCCACAAACTCTCCTAACTTATTTCCCACCATATCATCTGTGATCTCTAGTTCGACATATTCTTTTCCATTGTGAACTTGGAATTTAAGCCCCACAAATTGGGGGAGAATCGTACAACTTCTGGCGTTAGTACGTACGGGGGAACCAGTCTTAAGCGCTTCAGCAATAGGTAAGGGAACCACATGAGGCCCTTTCCAGGCTGACCTGGATAAGATTCTGAAGGATGGAAACATAAAAATGTGAAAAATTTCGTGCGCAGATTTAGCTTATAATGTTTGCCCAGCGGTACGACCCGGGGCTTGAACGAAAGAGAAGACATAGTGGAAGTGATAGTGAAGATAATAGTGAAGGGAGTGATGTATCGGATGTGGATGTCAGCGTTAGAGCGGCTAATAGGCGAGATTTGGGTGATGAGAATACGAGTGATGAGCATCTGAGCGATGATAGTGAGACCAGTTCCAGTGAAAGTGACCATGAAACGGATGACAGCGACCAAGGTGATGGTGGGAACAGCGCTAACGATGTGATGAGTCACCTGGAAAGTTCTGAAGACATGGAGGACGATATTGGGGATGTAGAAACGAATAATGAACGAGAAGAGGCTGTAGATGAGGGAGATGAGATGGAAATAGACGAGGATAATTCATCATATACCACCAAACACTCGTCTGTGTTATCCAGATTCCAGACTTCCATGAAGTCACAGCCAGAAGACACACAAGTGGAGGAACAACAGGAAGAATTACACCAAATAGCCCCCATGCCCCAACCAGAGCTTCCTAGAGATCAAAGATTAAAAATTACTTCTACAAATAACCTTGATTGGCTTGCCACACCTTCATATTCATCCCCGGAAACTACCAGGCCATTTACAGAATTCAAACTATCAGAAAACATGTTGAAAAACCTCGAAAATTCTGGGTTTACCCTGGCATTTTCTGTACAAGTGACTGTTATGGAAATGCTTCTAAAAGATATGGAAGACAACAAATTCAGACCGGATTCCAATGGGGATATCCTTGTGAATGCTAGCACGGGGTCAGGTAAGACATTGGCATACTCTATACCCATAATAGAGAGTCTTCGAGACCGGGTGGTTCCAAGAATCAGGGCTGTTGTAATTGTTCCAACTAAACCTTTGGTTTCTCAGGTCAAACAGACGCTATTGAGTTTGGCCAAGGGTACAAATGTTTACGTGATGAATCTCCGTAATGATGTGTCTGTGAAGGAAGAATCAGCTAAGCTTTCAAGTAATGAGCCAGATATTGTGGTGTCTACCCCTGGTAGATTGGTTGAGCATGTGAGTAATGGGTCCATAAGTTTGAAGAATCTTCGTTATTTGGTGATAGATGAGGCAGATAGGCTTCTTAACCAGTCATTTCAGAATTGGAGTAATATAATTATCAACAAGTTGGAGTCGTATCATAAAAATCCCCTTGAGAGCTTAAATTTTAGGGTCCAGAAGTTGATATTTTCTGCCACTTTAACAACAGACGCAGGGAAATTGTCCCTTCTTAGGTTCTACAAACCTAGATTGGTCATTGTAAACTATGAGGATTCTCTTGTGAATGAGATGTTCTCGGTCCCACGCTTATTACTGGAGTTCAGCTTAAGATTCGGATCTAATAAGAGTTCTCTTAAGCCATTGATTCTCACCAAGTTTCTTAAAAGCACCAACAAACTCCAGAACGTTTTGGTATTTTGTCGGTCAAACGAGGCATCCATGAGGCTCAGTAAGCTCATGTCCCTTATAGCATCCAATTTGGACGTCAACATCAAGTGTGAGTACTTAAATTCAACGAATAACAGTACCATGATACGAAATAAAATCTTGAAGAGTTTTGAGGAAGGAACAATCAACATTCTTGTGGTCACAGACTTGATCGCCAGAGGAATTGACATCGCATCAATCACAGACGTGGTAAACTATGAATTACCCAATTCTGCAAGAGAATACGTTCACAGAGTCGGAAGAACTGCCAGAGCTGGTAAAACTGGTAATGCCTACAACTTGATTTTTGGCAAAGGGGAGTTCATTTGGTTCAAGAAAATGATGAGAGATGTCAGCAGACGAGGCGAGGTGGAAGAGATTGACCCAGTGGATGTGGAACAGCATGAAATAGACATATATAGACAGGCATTGGACACTCTCCAGGCCATGAAATAATCCGTATAATATTGGTAGTGCGCGTACCGCCTCTTATCTTGCAGCCATTTCGCATTTGCTCATCTGCCCGCGCAGTATGAGTGATCTTGAAGAGTTAGGCGTAGAAGCGGTAAATCAGGACGATCTTGAGTCTTCAATTACCAAGAAGGCATCCGAGGCATTAGCCGCCAAAGATCAGGAGTTGGAGCAAAAAAGATTGGAGAAAACACAGACAGAAATTGACAAAGTACGGAAGAAAATAGGCGTTTTGGAGAGACAATTGGAAAATCCTAGGACCAAAATTAGTCAGAGAAAGCGGATTAAGGAGGAGATTGAGTGGTTTAACACGAACGAGTTGGCACCCTTACGCCAGGACATGGCGGACATTGTTTCGAGAATGAAGGAGAGCGTAGAACTGGCGGAAGGTGACAGGCAACCAGAGGAAAGTGAGAGAGACTTTTTGATACGAACGGGTAAAATCACTGCTTTTGGGAATGAACGGGCGTTTGAGAATGATGAGGAGGAAGAGAGGAGTCATGTGGTACTCAGACAACCGGGGTTTGAACAATACGAGGAGTGGGATGAGGCGATAGAGGTGGACGAGGAAAGCGAAGATGAGGTTTTTGAGGAGGATGGAAGGGATGATGGAGACGAGTTGGTATACCAGCGGCGGTTACGGCACTGGATCAAGCGCAGAAAAGCGCTTAGGAGGTCTGAAGCCGGAGAAGATCACATGGAGGAGGAAGAACAGGAAGAAGAGCAATATAGACCACACCCTCGAGTTCCAGACTCTCACCTAAACCAGTTCAGAATTCCTGGAGACATCCACCCGCTGCTCTTTGACTATCAGAAAACGTGTGTACAGTGGCTTTGGGAGCTCTACAATCAGAAAACCGGAGGGATAATTGGTGACGAAATGGGTCTTGGTAAGACAATTCAAGTTATTTCATTTATAGCGGGTCTTCATTATTCCAAGCTTCTTGACAAGCCAGTTTTGGTTGTGGTTCCAGCCACGGTGTTGAACCAGTGGGTGAATGAGTTCCATAAGTGGTGGCCTCCTCTACGGTGTGTAATCCTCCACAGTATTGGATCGGGTATGGGTAAAAAAGTTGACGAGTCCAAACTTGAAGAGTTCCTACAGAACGAAGAAGCAGGAAAACAGGACACAAGGTTGACAGGACTTAGCAACCAGATAAATGCCAAAGAAATTGTCAACACAGTGATGGAAAAAGGCCATATTCTTATTACCACATATGTCGGACTTAGGATTTATTCAAAACATCTCCTTACGAAGTCTTGGGGGTACTGTATACTTGATGAAGGACACAAGATCCGGAATCCCAACCTGGAAATTTCATTGCTTTGTAAGCAAATCCGAACCTACAATCGAATTATCCTAAGCGGAACCCCAATCCAGAATAATTTAATCGAATTATGGTCATTGTTTGACTTTATATTTCCGGGTAGATTGGGAACTCTCCCCATTTTTGAACAACAATTTGCCGTCCCCATTAATATGGGAGGGTATTCCAATGCCACCAATCTCCAAGTACAAACAAGTTACAAATGTGCAACCATTTTAAGAGATCTTATATCTCCGTATTTATTAAGAAGACTCAAACACGATGTGGCCAAAGATTTACCCAAAAAACTGGAAATGGTTTTATTCGTAAAACTTACGAAATATCAACAAGATATGTATGAAAGTTTTCTTCAAAGTGAACAATTAAATTCTATTATTAGAGGTAAACTTAATATGCTAATGGGTGTTGACATTTTACGTAAAATATGCAACCATCCGGATCTAGTAAATCGGAATACCAATTCAAGTGACTACGGAAACAGCAAGAGGTCGGGTAAACTTGAAGTAACTAAAAAACTCATCCAGCAGTGGGGGTTGCATAACCATAAAATATTGATATTCTGTCAAACCCGACAGATGTTGGATATACTTGAAAAATTTCTTATCAAATTAAGCAAATTAGGCGAAAATGGACAAGAAACTGGTGAAACTTTTGATTATTTAAGGATGGACGGAACCACCCCTATTAAGAAACGACAAAATTTGGTCGACAGATTCAACAATGATCCGGAATTAACCGTATTTTTACTTACTACCAAAGTGGGAGGATTGGGGATTAACCTTACAGGAGCCGACAGGATAATCATTTATGACCCGGATTGGAATCCGTCTACCGATATGCAAGCTCGAGAAAGAGCCTGGAGATTAGGACAGAAGAAAGATATTGTTATCTATCGACTCATGATTACAGGAAGTATAGAAGAGAAGATTTATCATCGTCAGATATTCAAGACGTTTTTGACGAACAAGATTTTAAAAGATCCCAAGCAAAGAAAATTCTTTAAGATGAATGATCTTCACGATTTATTTAGTCTTGGAGACCAGGAAATCGATGTACAACCCAAGACCAATGATGATTTCATGAAAGTGGCCGATAGTATGAAAGTAAGTGAAATTCAAGGAGTTCATGGAGTGGACAATTTTGAAGAAGAACACAAGAATGAAGAAGACCAAATAATGGAAGGAATCTTCTCCCATTCCAACGTGAAAAAAGTAGGACACGAAGAAATCCTCGAGTCCAAACAGAACGACGGAATCTCCAAGGAAGTGGATAAAATCGTAGGAGAATCACTTAAACTCTTGAATGAGCTGAGGAAGCTAACCAGGAAGAATAAAATCGGTACACCTACGTGGACCGGGAAGTTTGGTAAAGCTGGTAAAACTATACGAGGACCCAGCCGGAAAGTAGGTAATAAGATTTCGAGTGGGATGTCGTCAAAGAATATTCTTTCGAACATAAAGAAAAAACCTCGAGTGGAAGCTCCTGAACCGGATTTATTACAACACTTGATCAGACTATTCGGTGAGTCCCAATCGGGGAAATGTTCTGCGAGATCCGAGGGTCAAACCACAACGCCCGAGGGTCAAACCAGTAATTACGGAGGTGAAACTCGGACGACATCCGGCCCCACCCCCGTAATTGATCAGGGGGTAAATTCCGACCAATTAATCAGGTCAAGTGGTGAATTGACCTCTAATCAGGTACTTTTGGGGCTTAAATCTCGTATAGATATAAAAAATCCCAAAGATGTGATGATTGTACGAAATATGTTAAGTAAAGTCTGTGATTGGGATAGTAAAAACAAAAAATGGGGCCTTAAGCCCGAATATAAATAAGCTTCTCGTATCATCTAAATAGGTAAGTATGTAATACATTCGGAGTTCAAATTCGATCAACCGGAAATTAAAAAAATGGCAACCAGAGGCGGATTGGTCGGTTTTGGGTAGCTTGATGCGGATGTTCGTCGGCTGCCGTGCAAGCGTGGCACGCCGCTGGCCCTACATGGTGGGCGCTGGGTCCTGCACACCCGCTGGTGCCCAGTCCTGCACGCACCTGGCGCCGCTCCCGCGGTAGCCTGGCACTAATGCCCATCCCGCAATGCGAATCTATTATGCTTCTGAAGTTCAGGTTTATCGATAAATGTCCCAAACCCGTGGTGGATACCGGTTGTACAAACTGCTCAATAAGATTCAATCTCCCCATCAAACAGGACAATCTTAATAACACAAAAGTCCAACCGTGGAAACATGTATTGATCCTTAGTCACGGATATAATACGGTATTTGACATTCCATCTAACATCTACCAACAAGGCATCGCCAAACAATTAAGACAATGCTACATGCAAAAAAACTATAGTCAGCATCCCATATTGTTTAGTCACATATTTGGAAGTAATTTTACTGATAAACCCGAGATTCAGGGTAATAATAGTGAATTAGTGTACATATTTCCCGACAATATTCGAGTTGAATTCCCTAATAGCCATATAAACGAATTTGTTGACCACTATTTAACCCCTACCGATGCACCCGCCACCCCGGTACATAATCCATTTAAATCCCCGATCAATCAGGTACATAAACCCCCCAATAAGGTACATAAATCCCAAATAGTAGACCCACTGATTTTTCGTCAAACGGCACTTGGCGGGTCAATGTACTTGGTATGCGGCCACAATTCAAGGGATGAACGGTGTGGACAAATTTCTCCATTAATTGTAGACGAACTTAAACAAGTAACTTCAGATAAAGTTGCATACGTAAGTCATATTGGTGGTCATGCATATGCTGGGAATGTTGTGATTTACCCAGAAGGAATTTGGTACGGAAGAATTGGAGCTCCCCAAGTACAAGGGATTGTAAATAGTTATAAGAATGGGGAAATAATCAAACCCTTATATAGAGGATTGGTATGAATTAGGAAAATTTTATATGGAATACAATATAGAACTTATGCTTAAGCACAATACCTAAATAAACGAAACAAGTAGATAGTAAATCTTGATATTGCATTCAAGGGCTTTTAATGGGCCGATCTTAGGTGTACGGCAAGCTTAGGGTCTAGACATTCCAACAAAGACAAAGTGGTGGGATGTAGTAGTCGGAATTGAAAAATGTGCAATTTAATATAATTTAATACCACGCCACCGCCCTAAATAATTGGGTTCAAGGTACAACAATTACTACCAAATGTCGCCAAAATTACCTTAAACCGGCGTATTTAATAAATTACCGGTCCCACTTGGAGGTCGTGCGGAAATAGATCTGGTGCTGCAGACCCCCGAATTACCAGTTTCATAATTAATTTCCGACTCAATTTTCTAATGGTACTTCCGGAATTAGTGTCTTTGCGCGATACATTAACTAATTTGGGTTTCATGCATGCACTTCCAATAAATTTTTTAAATTTTTTTTTTTTCATTTTTTGGTGAGAAAAAGGATTATAAACAACGAACAAAATCTTTTGAAATTGTTTTTTAAATCTTTTGTCCAAGTTTTGAACCGAATTTTTTTATCGTTGTTTGAATTATTAAACGCTTTGATCCCAAAGTTTTGTAATTTACAAAGACTACTCATATTTAGTCAAGAATTTTGGAACAAATTTCAACAAATTTTATAACAAAATGTCGAGTCTTGAGGCATCAAATGGAGGAAATAATGGGAATGGTCAAATAGGTGGTAATCAACTGGGAATCCTCAAATCTAATGTATCGAATGCTTCCACAAATCCAACTTCCGCCCATAGTTTAGGAGGAATTGGCGGAAATGCTACCACATCCGCCGGTCATGGTCAAGATTTAAAATATAATAACTCAGTAATGCATCAGCAAAGTCCTAATCATTCCATTCCATCGTTAAATTTACCCCCAACGCCTTATTCTCAAATCCCCCAACAATACCGGTATTATAATGACCAATATCAATACTATAATCAACAAAATAACTATCCATATTACATGTATAATCAACAAGGAAATTACTATAATTACTACCAAAATCAACAAAGAAATCAACCCCAAGGAGGTCCTCAAGCAGGCCCACAAGCCCCCAATCAACCGGGTGCTCAACAAATCCCCCAACAGGCCCCCCAACAAGTTCCACCTGGAGCTTCTCAGGCTGGCCCTCAGTCCCAAGTTCCCCAAATCCCTCAACAATCACTGGTACCACAATCCCAACCTCAATCACAAGTCCAACCGGTGCCCCAATCTTCCCAGCAAAGCCAAACCAGCTCCACAAACGACTTGAATGTTAATTCGAGCTCTTCAGTAGGTCAATATCAACCACCAGGAATTAGACCAAGAGTTACAACCACCATGTGGGAAGATGAAAAAACTTTATGTTATCAGGTTGATGCCAATAATGTATCAGTGGTTAGAAGAGTTGATAATAATATGATTAATGGGACAAAATTATTAAATGTAGCCCAAATGACTCGAGGAAGAAGGGACGGGATTTTGAAGAGTGAAAAAGTAAGATATGTGGTAAAGATTGGATCTATGCATTTAAAAGGAGTTTGGATACCATTTGAAAGAGCTTTAGCTATGGCTCAAAGAGAAGGAATTGTTGACTTATTATATCCATTATTTGTCAGAGATATTAAACGAGTTATTCAACAAGGTATCAGTCCAAACAAAGGATCTAATTTTGAAGGATTAGCACCACAAAATCAATCACCAGGTCAACCCGTTGCACCCCAAATTACCAACCATAGTTATTATGAACAAACCAATCAACCTAGCCAAACCGGTCCACAACAATCAGCATTACCCCAAGCAAATCCCCCTTCAAATCAACCAAATTCAGTACCACCAAATCCTCAACCAGGTACTGCACCCGTTTATGGATATCAACAATATTACCCTTCAGCCACCAATCAATATTATCCATATAACGGATACTCCTATAATAATCAAATGTATCCTCAATATCAATATCAACAAAAGCCAAAAGAAGAAAAAGAGGACCATAAAGATTAATGGTGATCCCCTTCATATCTAATTAATCAGCACCATTCAATTCCATTATGTATTTTTATAGAAGTTAATTATGTATTATTAATGCAATAGAGATGCGATCTTCCCCCAGAATGCTTATGCATTCTGCTAAATGCATTCTGCTAAATGCACCTAATGCAATGCACTTTAACTAGTTCGCCTCATCGATCGCCAATGCGAACTTGCCTTAGAATTCCTGGTTATATCCACTCCTTTCTGTACATAGTAATGTGCATTGTCAGATTGATGCGATATTTCACCCTTTTTCATAACCGGTTCATAACCGGAATGTTTTTTTTATTGTATTGGTGTATTTTTTATTGTAGGAGTTATTGTGGTAAATGATCTAAGATTAGGCTTTGAAATGATAAGTATAATTATTTATCGTTTAGGTATTTAATACCTTCGGAAATGTACCAGCATGTGGAAATTTTAGCGTAATTTCATTCAATAGAAAATTACCTGCGGAATCTAAACTATAATTCCGGCCCACCTGAAATTTTGTCATCAAACCTTATTGTTTTGGTTGCTAATTATTGCTAATTATTGAATAGGGTTTATTTTATTTTTTAATCAAAGTATATTACCATCACTCAAATTTCAGGTTTAAACTTCGTGGCATATTCCGTCCGATTCCTACGGGGTCTCGGGGGGGGCCTTCCTGCCGCTTGATGCCCTGGGCGGAATGTTGCATCTCAAGGTGCACGGTCGGAAGTCATTTTTTAAGCAATATTTCTTATCACCTTTGTGGTTTAGTTAGGCACAGTTAGATTTCTAAATCGGTGAAAACTTGATTTAGGCGCTAGCTTACATTAGTGAAAAATCTGTGTATTTATGTAGGGTGCAATTCATGCATGGGTACCGCAGGGAGCATATGTCGTCGTATGCGTCATTTTTACGAAATTTCTTGATCAGGAGATAATTAGGTGATTTAACTGGTAAATTTGGGTATGATCATAGGTGGACATGTCCTAAATAAGGTGAATTAATGTATTATGGGTTTCATATTGGAATCTTTGGGTTTTTTGATTGTCTCGGTAAGCAGATCTCTTACTGCTTTAGTTATGCAGTGTCTAAGCGAAACATCAACGGGCGTTTTCAATACCTATAACCTCTGTAAAATAATTTACCAGTATATGAGCCATTTATTGTCCTCGGATACTGGTCTATATGTGTTTCTGGAGTGCATTAAACCTTTCCTGTAACTTTTATGGGAGCTCCATATACGAGAGGATTTACACGAGTAATAGGAATACATGCATTTTTGACACAGGTTGATCTGGACCTTGTTGATTCTTGAAGTGTTGGACCATATACACGAACGTATAAGAGTCGTTATTAACTAATCAGCCTATAACATGTGTAAACTCCCCCCGTCTAATCAAGGTTTTTTTCTCAATACAAAAAAATGGTGCTTCTCACATTGTAAATCTTTCCTATTTAGCTCACACCACAGGTGAACCGACATATTTGTTGCATGATGCATTTGGAACCACATATATCACCCAAATATATCTCCATATCCAGTAAAAATGGGTCTGGTGCCGTTCAACCTTACCAGCTTCCTTGTCAGGTCTGTATACAGAAGACCGGCAAAAGCAAAATGTCGGGGCCACACGGAATCTTGTTCCAGTTCCAGCTGCAACTCCAGTTCCAGTTCCAGTTCCAGGTGGATTGTCGGTTTACCGGACTCCCAGTAGTTTAACCTTTCTTGGAAAGAATGATTTTTGCGTCGTACTGTATTGTTGTACTGATTCGGTGCTGTAACGAGGCTTTAAACTCCTAACCCTTTATTATCATACTGAATTTTGAGTACCATCACCCAAGCGTCAACAAATTGGAATTTTTAACCAAGGCAAGCTCAAACGGGTAAATGCAGGGACTACGCCTAAGAGAAGACACATTGTCGGCCGCGTGCATGTGAATCGACAAACCCTACCGGAACCTGCCACGGAACTTTAAGGTTGGCGTCTATTTATAGAAAGCGGGCCAGGTAGCGGTGGTAGACGAAACTACACTAGCGATTCAGGCCGGTTCAGGAACGGGTGATATACAGGTTCGGGGTGTGTATTTGTATACACTCTAAATCTTGGACTGGGATGCTTCGATGTCCTTCTTCACTTTCTCAATCTCTTGTTCTTTCAATTTTATCAATTCCTTATACTTATTTACTTCCTCTTCCTTGGTACCAAATTTTTGGTCTAAGGTGAACGATCTTAACTTATCTTTCTTCAACACCAACTTCTTCAAGATGGTGGACACGGTAAATATGGCTAATTCAAGGTACAATACCGCTCCACTTAAATATAAGTTCCTCTGGGAATAGAACTTGGAGGCAAGCTGGTCGTTGGTCAACATGGAAGACGAGAAAGATGAATTACTCGTGGTGTAGTATGGATTCTTCATATAGTCATATTTTTGTAATCTGTTAAGGCAATCCACAAATTGTAATCCCAAGATAGTCGTGAGGAAAATCACACCCACCTTAAAATTACTGGATTTTTCAAGTACCTGGATCACGTGGATGATCTTTCGTCTTACTACATGTGGCAATGGCAATACCATTGCCAATAAAATGGACATTTGCACGCACAAAGTGGTAAACACCATAGTCATTTGAATACTCATGGTGATGTGGAAGAATTTCAGTTGCTGCGCGGATTAAGTATCAAGAGACGTGGGAGCACCGACGGTGATACGCCACGGGGATAAACTTGGGTGTATATTCTGCTAGAGTCCGTAAGCTCTCTTGGCGTAGTTGTAGGCGAAGATGGAGAAGGCGATCATTCCCCCAATTATACACCAAAACCACGCCAAACCATCGTAATCCTGGCCTGGAACCAAGCAATTCATTCCCCAGAGACCAGTGACGACATTTATGGGCAACACAATGGTTCCTAAGATGGTGATCTTACCCAACACATCATTGGTGTCGTTGTTGACTTGGGTCATGTCGATGTTGATCTGGGCAAGGTAGTTGCTGTGGAATCTGGCTAACAATTTCTCGTAGTGGTTTAAAGATTGGGTCATGGTGACAATGTGATCCTGGATATCTCCCAAGTACATTGTGATTTCCAGCTTGGTTTGCTGGCTGGTGGATCTTGTGATGGCATCGGATTCGTTGAGTCTCTTGCTGAATCCCTTGATGACATCAGCCTTGGATCCTAGTAAACGAAGGATGGACATAACCCGCTTTCTACACTCTCCGATTCTTCTAAGCATGTCTCCCTTTCGCTTCCATCCAAGAATCTTGGATGACGATTTAGATGAACTGGAAGATGTCTTGGACTTTGTACGGGATCCAAGGAGGGTGTAGCCATTCTTGTCCACGGTACTTTTACTTCTCTGTCTCTTGAAAAAAATATTCTCTGGCCGGCTTTCTTCCTCGTCTTCCAGCTCCAGTCCCAGTTCATCCGAATCATTCTCCCCGGCATGCATTCGGAGGATCGCTTCCTCTATAGAATTGACTTCCTCTTCGATACTTTCAATCATAGGCGCAAACGAGTCTGTTATATCATCAATCAAAGCATACAGAATCCAGTCTGATGATACTGTGAGGTAGTCCTTGAGCAAACGGGCTCTTCTTCTGACATTTATGGGATGGGGAGTAGGAGAGAAGTGGAACGTTATGACTCCATGCTTGAATACAATCATGTACATGGATAAAGGTGATAATTCGCCTTCTCTGATTTTCTTACCTTGGCTTCTGTGGGAGGTTGTACTCCTGGACTTCTTGAAACTAGACATTTGATCTGAAACATCTTGAGTTCTTTTGAACAATTGGTTTATGGCCCGTTTGATGATGTTGTTGGTGTCCAGGTTGATATCTTGGAGTTCTTGTAGCTTATTGAGCTTCTTTTCGTATTCCTTCTTCCTCTGCTTTCGTCTTTCGTACACTATATCAAACGATGTGAAACATATAAAATAATAGGATTTGAATAACTCCACCTTCTCTCTAGCTTCTCCAAGGAAAATGTCTTCTGTGGTGAGCGGATGGATTCCAAACGTCTTGGAGAGGACTTTCATCTCCTCCTCAGTGGGATTAAGAACGTCGAGCCAGAACGGGCTGATTTCAGGACCATACTCTGTAACTGTTCCAGGAGTTTGACTAAGTATCTCTGCTCCAGCCTTGCTTACAGGAGTTCTGCTTGGAGTATCTGCTCCCGAAACTGCAGTCTGCCCATTACCTGGGCCCAAAGCAGAAGGCCCGCCTCCAGACACCACACCGGAGCTCAAAATACCAGCAGCTCCAGTAGCTGGGGAGCTGACGATATTGTTTCCGGTGATATTAGGTGACATAAACACACTTGGAAGATTGGCCTGAGACGGAGCTACACTTGCTAAAGCATCCAAATTAGAATAGTGCTCAGGCGAAAATAAGTCCTTCAACTCCAAATTGTCCTTCTCTTCCTTGTTCTCTTCCTGCATGTCCCTCCACTTTTTATTTAGGTCCTTGGGGTGGTCTTTAACCGTGGTTCTGGACTCATTTATGAGAAGACCACTTAAGGTAGGAGCATGAATAGTATTGGTTAAGTCATCCCTGAAGTACGTGAATCTACAGAGCTCTTCACTTGCCCGCTTGTTAAGTATGGGGACCGTCTGAGTGAAGTCATTGGACTTGTCCCAGGGCTGTAAGGGCGTAGGAGTCACCTTTAAGGATGGTCTAGAACCAGGAGATTCCACTTCTGTGTTTTCTACGTTCGCCACCGAGTGCAAGTTGAAGTTTACATGTTCTGATTTCTTATCGTTTCCCAATTCTTCTAGCTCCTGATCGACAAACTCTTGAAAAACTTTCAAATCAGGCCAAACTTGCTCATTGGACTCTCCTTCCACGTAGTAATCTGGAAAACACACATCATCTAGAGACGTAGAATCACTGGAGTGTTCACTGGAGGGATTGGAGTGTCCAAACTCCATCAGATTCATGCTTGCATGATCAAAATCCTCTTCTGGCTGCTTTCCCAAATACTTGCTCTGCTCTTTGGCATACTTATCCATATCAAGAGCCACTGATTTAAAGGCTCGGGGGCTTGTGGGGCTGATGGATTCACTAGTGGAGTTAAAGTTTCGAAGATTCTTATTAGTTAGCGGCAAAGATTCGTCGTTTCGGTGGTAACTTCCTGGTTTATAGGTATTAAACTGACTGTTCATGACACTGTTTCTGCGTCTTGTTCTGGCGGGCGACGAGTGCTGATGAGCCAAATCGTCGTAGTCTCGATGGTCTATGAATGCTCCGTTGGAGTAGTCATCCTTCATGGACGACGACGAGCTGTCGCCTGCTTTGTCGTACGGAGGTTTGGCCATTGTGGTGGGAGGTTTAGATTGCTGGGCGCGATAAGGAGCTGGGGCCCGGGAGCCGCGCACCAGTGGGCTCGTTGGGGGCCCCAACCGCTTGCTGGGTGGGCCCGCCCAACCGTACGCCGCGAGGACGCGCACGGGCCGCCTCAGGCACACCCCAGAGACAGAGACTACGTTCGTCCTTTTGTATATTACTCTTCTTCACTATCACTAACTACCTCTTTTGACTTCACTTTCTTCTCCTTGACTGGCTCATCCTTCAATCCCTCCAACGCCTTATTGATTTCTTCCTTTGACTCAAGTAGCTTTTTCCACAACTCTTCACTTAGAGAGATTCCTTTCTTACCAGGCTTCTTCTCTCCGGTGGCTTTGTCTACATAGAACTCTCTGATATCTACCAACGTCATATTCTTGAATTTTCTGACGGTGACCTGTTTTTTGTCGTCCAATGGGACGATGGTTTCTTCTTCTCTGGGTCTTTTGGACATAGTTTTGGAACGTGTGGTGCGAGAAGTTATGGGGGCGCGACTTGGGGCGCGAGAGGGCGCTAGAGCTGGTGCGAACTGGGCCCACCGCTGGCGGTGGTTCAACATACCAAAGCATTGTCTATATTAATCTAATTACGCTTGCAGAAAAGATCATGGATGGGGGATTCCTGAACTCCATGACTCATTAAAGTGGTGTCCTAATATCTCCTTGACTTCTTCAAACTTCTTTTCGTCCTGGTCGTTGATTCCTTCACTGTTCAATTTTACAGACCAGTAGTTGGTTATGGCTACTTTCAACTCTTCAACTGACGATAATCCCAAGACGATGGATGTCTTCTTATTCCATGTTAAATTGGAAGGATCAGAGGTACCTTTTAACGTGTCAAAAAGCCATTTCTTGTAGGAAAACCTAGTGGCTAACTCTGCCAACTCCAAATTGTACTTCTGCTGCAAGTGGTGGGCCACGTCATCCACAGATTTCTTCAAGTCATCTGGCGCTGGATGAAACGAGTGAGTTACCTGGGACCTAAGCATGGACATGGACAAAATAGACCCGTTCATAATCTTTTTGACACCACATTCTGTAAAGAATTTATCGTAGTACTCAAATAACTTGATGTTCTGTATACATCCATGGCAGTACGACAAAATAGCATCTACTGGACCAATTTCTGGGTCATTCTTGGCATTCATAGCCACCTTATATAAGAAATCAACTGGGTATCCGGTAATACCAATATTCCTCACTATTCCTTCACTCTTCATCGCTTTTAACTCTTTCAACGCTTCATATAAGTCCTTCTCTTCCCCAAACTCGATGTCATGAAGGTAAACCAAGTCCAAGTACTCGGTGTTCAATCTTTCACACGATCTCTCTACTGACTTTCTAATAGCAGCCCGGGAGAAGTCAAACTCATCCAACCGAACCCTGCCGGCCTTCGTACAAATGAAGTATGATTCTCTGGGCCATTTAGATGCTAATTTCTTCAACTCCTTCCCAATAAGAATCTCAGAAGGACCATAATATGGAGAAGTATCGATGGCGATCAAACCAAAATCAAACGCCATATCTAAAATTTCATAGATCGGAGAAGCTTCGGGATTATCGGTATATTGATAATTGAATGTAGCGCCCCCAATAATCAATGGAGGTAAATCATTTATGGAATAAGGAATTGGTGGCAGCTTTGGACCCACGGCCTGTTCTGTGATCATCATCTTGCCATGTGCGATGATGCGCAGAAGTTCTGATAAGGACCGTTGGGTGGGTGCACGCTGAAGACAACAAGTCACGTGTAGCTGGGGTGTGGAACTGTGGCCGGGGAGTTTGGGAGGAATTCGAACCGCTTTGGTGGATATGACTTATCATATTTGTATTTGTAAAATGCAACGTATTTGTGGCTGTAAAATGATTGACACAAAAAATTTTGCAGCAATTTTTCTCAGGTAAAAGAGGTACATTATCCTATTTCCTATATTATATCCTATATTAAAACAACTCGTCACCTTCTATTATATAATTTCCTGGTACTAATCCTACACTTCCCTCCATATCCTCACAGTTGGACCCCAACTCACACAAATACCAGTTATCAGGTTGTTTGTGAATCACATAAATGTGCCATCCTTTCTTAAAAACTAACTCTCCGTGGTGTTGTGGTTTATAACTATAACGGGCTTTTGCTTTCACTAAGTATGGCTTTTTCGTGATGGGTGTGACCTTGTTGATGACGGAGTTCAAGTTGGTGAAGGACTTAGCTCTTGATAAGGATCTTTGAGGACTCATAGACTTGGCAGCATCAAAGTTTACTGAATCGTACATGGACTTTGGTCTTACTGATTGTTTGACAGGAGATCCATTCATTCTAACATCGGTCCTGGATTTTGCATCCGGAGACTTAAAGCTGATTGACTCGAATCTGGTAGGTACTTCGTCATGATCATCTACTTCTTGACGCATTTTATATGGGGTATTGTGAGTAGTTCTTGATTTCATCATCTCATCTTGCTGTCTGGAGAGTCTCAATGACTTTCTGTACTGGCTTACATCCCCGTTACCTCCAGAGTTCAAATCTTCTAGGGCCTTAGCTATGAAATCAATTGAGAAATCCTTGGTAATAGGAGTTTTTGAAGGTGATACCTCTTGAATTGTCGACAGACTAACTGATGGGAGCTCCTTGGACTTAAGGTTAAGCTTCTCTTGGAATTGATTAAGTTGCCTGTTCTTTCTGGGAGAAGCCCAATTTCTCTCTGATGAGTTTGAAGAGTAATTCGTAGGATTCGAGTAGTTTGAAGACCCGTTACTCTCATTGAATTTGTGAGACTTGAGAGAGAAAACGTCTGTCTTCTCATCAGGACTTAGATTGTTGGCACTGTAGTTCGACTTGGTATCTTCTGGTTTAGGAAGCTCAAGCTTGGAAAGAGGAGCCGATGGGAGTCCTTTTGATTTGAAAGGTGAATCAAACTTGGAGGAATTGCTTGGCGAATGTTCTGGGGAAATTCTTTGGCTTGGAGATTCTCTGTTCGAGTCTCTATGAGCAAGAGGACTTGAAGGCCCACTTGCTGCTCCTCTTTGAGTCATATTAGGAGCTGGAGTACGTGGATCTTCAGGTACTTCAGATCTTTGTGTATGGGAATAAGTTGAGTAACTTCTGGATAACAAATGATTGAAATCGGGGTTTTCAAAGTTAGCAGCTTCATAATGCATATCATTCTCATCATTCAAGCCTTTCATAAAGTCCACAAATTCTGGATCAATGAGAATCTTGTCTCCTGTTCCATACTTATTACTAAAGTCTTGAATATCTTGGGGAGGGGAGATTTTTGCAAAAAAGCTTCTTGCAGAATCTACAGACTGATCTTGGTCAACGCATAAAGTTGCCACATTGTTACAGTAGTTGAAGCAGTTGATCTTCACCAATTGAATTCTTTCGATTTCCAATTGATATACTTCGTTCAAAGCCATGAGCCAGTCTCTTTGGAAAACTTCATTGATTTTGTTGAAGTTTTCAATTGAAATACGGTAATTCTTTTCATTGTTTCTCAACCCTTGGTTCAACTTTGCCATTTTGGCTTCATTCTTCTCCAACTCCTTACCCCAAGTGGTCTGAATGGCCAACCCAAGAGACTTTATCTGAGAACAGTTTTGTTTGTATGTTTCTTTGGTCATCTGTAAGTCCTTTAAAATGTCCTGTTTTTTTCCCACCAACTTGTTCATGTGGCCCATAATCTTCTTCGTCTTTTTGTGGTACATAACATAGAAATGGTGGAGTTTATCATAGTTGATCTGATTGACAGATTTGATAAATTTATAATTATGCTTGATCATCTCATTGTTCTCGTAATTGAACTTATTAAGAGACGTCTTCAACATTCCAGTCTCATGGGACCCCAATGGTAACAGATTAAGTCTCTCCAACCGACGATTATATTCTTTTTCAATGTTTATTCTCTCAGTATAGTAATCTAGCAATTCGTGCATTGTAGCCAACGAATTCTTAATTCGAGTAGTAATTTGTACATATCCATTGTCCAGCTCGCCCCAAAAGTTGTTTACAAACACAGTTTCTTCACTATTGACTTGTTTGGCTCTGTTCATGGCCGTATGGGAAGAAGTAATAGACATGTTTATGGAGATTTTATGAATTGTGAAATATGTGCGATGTTTATATGTTACCTAATTGGGAAGGTGTGAGAGGCTGGAGATAGGCGAAACTGAAGTGGGAGGGATGCAGGGCGTGTGGGACGGTGAACGATGTGTCTTGTGGTTTGTGACATACACCTGGCGCCTACCTTAGGGTTCTGTGCCGTTCAGGACTACTATGCTGGTGGGTGTCGTGGGGTGCACAAATGTCGCTGATTTGCAGCCAATTAGCATCCAATAACTGTGTGTTCTCTTCACTGCTACGGTGTCGTACCGCCGTATACTGAGCTCTGTTTGTTTCCTTCATCACCCACTTCTGTATTATACAAAGTGTGCTGGTACCACTTGATTCCTGCTGTCACGTGCCATGACTCATGAACCAAGCATCTCTGTTTGTGTGCTCTTCCGCCGCTTGTTTCTCCCCCAAACTTAGTCCATCTTGTCCCAGCCAGTTCCCCGTCATAATCCGAGGATATTCTAACCCTTCCACTCCTACCAACTTGCTCCTTCCGTGTTTCCAGCGGGCATTCGGTTCAGCCTTCCGGACTGTGGATCGCGAACTGTCAAAATCCAAGCATAATCTTTCTTCACTATGACTTCTTCTTATAAGGAAAGCTCCTGGTATAAGAGGTCCATGACGGTGTTCCACTATGTGGTATCGCAGTGGTTCTTTGTGGCACTTGGGATCTTTATAATGTTGGCGTATTTTTTCCCCGATTTCGCCAAGCTGAATGGAACTTTGAAAGCTCAGTATGTAATATCTTATGGTGCTGTGGCAGTGATATTCTTGGTAAGTGGACTTTCTATGTCCACCAGAGACTTGGTGAAGAATGCATATAACTGGAGAGCTCATTTTACGGTTTTGAGTACGTCTTTCTTAATAACTAGCGCTATAATTTATGGTATAGCAACCGGCATAAAAGCGGCCCATGACGGGGCCATAGATCCCTACTTGCTAGTAGGTTTGATAGTCACACACGCATGTCCAACCACTGTATCTTCGAACGTTGTTATGACGAAACAGGCACATGGGAACGATGTTTTAACTTTATGTGAAGTTTTTATCGGGAACATCTTGGGTGCCTTCATAACTCCTGCTTTGGTACAATTATACATGAAAGGACAATGGTCTTTTGGAAACCCAACGTTACAGCCTGATGGCCCAGATCTTTCTATCCAGGACTTATACGCCAATGTCATGAAACAATTGGGATTATCCGTTTTTGTACCCTTATTCGTTGGACAAGTTGTACAGAATGTGTTTCCAAAACAAACCAAGTGGACGCTTACTACGTTCAAATTAAATAAGGTTGGTTCCTTTATGTTGGTTCTCGTCATGTGGCAATCGTTTTCGACTGCTTTTGCTCAAAATGCTTTTGAGTCTGTGAGTCATGCTTCAATCATTTTCCTTTGCTTCTTTAACGTTGGTATCTACCTTTTCTTCACTGCTTTTTGCTTTTTGTATGCAAGGCCATTCTTTATTAATAGAATTTTTAGCACCCCATTAGAAGAATCCAATTCCAAGGCCTATAAAATTTGCTATAAAATTTTCAAACCATTTTATTACAACAAAAAAGATACCGTTGCTGTTATGTTATGTGGACCTGCAAAAACAGCAGCCCTTGGTGTTTCCTTAATTACCTCTCAGTATGGTTCGGATAACCCAAAATTGGGTATATTGTTGGTGCCATTAGTTTTGTATCAAGCGGAACAGGTTTTCACAGCTGGTATATTGACCAACTTCATGAGGAAATGGGTACATTCAGATGACGTTAAAGAAGACTCCGAGTCACAGGCAGGCCCCTCTACTGGAAATAATGAAGAGCCAAGTGCTGCCGATATAGATGATACTCTGAATCTGAGTACTGGTAAACGATAATATTTAATATATAATAATAGACAATCAAAAAAAAATTTGAATTTAAATTTTTAGTAGGAATGACCTGAATGCTTTCAAAGTTAAACTAAAAGCAAATACAACCGTTCTCTCTTTAATATATTTAATAGTACAATTTTGCAATTTTTACAAAATGCGCTTTTTGCAGCCAAACAAAACAAAACATACATTTACTATAAGGAATTAATTAAAATAGTAACAAACTGGAAAAACAAACATGATCAAGAGACAATAAACAAAAGTGACAAAATCAGAAAAAAACTTTTAATCTTCTAGCTCCACTATCGGAGACTACTTCTACCTTAGGAGAAGAAGAAGCAGCAGCAGCACCAGAAGCACTAGACAGGGCAGTAATTGACATAGATCCGGACAGGGATCCGGTGACGGTACTAGAGCCAGAGCTGGAGCTACCTCCCTTGACTAACTTCAAAGACTTACATCCATCTGGAGCGTTTCCATCTCCATAAAAAGTAACAGCGTAAAAATTAGCTGAATAGTCATATGCTCCAGTTCCCTCTTTGATGTTCTTACAGGCGTAGAAGGTGTCGGTACCATTAACACTTAAAGTATTACCATCAAAGGTGGCCACAGAGTGACCTTGGGTAGCATAATTGGTGATTTGGACGACATTATCAATGACATCCAAGTACTGAGTGGTAGAACCTCCTTGGATTGGAGTAGAAAACGAAACCATTTTCTTCTGTTCATCGTAACCGTAATCAGCAGAAGAAGAATTGAGGAAACCATATTCAAACCCAGCACCTTCATGGAATGGAATCATGTTCAAGTTATTGACATCATCAGCGTCAGAGACAGCAGTTAAAGTGAAACCTAAAGCGATTGAGGTTAAAGCAGCGAATGATAAACTTTTGAAATACATTGAGTGGTAATTGTCATTGTATTAGCTGGGAAAAGCCTGGTTTTATAGTTTTTCCCGAATGGCTCGTATATATTTGTCATCTAATTATAGAAACCACTAACAAAAATGGGGTAAAGAACAATCTGCTGCAAGATTGGAAAAAGCTTTCGGAAAAGCCCTATTTCAACAAGACAAAATAGATGATGAACTATGTGACTCTCTCCTTATATTTGGTCAAATCCAAGTGTCAAACACCCCAAAATTGTATGATTTTTGTACAAGAAAGTGAACAGCGGGCGAGTCTTTCGGCCGTCTACCATCGTATAATTTGCAAAACAAATAATAATTCGCTCAAATCTGTCACTAATACGTCACACATGTTCCTAGCGGGGATATGTTTAGTGTCGGCTACACCGAAAACTTAAAGAGTAAAATCTGTGGGGATTTGGCTTATTGTCACCAATTGAGAATGAAGGTTTCAATTTTTCAAGGTAGTTGTCCACAAACAGAAGATTCTGACCCCAAGGACTCATCCACAAAATGAAAAAAACTACAAATGGGATTCTTTTTGTGCTTTGACAGTTGGGAACGTGGAAGATTAGGGTTTGTGGTGTGCATGTTCATTTACGAAGGACAATCATGACGTATTCCACCCATCTCAGGCACGACCTTTTCCCATAGGCTGCAAAAAGATTAAGGTTTTATTACCTGTGCCTGAGATGGAAAAGATAAATATAGAACCAGGGGAGGTGACGTAAAGCACTCGGATCTACAAGGGGAAGGGTGTTGTTTGTGGAAAAAGAAAAATTTACGACATATAAATAGGGAATTGTGGTTTTCAGGTTGTGTTTGGAAACCAACGGGGTGGGATTCCGACAGAATTGAGTGGAGTGGGTTGCTATGCACGTGTAAGGTAAGTTATACCTCTAGGTTGTTCTTTTAATTGGACTTAAGATGGTTTAATTCAAGATTAAATGGTATAGTTATAATATATGATACCAGCGGAGGTTAGTACATATTAGACAAGTGCTGCTGATACGAACTTACTCGAGACCACAGTTCATAGGGTATCAAAGACACAAGGCTAATGATGAACGGCTACTAGTGGCATTCCCAGTAGAATGTGTAATACAGGCACTAAGTGTCCAATAACGTATTCTCATGAGACATTATGAGCTATTAAACCTCGAGCTTCAACCAAAATAAGAACAATTTGCCCTATCTTCCCTTTTCATTGCTCCTACATAGCTCTAAACTTACTTTAACCACCAGACCCCCCTGTAAGTTCTAAAAATACGAATCTATCATTTTATATGTATTCGGACAACACTCAGTATATGCGCTTACCCGGATCTTTACACCAATACAAATTATTTACAAAAAGAATCCACAAACACCCAGTAAGATCTCTCCACCCTTCACCACACATCACACCACCAGCCCCACTAAACCCATACGATGTGTGGTGGGTGCAAATTACCGGTAGTTACACACTGCTTACAAACAGTAAAATTTGATTCGTTCAGCCGAGCAGTGAAAAAAACTTGACTCATAGATCAACCAATGTATAGACACCAGGCGAGCAAAAACATGCTTGTGAAGCACATAACAAGCCACAGAATACGCCATGGACTCAGACAATTACACAAACCAACCAGTGGTGTACAAATAACACCATCTTGGGGATTTTTCCAAGTGGGAAGACGGTTTAAACCTAGAGCATCTCATACTCCAAACATAATAAGACACCTTTCCCAAAGCCCCAGGACATATAAGGCCGCTGAAGTGCCGGTATCAGAACTCCTGGAGGAAGATCAAGCTATCCTCTCGGAGGAGAGGGCCGCAGACACCGTGGACGTGTGTATAGTGGGAGGAGGACCTGCTGGATTAGCTACTGCCATTAAGCTTAAACAATTGGACGAAGAACATGGAACTGGTGAATTAAGAGTGGTTGTTTTGGAGAAAGCAGGAGATTTTGGATCCCATATTGTCAGTGGGGCCGTTATCGAGCCCCGGTCGTTACAGGAATTGTTTCCAGACAGTGAATTCTTAGCAGAAGATGGTTCAGGAATTCCTCTTCCACCAGACTTGGTGACGAAGGTCACAGAAGATCATATGAAGTTTCTTACCGAAGAATATGCATTTCCATTACCTGAACCTCCCCAATTAGCCAATAAAGATAAGAATTATATAGTAGCATTGAGCAGTGTGGTAAACCATCTCTCAGAAAAGGCTGAAGAGTTAGGAGTAGAACTTTATCCTGGAATTTCAGTACAGGAGCTTGTGTACAATGAACAGGGAGAAGTACAGGGAGTGGCCACTAAAGACATGGGAATTGGCAAAGATGGGGTACCCAAGTCCAGTTTTGAAAGAGGTATGGAGTTTCATGCCCGAATGACAGTTCTAGCAGAAGGTTGTCACGGGTCTTTGACCAAAAAAGCTATTGCCAAGTACAATTTAAGAGAGAATAGTGATCCTCAAACGTACGGAATTGGTATCAAAGAAGTGTGGCAGGTCAAGCCAGAGAACTTCAAAAAAGGTTATGTAGGACACAGTTTAGGATTTCCATTATCTGAAGAATATGGAGGAGGATTTATCTATCATTTCGACGAAGACAAGGTTGCAGTAGGATTGGTCATAGGATTGGATTACCCAAATCCTTACGTTTCTCCATACCAGGAATTCCAGAAGATGAAATTACATCCTTACTACTCCAATTTCTTAGAAGGAGGTAAATGTTTAAGTTATGGAGCTAGAGCATTGAATGAAGGAGGTTATCAGTCTATTCCAAAGCTTAATTTTCCTGGAGGAGTTCTAGTTGGATGTGGAGCCGGGTTTGTGAATGTACCAAAGGTCAAGGGAACACATACAGCTATTAAATCCGGAATGATTGCTGCAGAGTCCATATTCGAGGAAATAAAGGAATTAGATCCAGTTGATGAGGAATCATTTGAAGACTATAAAGCAATTAATCTTGAAAAATATCAAGAGAATTTCAACGATTCTTGGGTTCACGACGAATTGTACGAGATAAGAAATGTGAGACCTTCTTTCAACACAAAATTAGGTTTAGTGGGAGGACTCATGCATTCTGGAATCACAACCCTCTTCACAAGAGGAAAAGAGCCATGGACTCTCCATCATCATCATACAGATGCAGAAGCAACCAAAGATGCTAAGAACTACATTCCTATCGAGTACCCAAAACCGGATAATGAACTCACTTTTGATATCTTAACTAGTGTTTCCAGAACAGGAACATATCACGATGATGACGAAATGTGCCATCTTCGTATACCAGAACAGAACTACGAGAAACATGCACAAATCTCGTACCCTAAGTATAAAGGAGTCGAACAGAGATTCTGTCCAGCGGGAGTGTATGAATATGTGGAAAATGACAGTGAATTGGGGGTTGAATTTAAAATTAATTCCCAGAATTGTATCCATTGTAAAACGTGTGATATAAAAGTTCCTACCCAAGATATTGACTGGACTGTGCCTGAAGGAGGAGATGGTCCTAAGTATTACATGACATAAGATAAACCAGGAGATCAGAACAAATGTACATAGAACTTACATCAGGCCATAAACCGTTAAATTTATTTTTTTTAATATACATATATAACACACAGTGATAAATCACTAACTCCATAGAATAAGCAGACTCTGTCCCTTATTTCCCCCTGTAAATACTTTTCCTTTGGAACTGATTAAACTTAGAAATATTTATCCAAGTCAGACAAGCTAATGTCCTCTGGAGTTCCAATATCTTGAGATAAAAATCCGGATCTGATTACATCCAACCATTTTCTATTGCAGTTTGGCTTGATGTCGGTGCTTGACAAATCATAGTTGATAGCTTTGATTGCAGCAGCATGTAAGGCAGCGGCAGCAGCAGCAGCATTAGCACTATGACTGCAAGGTGTCTTTGGAGCTCTTGGAGCAGCAGCAGCAGCAGTTAAAATCTTGTGCTTCTTGTTAGTTAAGTAAGACATAGATTTTGATCTTTTACCGTTCTTCTTAAATGATTCAATGATGTCATCGCCTTCCAACACTTCAAAGACTTCGAAATCGTTCTTAGACTCTTGTTCAGGTTCTTCTTCACGAACTTCGGGAGTTTCTTCAAGGCTCATGTTGTTCATGTTGAGGTTCAATTTATCAGCAGGAGAACTAACTTTGTCCTTGAGAGAAGCAGTCACTGGAGCAGAAGAATATGGAACGAATAAATTGGATTTGTCAATGGAATTCGATAAAAAGCTGCTTCTGTTGATTCCAAGATCGAACATGGTGGATCTTCTTGGTTTCATACTTGCCTGCTTGCCTGCTTCAAAAGAGTTGACTTCGGTGTCACTGTCAAAACTTTTGGTTGCACTAGATGATTTGGTAAAAGACTTGTCTTGCTTTTTGCTTTCCATCATGGTTTTGACATGAACATGGAAATCCGAAGTTAAAAGACCTCTGTAGACATAAACCATTCTCTTTGGTGAAGCGTCGGCCCAGTCTCTGGATAAAGCGTATTTTAAACTGGAATCACCCTTTTCTACTCTCTTGACGTAGGCATTTAATTTAGCACTAACCAAATTGGAAGTCTTGGTAGATAAATTGGCCATTTCAGGGTGACGAGAAATAAGAATATCACAAATCTGCTTCACAGTCATTCCCTTACCTTCAGGGTCCTTTTCGTATAGAATAAGGAAAATAGCGTATAAAACATCATCTTCCAAAGAAGGATCATCCTTTTGACTTGGTTGAGGCTTTTCGCCTGTCACTGGAATTGTAGTGGAGATTCCGGTAGCAATTGGAACTCTTGGTGTTCCCTTTGCCTTCTTCAAAGGAACATTGGTACCAGTACTACTGTTCTTTGAAGGAGGAGTTGAGCCTCTGGATGTATTTGTGGTTGAGTTATTCAATTTTTCTGAATTCATTAAAGAATCAGGTGAAATACTACGGGATGTTGGACTTAAATCTTCAGACATAGGATTTTCCTCTAATTCATCTTCTTCTTCATCTTCCTCGAATTCTTCAATTTCTTTTTCAAATTCATTGTCAAACGACTTTGGATTAAATGATGGGGAAGCAGTTGTTGAAGAAACTGGAAATTCAAGAGGTCTTCTATCAGTTAATGCCATATTTCAGGATAAAGTATTTCTCTATTGGGATTTAAAATACTTTGAAACTAAATTAAACATAAATATCTTGAATGTCAATTAGATTTATTTTAAGTGAAATTGGTAGTTTATAATGATAATTAAATCTTACAAACCTCAACTTTATAGTTTTGTATTATACAGTAAAAAAACAAAAAGAACGTAACAAACTAAAAATTAGTACTAGAACAGAATAGTCCTTTGTGAATGCTTTTAAATCTACCAAATCCTGCAAAATTAAGTCCCAATCTATAAAGGACTAACAGCACCTCTGAGGTAAAAATTTCAAAACACTCACAGTGAAACTTTCATTTTTTTAATTTTTGAAAGTCTTCAGGGACAGAAGGAATCATTATCATACACTTAACAAGATTATTTAAGTTTATAAAGTTATTATAAATAATACTTTAGAACTTTTTACAACTATAGCTAATATAAGCAATATACTTAATTTGAAAAAAAATTTTCATCCTTTTTGTGATTCCTCAAAATGGCTTTGTGTCACTTAATCCTTGCTTGATAGAATGAGCGATTTTGTGTGACAAAACCCTGAGCGGAGCCCTAGGAAACGGCTTGCTGCAGGTTATGTTCCGGGCTGAATATGGTAAAAGAAACACCACAAACTAAAGGTTGCAAATGCAATTGAACCCAAGAGCTTCTGACTGGCCTGGCAAACCTCTGGAGGAGGGAAAAGCACAAGAGGTAAAGGGCCTCGTTCTTATCAGATCGAGATAAGAGATTTCACAGAACATTTCCAAAAGTCCATGGAACAAGTCATTTGGAAGAAATTTCTAACAATAGAAAGCAATGATTAGCGATAGAATGGAACCATTTTTAAAGGAACTAAGTTGCTAAGTGAGGTGTAGGTAGAGGGGATCCCCTCCAATGGCCTACCCCTATCTTCTCGCTTATTTTATGTTTTGCAATCACAGGTTGGGCGTGTCCCGGTCAAGATTACACAAAAACCGTACACAATTTCATTTGTGAGATTCGGTCGTGCGCACACAAATAGAACTTTTTTTTAGGTCATAAACCCTAGAAGCTGCATATGGATATAAAAGTGGATGGTATGGGCGTTGTAGGCCAGTGAGGAGAGGAATGGGGATATGAGTGGGTTAGGAGGATTTATGGGAACATCTTACATACTCAGTGAAGTTTTTGCTGCCAGTTCAGCAAAGCTGTACCAAGAATTATACCATTTTATCCAATTATAATCAATTACAATGTATAGTGGCTGCAAAATTTACTAAAGTTTAGAGTGATCCCGCAGGAACAGAATTCGCAGCAATTTGATACCGGTTCGACGACATTTTTCTTAGATCGAAAGTGACATTTCTATATACAGGATACGACTAAATTTTGTCATGTTACATTGACCAGGCGTGAAGAGTTTTTGCAAAGTCCTTTTTCCAATAATCCGTTTTGTACGGCGAATCATAGGACGTGGTGTTGGGAGGTGCAAACCAGTAGTTTAGCGCTAAATGGATATTAGACGTTTTTGTGGTTTCTGTTGCATTGAACGAGCTAACCTCGTGGAACCATCCTGCCGGCAAATATAACATTTCACCAGGATTTAACCAAACTTCATATTTGGTCAATGTTACTAGGTGTTCAAAGTGTTTATTTGCAAAGTTAATAAGCTTTTCTCTAAGGTTTTCTGGTACTTCTTCTAGGTGTAGTAATACTGGAGGGATTTTTGAAAAATTAGGGGGATCTAATCCCAATTTTTGATTAATTTCCTCCAAAACCTTCCGCTTATCTTCTTCCACAATTTTTGTTTCGTCTACAGAACCATCATCTCTAATAAACTCCCACGTAGGGGCATATTCGTCTACTTTATAGTTGATAACTCCATTGTCGTAAATGTTCAAGATATTCCCAATTGTGCAAAGTTTGTGGGCATCTTGGGGACTGAACAAAGTAAACCGTTTCCGGCCAGACAAGAGTACATACAAATTATCAGAATGATCGTGGTGTAAACCAGAAGATGTGCCGTTTCCTGGAATATACTTTCCCAAGGACTCCAATGAGATTTCCCCGGCTATTATATGGTCCACCGGCTTCAAGTTTTTTGTGTTGACACACCCCATCCATAAATTGATTTGTTGAGGCACTAAATTGGTAAAATAAGGCAATATGCATGGTAAATCTTTTGCTATATTGGTCAACGGTGGCTGGAAAAGGTCTCGTATCCGGTGGGCGTCTTCCAGAATTTCATCTTCCGATTCTTCGTAATCATCTTGTAAATTATCAAAATCAAACTCCTCACTGTCAGAAGAGTCCGCCGGAGCAGGTGGAGGACTCGGAGCACGTTCCATTTCCTGGGCTATTTCGCCGTCCAATTCTTTGTCCAATTCATAACCATCTTCGTCTTCGGTGTCCTCTTCTTCCTCGTCTAAATCTTCCTCTTGTGCATCTTCCATTTGTGGCTCATGTTCTTCATACTGTGTAGTCAAGTAAAATCCGTCATCACCCCCTTCGAATCTATTAATTAACTCCTTTAACGACATCTTGACTCTCGTATTCCCGTTTCCAAATCCATTTTTGTACTTTTTCTCAATTAGTAAATCCTCCGTATATGCCAATTTTTCATGTAAACTGTCCACCCCAAACTGTTTGTAATCAAACACTTTTAAATTACACTCTCCAGGATTTTCAAACTTAAGCGGTGTTCGGGTACTAATATATTGATCAAAGAACTGCTTCTCTGTTAATTCATTCACATTCTTACAATCAACCCTTATCTTTTGTCGCTTGGACATTTTTCAACTGAAAAATTTGAGATGAGAGGAATTTCCGTATATGGTTACCAAATTAGTGCCCAACCTACACTATATAGAATAACAAAAGAAGGCGGTTTAAGGATTGGCAATTGTGGGGCCTAACGACATCTCGATATGGGAGGGTTAAGGTGAGCCATTGGACACGAACCAATGGACCTTGCGTAATTATCCTAATAATAGGAGAGCCTGTATGGGGCGTTAAAAGGGGTTAAAGTTCGGCACAAATTGTCCAATTCTAGAATAGGTTTACAGACATAATAATAAAACTACTTAGGTTTCCTAGTGTGGACAGATGACCAGTTAAGGTTTTAGGGGGCCAAGGGAATGTCAATGGTTAGGGGACCAGGTGTGTAAAGTTGCTAAAAATTTTTAGGAACAATACAAAGTCTAGATGCACCATTGTAGAATTAGACGAGAAATCTTACTGGGGAACGGAACTCAGTGGAGTTGACACATTTGGAGAAAACCACAGAATTGTACAGGTGTAACGAAATGATTGGCAATAAAAATGGTTGCTAATTGTAATCAGGAGTCGATGAGTTTTATACCAAGTAGCAGGTGGACCAATTACTTAAGTTGGACCATTATATGTGGTCCTCCCCCTTCCATTGCCTGCAGTCCAAAGTCAATTTCCACAAGGAGATATGTTTTATTGTGTCCAAGGGCTGGACACAAATTCCCAGCCCCCTAGAACCACAAATACCTTTTTTAGAGTCCTCTACAATGCTCTTAGAGCCAAATCATTCTCTACGTTTATTATGCTAATCATTATAAATTATTGGCACACTTTTACTCCTCTTTAAATCCAGCTTTTCTTCACTATCACTAGAACGTTTTTTAGCATGGGATAAAGGAGGGTGAATAGATGTAAAATGGGGGGAATTTGGACTTGGAAGATAACTTATGGTATGAACTTTCAAATTCTTATTTGTTAAATTTAAATTCCCATTATTAATATCATTGATACTAATATTTAAATTGTCAGTTAATGGTGATATATTTGAAGAATTTGGGGTTGGAGGTAAATTCAAATCTGATTTTGGAGTCATTGGTTCCAAGCTCATATTGGTATAATTTACAAGTTTCTCCATTAATTTAATAAACTTGGAATTTTCGTTAAAATACTTTAACTTTAATGATGGAGGAGGACATTTTAAAATCTTCAAAAGTAATTTGGATAAGTTTGAAAACTTTGAATATGTGAAAAAATCAGATTTCCTGTCATCATCACAATATTCGTCCATAGAAATTAAGGAATTTAACACCTTTAAGAAATCATTGACATTAAAGTTCAAGTTAAGGATCTTGGTAGCAATAATAAAACTCGTTAAACTCACTAATGAAGTGTTATAGTTAAAATATATGTTTGGATAAAATTGAATCAATTCACAAATGTACAAACTCAAAATTTTCAAATCATTTAAAATTTGATTGGAAATGAATTCGTAGCCAGAAATCAAATTCAAGTAAATATCAAGGTATGAATCAAAAGTTGGAGCACTAATCATCCAATTTAATGATTTCAATAAATGATTTTCCATCTCTAAGAATAATTTTTTGTCGTAACAATTACAACACATTTTGCTTAAATCATTCAAAGTAGGAATTTTGTATTTAGAATCCAAGTTCTTACAACTAATCCATAAACAGGTTAAACCTAATAATTGATAATGCTGCTTCTTAACAATTCTTGTAGAACAATACCTATCAATTAAATTTACTGTGCAAGGAAAAGTTGACTTGGACAAATTTAATTTACTGATGACATCCATAAGGAAATCAAGTAATAAAGGCCTCATCTTAAGATTGATCTCTGGTTGTTGTTGAATTAATGATAAATTTGGTAAAGTAGCCGATTCTAAATCAATTAAGTGATTTAAAATATCAATTTTATATTCTTTAACCACATTATTATGACTTTTAAATTCCGCCAATTGAAGGTTGAAATTTGATGCTTTAAAGGAGCTGTTGCTCAAACGGATCTGATGAAAGAAGTCCGGGGAGTTGTTCATGATGCAATGAGTGTTTTATATAAATGTTAAATGTTTGGAAGTTGTACTCTAAGCGTAAAAAGCTGAGGTAATGTGCTAATGTATATCAACGAGTGTATAGACTTTAATGAATGAAGTCTTAATCCGTTATGCAAATAATCTAAGGTTTAAAGAAATGTTACCTAATTGAACATAAAGAAATGAAATGAAAGTGAAATGTAGTGTAAAAATGTCGGACTGCCCAAACCAATGTTTTTTAATAATATGAACTTATAATACAATTAAGTATAAAAGTAATAGATGAATGAAATATATCAATTTATCAAAGGGGAATTTGGTAAATTTATATAAATCTCCAACTTGGTCTGTAATGGGAAAAAATTCTGTAGTATGTAAGACATTTATTCCTAAAAAAATTGGAAAAAAAAACCATTGACGCCGAAATTCAGCGACATTTTTTTTATTAAAAAGGATAAAATATTTTACCTGATTAAGGATTGGTGATTGGGGTTTGAAATTACTTACAATTGGTATTATGTTATTAATGCTTAATAGGTATTTAATCTCCAGTGATTTTAATTGATTTAATTCGACTTCTTACCATTTTTTTCCCATTTTTTAACGCCCCCTTCAGTATCTTGGGATGCCACATCAAGTTCCCACGACATTTTTTTTTACTTTTAGTTTTATTGCTAAGTAGTAATGTGAAAATTCTCATCCAATTATGAAATTATTTCCTGATTCAAAGGTGGAAACCACGAACTCCTGTGCATGTCGTAAAAAAAATGTCGTGCTCCTCTGAGTTTCCGGGCCTCGCTCACTTTTAGGGAAACCCATTGTAATTGGATGAGATGCCCTGATTCGTAGTATTTTTAGAACCTGGAAGTAGTTCCCGTACCATCATCCTCTTTAACCAGAACCCCTTTTAAGTGTAAGATAAGGAAGTCCTTGACCTCCACACGCCCTCCCATCCAGAAAATATTCGACATTGTCGTGCGATTTGGAGGTGATGAGCTGAAAATTCACTCGAGTATCCCCAAAGCAGATTTAAACTTAAGGCAGTTAAGTATTTACAATTGACTACCAAATAAATTATCGCCTTGAATATTAGCGAGGCAACTATAACACTTATTTGATCATCGAAATCATCAGTTTATCTGCACCTTTCTGTTCTCCACCGAAAATCTTCCACAAATGGAATATAATTTGGCTGACATAACTTCTGATGAGTTGTCAAGATACCACAAAGATGCCAGGAAGCAATTAAATGGTACTGTAACAGGGTTGAAGAAACAAATGACCAAAAAAAACAAAAAGACTATTCAGACTCAGATTAGTGATTTGACTAGAGAGCTTAATACTAGATTACAGAAAGAAGTTCATGAGTGGAAGTCTCTTCACCCTGAGGATTCACAACCACAACCAGAAGATCCCCCACAAGATCTGATTGTAGCATCGGACAACAGCGAACTTAATCCTGAAGATCTTTTGAAGTTGACCATGCAAGATTCGGTTACCCCACAAGCTAGTAAGCATGCAGAAACTCCACCGCCCACCAAAAGAAATCGACAAAAAGAAAGGTTGGCAAGAAGAAACGCCAAAATACAGCAGATTAGAGATGAAGCACTTGAAGAATCTAAAGATGAAGTGGATTTTAGGGGTAATGAACTTAAAAGGATGAATGAAAAGTTACAGCAAAATGGGAAACAAGTTGTGGATATACTACCAGACGGAAACTGTTTGTTTAACAGTATAAAAGATCAGCTTCAGGCGGTGTTAGACCAAGATAAGTCCGTTGATCAGCTAAGGAAATTGGCGGCAGACCACATAAGAAATGATCCTGACACATTTTCCCCATTTCTATTTGACAAATCAGATAGTCTCTCGATAGAGGACTATTGTAACAAGTTAGAGACCACCACCATGTGGGGTTCCGATATCGAATTACTAGCATTTAGTCAGATCTTTGATACTAAAATCGAGGTTTATCTTGCAGGCTCTTCCAACATAATATTTAACGAGAATAACACCAACGCAACTTTGACATTAGGATTTTATAAATATAGTTATGGATTAGGGGAACACTACAATTCCATTAGACCTATATAGAAAATAATATTCCGTTTTTAGCTTATCTATATGATTCGTGTGCGACATTTTATGGTACCACAAACCCATTTGAGTTTCTATTGTTCAAATGACTCCTTATAAAATGTCTCAAGACACAGAAGCCTTCGACCGACGGTGAGGAACATATTTTGGAGTTTTTGCATTTATCTCTAATCAGTTAACACGGTGCAGCTTGAAATTTCATGCAACCAGGTGCCAAATCGATTCCACTCTGATTCACAAAACTGTAGATTTAAAAGCCTGGTAGCTTAGATCCACAAACCCCAACAAGCCACTACTGGACACTAGGACCCACGACATTACATCTCCGACCCAGTGATATGGGGGCACGACATCGGGTCCATTTGTACCACTTCAAACGGGACACAACAATCGACCAACGACATTTATCCGGGGGACATTTCTCCACCAAAGATTGTGAGGATGCAGCGCCCTATTGTTAGACTATTATGAACGCTTTCGTCAATTTTTCCTGTTGTTTCGTCAGTCTACTGCAATGGTTTGTATATAGCAAGCTTAACCCAAGTCCTGTAATTCAAATTATTTCGGTTAAATATGAAAGCCTATTTGAACCACAAATGAATCACGACATTTAACCATTTTATTTTTCTTCCAGTTTGTGGATCCTCCGACATTGGCCTCCGACACTGGCCTCCCACCAGCGACATTGGGTATTTTCACCGTACGACACCATTATTTTCTAAAGATATTTTCTACTCCAGCCCACAGACTTATCGGGATTATTTAGCCACAAATGCCAACTGATATATCGTCTGGTTTGTCCAACCCCTTGTCTTTATGCACCGCACGATGACGTTCGGGTTGATTCAGATTTGAGAGGTCCAGAAGTCTTGAGAGGTTTCAGCGGATTTAAGCTTTGGGCCTTATCTCTGAAATCCTCCGTGGGAGTGGCCGGCCGAATTTGGTGGTGGTTTTGTAGATTCACCACTGGTGGTGTATTGTTATATACTGGAGAGGAAAGTCGGGGCCGGGAGATGGTTTTACTACCGTTTATTGGTGAAATTTTTGCAAGTGTGGGTGAAATTGGGAGGAAAATAGCATCTGTTTTAGCCTTTCGTGCACCAGCTTCACCGGACTAAAATGTCTCTCGTGGCCCGCTAGGGTTCTTAACACCAACCTTCGTCCTGTTCCAACTGTAGGCTTCGTTATATTTGGTTTTTACACAGGCTTCATATATTCTCGTCAACTATAATTCTCGGTTAATTCCAAGACAATAAGATGAGACATTATTATACCACGAATTGGGAATGGAATGACCCTCCAATTGGTCATTCCTCATCACTCCTTCATCACCTCCCATTTCCGGCGATTATTCCTCTTTGTATACCCTTTTGTGGTCGTGTCACCCTCCGTTCCTCCAGTGTCTGACTTTCCCACGGGCTGCTACTGCCCCGGCGGCCCCCGTCTCGCCTGTTCTTGGGCCAGACACGGGTTGGCGTCACCGTAGTGACTATCCCGTTTGTGTCCCTTTAAAGTGCCACAAACTAGACACCCGTCCAGGGCCAAAACTGGGCCGTGGAAATATGTGATAAAAATCGGCACGTGACCAGACTCCCGTGCGTATTTCTTTTGTCAAATCGCATCTCACACATTTTCTTTATTATTAATCAGTATGGGTTGGTTTTGGGCTGATAAAGCACCACAGAATGACGTCAGATCAAATACACAAAGTTCCAGTGCAACCGGGTGTCCGATAGATCACACCAAGTACACAAACAGCGGCGCCTCTGACACAAAGTGTCCTGTGAATTATGGAAAGGGCGAGGATTTAACATCTTCGCTTTTGAATCCTATGAATAATATGCCGATGGATATAAGTACCGACATGGCACCGGGCCAGAAATTCAAACTTCCAACCGAAAGAACCATATCTTCTATTCCCAAGGGTTTTAAGGCCGATGAAGGGTTATGGGAGTATCCTTCTCCTCAACAAATGTTAAATGCTATGTACAGAAAGGGAAAAGGACAGGGAATTGATGAAACCGCCGTGGAATCTATGGTGGAGATCCATAATTTTCTTAATGAAGGAGCTTGGCAACAGATCTTGGAGTGGGAATCTGAATATACCAAACAGAGTCGTATAGAACCCAGGCTTTTAAAATTTACTGGTAGACCTAACGATTTAAGTCCTAGGGCCCAAACATATTTATTTTTAAGTAAGATCTTCCCAGGAACATTCAATTCCCAACCTCCGTTCGACAGACACGACTGGACTGTGTTACGGTCCAATGGTAAGCCGGGACCCGAAAATTGGACTCCAATCAGGTATGTGATTGACTATTATTCTGCTCCAGATGACGAAGAAACTGGAATGCCTAGTTTTGTGTTGGACACCAGGCCAGCTTTGGACAAACCTGTGAATGCTTACGACCGGTTTGTGCATTGGAGTGGTCCTTTATGGGAACAAGCAATGAATGGTAAAAAAGAGTGATGAACAATTAATTACTGGGATGAACAGTAACCCCAGAACATAGTCATACAGTTATGGTGAGTTTGTGAGTCACCGTAGCTTAATCATGTAGATAGGTTGTATTTATATACGGAAATTATTTACAGGGTGGACTGTGGGCCTGGCCCAGAGTCTAAATTATGCCCGTGGCTTGGGCGTACCTTCAAGTCTTCTCTTCAAATCGCTAGTTACTTTTATGCCATCCAGCTCAAGTCTAGCCAATACCTTAGGCAAAACATTACCAAAGTTTCTGATCTTGCTTTCAGCCATATCGTCAACCAATCTTTGAATAACCTGTTTACTGCCAACTCCTGTGATCAAGAAGTAATAAGTGTAGAAGTTAGGTCCTGCTCCAGCTTTAAGTTTGGCAAATAATTGGACTGCTTCCTTCTCCATTCCACGGCTTAAGTATCCTTTGATCATAGTATTATATGGTCTAACCGAAGGGTCCACTTTTATGAGGTCTTCAAAGTGTTTTGCAGCCAAATCGATTTCTCCCAAGTTACTTTCTCCTTGGAGCATCGTTTGGAGAAGATGTGCAGTCTTCTTACCTTTTATGGAGTCAAATAAGCTTCTGGCAGAAGCAATATCACCGGCTTTAACCACTCCATCAATGATCACATTGTATACTACATCATTCACCGTCACATTATTGTCTTTGAAGAGTTCCAAAAGCTTCTTTACATCTGGTTGCTGGCCGTTTCCGGCGTTCATCTTGAAGTACAAGTCACTGACAATAGTCACGGTGACTGTGTCCTCTGGAATTTTATGGACGTTCATGAACTTAAGAAGACCTTTTACGGCCTCCAAATTTTCTTGTTTGGCGTAATAGTTCATCAAGTTATTTATGATCAGAATACTTGGTTGGAATCCTGGGATTTTCAACGTCTCTTTAAGCTCGGCTTCTGCATCTGGAACTTTTCCGTTAAGAATAAGTCCATTTATATAGTTGATTCTAGCAACATTTATCATAGGTAAACCAGGATATGCCTTACGGTATTGGTCTACCTTATCGAACCGTCCCAAGTTGGAGAACGAAGCAATTGCACTAGCAAGAAGACGAGGGTTCATTTCTATTCCAGAACTCAACATTGTAGAAATGATTCTTTCTATTTTCAACGTAACCTCACTTCTCTCGTCCTCTGTTAAGCCTTGTACCGTAGAAGCGTATCCTGTTGATCTGATAACAGTATCCCATAATGAATCTTTGATTGGAATACCTTTTTGCATGCTTTCAACGAAAATCTGGTTCACGAGATTGAATTTTTCCAAGTTGTAGAAACAAGAAGCAAATTTAGCAAATAAAAATGAATTGAGTCTCTGCTGAGAGTTGAGTTCATTGTATAAGTCAACCACGGCTGTGGTCTTCTTTGCTTCTGTCAAACCATCCAAATAGTTAAGGAAAGTGTGAGAGCTTAGATTCAGAAGTAAATCTTTCCTAGACTGTTCGTGAAGGAACAGCTTTAATCCTCTAAGATTCTTTATACCGTTCTTACGTAATGCATTTTCAAGAACGGGAGCTCTAGGGAATTCTTCTATCTTCAAAAGCTGCTTGACTTCTTTGTCGTTGAATTCAATCTTGTTGTCCAAAGATGCAAAATAGTAACTCAAAAGGGTAAAGTCTCTGGTGGTGTAAGGACGATATTCTGGGGATAACTTGGCATATTTGTCGGTGAAGAACATTCTTTGAGCATTTTCAGCGGCAGAGCACTCTAAATTCTTGACCCAAAGCTCAAAATTGTCGGTGTAGCTGCCGTTGAGTAGATTATATTTCATCACCTGGTAAAAATGGTAATTGTGGACAATGTTATTCTCACATAAGAAGCCAATGAACTCTGAAATTCTACCTCTAGAGTTGTCATCTGCAAGTATCTTGTTGATCAACTCAGCAGCCACCAACTCGAAGTTATAGTAGATTTGGACAGACTCTATACCTGCCGTCTGAGCTACAGATTTAAGATAACTTATACCTTCTTCAAAAATCAGGATACACTCGCTCACATCCAGACTCGTCTCAACCGTCTGCTTTATTTGGTCTCTAATTTGTACAAGAATAGGATTGGGAGGTAAACGGGACGATTTTGGGGGCCTGGAAGCACTTTTATTGGAAGATACCAGATCTGGTGAAATATTTTGTGTCTCGGTCTTTGGGGCAATATCGGCTGTCTGGAGAAGCAATTTGGATGTCACAAATGCTCTTTGAAGCGTGATTATGGTTTGGGTCGAAGCCCTTGGGAACAACCGGCTTTGAGGCCGTAATATTCCCTTCCCCAATTGTCTTAAAGGAATCATCTGTTGAAAAATTTTACTCGCAGATTTTTCAGCGACATATAAGGAACGACATTCACCTAAGGCCAGGTTTGGGGGCAAAGAAGATATGGATTGGGTGATTTAGAGTGGTTGTAGGAGAGCTTGAACGAATACCGGGTGTTAGGTGTTTTTCTGGCTTGTCTAGCCGTAAGCTGACGATATAAGACGGTAGTGTGTGAACAGAATAGGTGGAATAACATTGGAGAGACTAAAGGGACAGATAGCTAGAGAGAGGCGGTTCAAGCGATCGTGCAATAGAAACATAGCCCTACCCGTACAATTCACTTTATACAGCGGCCTCTCAGTCCTTTCAAGGCGTCGCCTGGGGCTTTTTGCTCCCGAGAAGCTACCGCCATCGCACCGCCGCTTTACCGCCATCCTCGCGCTACTCTCGTCCCATCTTGGCCCGACCCATTCGCCCATCTGCTACTCACCTAAAGAGTTTAATTCAGATAGGTTTTCTTATCATTAACAAAATCAACTGAGCTGGGTTATAAATGGAGTCTTCTGACTCGTTATCATCATACATTAAACTCTTCAGACAAGTATCAGCTGGCCAAATGAACAAACACAAAAACTGGCAACTAACATAAAAGTGAAAATTTTCAGTTCTCGTCGCACCAATTTATGGTGCAAAATTTGGGTTCAGAACGACCTTTTTATCACCAAATCCTTCCATGTCTGGAGCTTCTGACGCCATGTCCACGCCCCACCTAACGCCTGAATCCAAGTACGGGATTGGACCATCAGAAAATGTGCTGGAACCGCTGTCTCTCCAGTTTTTCAATTACCACGAGTTTCTCGTGAGCCAATACGAGCCACTAGGGAGCCCCAGGGGAGTGTCCCTTGTGGCCAACCATTTCCCTGATTTATACACCAATCCAAGTTCTGGCGGGTCCAGAATCATCAGAATTCCCCGGTGCTACCACACAGTCCAATACCCCGACCTAATTCCCCAGTTTTCTCCCTATTTTCCAGGCGATGAGCCGGCAGGAATTCCTGGCACTAAGTACCAGCTTGTGGGTCTGTTTATGGGCCACAAGTACGGCGCCAACTCCCACACGCCCTTGTCAGATGTTGTTTCCAAGAAAGCGCTTGCAGAAATCGTACTGGAGATCAATCGGTTCCTCTACCGGGCCTACAATCCCCTTGGTGCCTGGAATGGAGCTGAAGGAGTCCTAGACACACTTACATGCTCCATTTTTTCGTCATTTTTCAGCGGGTTTTCGGCGTCTAAACGGGTTTTGGCGGAGATGGACCGATACATAGACACCGTGAATGGTAGAATGCCGTTCGAAATCGTCCACCCAAGAACCAATGGGTTTCTTTCACTTGATATACGAATTCCTGAACCCGTCACGTGAATGTCGTTATTTCCTCGCGATGGAATTTTTCATGAAACTTCCCAATTGTGCAATTATGAACGGAGTATTTGCAGTAGCCAAGCCCAGTGGTGTTACCTCAGCTAAGTGTATAAATGATTTGCAACACATATTCACAGGATCCCAAATTTTTGGGGCCGATTTAGCTGAAATGAAGCAGAAAGTGGTGCAAAATCTCAGCACCGACAAATCTTGGTCCAAGGAAAGAATCCACAAGAAAGCCAACAAATTGAAGATAAAGATGGGTCACGGCGGCACTTTGGATCCTTTGGCCAGTGGTATTTTGGTGGTGGGGGTTGGAGCGGGAACAAAGAAGCTCCAGTATTATTTAAGTGAGTGTAATAAGGTTTATGAAACCAAAGCACTTTTGGGAATATCTACCACCACCGGAGACTCTGAAGGAGAAATCTTAACCAGGAACAAATATGACCACATTACTCCTGAGATGGTTAGGGAAGCTGCCCACAAGTTTACCGGAGACATCAAGCAGACGCCGCCCATTTTTTCAGCTCTTAAGATGAATGGAAAGCCACTTTACGACTATGCTCGGGAAGGAAAGCCATTGCCTTATGCCATAAAGACCAGAGATGTCAAGGTTCCTAATATAAAAGTCCATGATGCTGATTTGCTAACCACAAAGCACGATTTTGTCACATTGAAGAGCGAATTAGATGAAAATGGAACCCCAAAGGAGAACTTATTAGCTAATAACCCAACGCTAAATGACTCCCCGCTCTACTTTTCATCCCAGTACCTTGAAGAATGTGAGAAGGAAGGAAAGCCCAGTACAGTAGCCAAACCAAGGGTTTCAACCGAAGAATTACCTGAAAGATTACCTCTAATCCACATGACCTGCGATGTTAGCTCGGGTACCTACATCAGAAGTCTTATAAGTGACATTGGCCGGGCCATGGAAAGCTCTGCATATATGGTGGAGTTGATTAGAGTCCAACAGAGTGAATGGAAGCTTGGATACAATGCTTTTGAGTATGAAGACTTCAAGAAACCGGAGAGCGTATGGGGCCCTGTCTTAAAGAAGGTGTTGGAAGAAGGCAGCAACGTTAATGTAGCACAGCTCATGGCAGAAGCTCCAGCAGCAAGTCCAGAAGACGTAGAAGGTGCTACAAAAGATGCCCTGGAAACCGTGGAAGAAAATAAGGAAGCAAAACACGAACCACACGGCACAAAAAGACCCCTCGAAGACGTGGAATAGACTAACAATACACGAGTTTTATGATAAGCGCCTCAATCTCTACTCTCTGAAGCATCTTCACCCCAATTGTAGTGTTCCCGTGAAATGTCGTACCTCTTCGCAATGCGAATTTCCAGATTTTTCACCATGAGAAGGCTTCATACATCCACAAAATGCCTCCTAACATGGTACAGAACGACTATAAACACCACAAATCCAGTTATAGGTATCCCCAGTCACATTAGGTCACCCAGATCGGTTTTTGTGGCGTCTACAATCTCCAATCTCCCGGTAGTTACGGAAAAAGCCATAGATCTTTATCAGAACGGCATTCAAGTTGTTGTGGCGGGCGTAGATACGGTGAAGGGAAGCTGGAATGGTATCAGTGAATTTTGGCTGGATCATCCACTTGAGGTTGATGGCGAAGAGCTCCCGGAAGGAGCCCAAGATTGGAAATCAGTCGGATCCAAGTTGAGTATGGCCATTGGGAATAATAATGTGTCCATGCCGTTGGCCAATTCCCTATTCACAACCCCTAATTTGGTGACAGCATTTGAGTTAAATCCTTCAGAAAGCTCTTTCCATGACAAGTTGTTGAAAACCATGACATTCAGTCTACCTTTAGGGCCTTCACTTACCAAAGCACAGTCCAAGAACCGGTGGACAAAGCTCTTTGACGAGCCCATGTACATAACAAACTTCAGGGGTAACTTGGTGAAGGGAATCAATGGGAAATCTGCTGCCAAACTCTTGGAATCCAACGAACTGCTCATGAATATTAAGTCTAAAGAGACTGAGGTGTACGTGAAAGTGACTCACGAAAATGTGGTTAACAGATACCAGGTGATAGCTGGAGGGGGCGGATGGGGCCCCAAGGCAGACACGATTGTGGTATCGCCTGATGCTGTTCTCCACAAAAACGATGAAATCGAGTTTTATATGTTGACTCCCCAAAATAAGTTCAAAGCTTATGAATCGGAGCCTATAAAAGGTGTAGAATTCGATTGTAGCATGCCACAGGAGACGTTTGTGGTGCCCCATGAATCGGAGCAGTCGTTTGAAAGCTTCAGTTTGGGTAGCGAGTTTGGGTTTGTGTTTAATGGTACAAATCATAAGTCTGTAGGAGAAAAGGTATTTATTGAGATGTAATTTGGGAGATTTTGTATATAATATATGATTGTAAGGGGCTGTATAGAGGTGGGAATTCGTTAATGGTAAAGTAAATGGTTATCTATATCACTATTATACACTAATGGGTACAAATGAGTACAAATGGAGTGCTAGAATGAAGCATCCAGATATGAGAATGGAGGAAACTATAGCTTCCTTGGGCTGACAACGATTTCTTCCGGAGATTATCGTTTAATCATATGACAAAAAGAACTGAACAAAACACAATCATGGATGCTATTAATGCAAAACTCAAACAAACTATTCCAAAGTGGATCAAGTTCATTTTTCTAAATCTTTTCATTATTAAATTAAATGATAAGACTGAACAGGTACATGAGATGACAATTCCTACAAGAATCACAAAGAAGAGCCATAGGTTATCAACTATTTGAAATTGGCTGGTTTGTTGAAGTTTCAATATACTGAACAATATTCCTAACTCCACACTTGAAATGAAGATGGAGCTGATACTAAGCATAAGATAGAAGAACGTAAGTATCCTGTCATGCTCATAGTAGTAGTGGTTCAAAGATTCAATGTAATCAGAAGACTCGGAGAGCTCCTCGGGTAACTCTGTCACAGAATTATAATCATTGTTTCTAGATTTGAACGTGAGTGGGTCTGTTTCTTTGGGGCCCTGCATTTTATTTTTGAGGTTATAGAGATTCCAAACCATGGAATCGAATTGGAGGTCTAACATCGAGTTATTGCTTGATATGGTGACGTTTTTCCTTGACTTGTCTTCCATATTCCCATTCCAAAAGTGGCGTAAGCTCTCGTTGTCCTCATTATCTATCACTTTTTCAAACTCTTCATTCAATCTTCTGGTGTCGTTGGTGAATATGGAGAGTTTGAAAGTAGATAAAGATTGAGACGAGTCATTCTTTTGGAGCTTAACTCTTTTCTTGCGTCCATCTCTGTGTCCATACAGCAGGCCATTAGCTGACTTTGGATCAAGACTATCAGTTCCATTACGGCTCTCAAGATCATTCAACGATATTTGGTTCCTCAAAATCTTAACTTTGTTGTCCCTTAGAATTGTTTTATCGAATCCAATATCGCTATTAAACTTAGCTACATTCTCAAAATCTTTAAAAAGATTCAAATTCAATAAGTTTGTGAAATGATTGTTCACATTCTTGGGAGGAATATTATAATATGAGCTAAGAACATACTGGAATAAATCGAAATCCTTGAATAAATTGATTGAATTATTATTCCTTATAAGTTTTTGGATCTTGGAAGGAAGTTTTAAAAGAAGGGAATTGGAAAATTTGGTGCAAAGTTGGTGATTCTCTTTTATCTCTGTGATAATTGACTTTTCAAAGTTAAGGAGATTGGAATCGTTAGTATACATTTGAAGGATGTGGAATGGGAAATCGTCCGTTGCGTCTGGTGTATAATCAAATCCTATGTTACCGGTACAGTCAGGTGAAGATGTAGTACTGACGTCGTATACTAAGTTTAGGTTATAAGCATCAGAAAGTGACTCCAACAGGAGCTTCATTTCATCATTATTTGATGACTCTTTATAATTTTTCTCATTCAACTGGTATCTGAGCGTTTTATATAGAATCTTGGCCTTTGGGCGGAGATTGTTATTGATTATTGAGTCTATTGTGAGTTTTGTAAGGGAAGTTACTCTGGTAGCCTTAAAATAATCAATTAAATGGTCTTCTTCGATGGCATCTCCATTATTTATGAACTTTAAAAGATGGTCCACTATTCTATTGGGTAAATAGCAATAGCTGTACTTTCTGAGTCCTCCAATATGGGACACTATGAGTGAAAAGTCTACACCCTTTTCTGACATGATATACGCCGGACTCTCGTTAATAGCATCCTGATTGGCCAACATGATAAGAGAATTGACTGAACATTCTTCATTTATGCGTTCTAGATTCAAGTATATGTTCAAATTAAGGAGAATCTCGTTGAAATTGGCCGATTCATCTGGCAAAAGAAATGAAATGTGGAAATTTTTCTTGACAAATAGTTCGAAATCGAACTGTAGATTACGTGGAATGGAAATGGGTATGTTCTGCAGGTTAAGGGGGCGTTGTGGTGATTCTATAGCATCTTTACTCTTGAATGAAGACAAATCCAGTGTCTCTTCATCACCACCATTAATTTTGTGGAGTTCAAACCGAACCAAGTTAATCAAGTTTGTAAGACGTATGGTCACGTCCATCAAGTTAATGTTCACAAATGAGTGTTGGTCCTTACTAAGCTTATATTTAAGACCCAATATGAACTTGGACCCGAGTCTTTCGTCCCCAAACTTCTTCAAAAACTTCTTAAAGATTTTCTTAACAGCAATTTTCTGTATAAGAATGAACTTGGATAACTTCTTCAAAATTATGGATATTTGGATCAAATTCGATACAATGATCTCCAATTTAAGAATCTTCACTTCTTTATTCTCGTCAGACTCCACTACAGCTTCAAAACTATTCTGGTAATATTCTACTCTCTTAAGTATCTCTTCATTCTTGGTCTTGATAAATAGATTTATCCGGTCGAAATTCGTACAAAACTCTTCATATAGCACCAGAAGTTTGGTAGTACCATTGGCAGTACTTTTTATCCCACTCTTAAGAGACTTATAGTCCAAATTATACGTCGTCCACTCTGGGATGGATAACTCTATTAGATTTTTCCCAAATTTCATCTGTGTAAACTATAAGAAGATTCCACAAATATAATCTTTGGTGATTGTAAACCACAATTTCAACCTTTATTTGTGGTATCTTACCGTTTACAACTACTTTACAATTAGTTTACAAAAAGTTTAACTATTGCAGGGTCTGAATTCTGGATTCTTATCTTCGCAATTTCAGGTGGAAGAGGCTGAGAAAAGCGTAGAAAAGATTTTGGCAAATGTTACCAATAATTTGACTAGTTGATGATAATAAATGAATATATGGAGCGACGCAACCTCCTTAAGTAGTCGCCTTAGGTCGGAACCTAAATAGTTAAAGCCTCGTGTGAGTTATTGCCAAAAGAAGAGATGCAGGCTTAAATCCGCGGACGTTACCGACGTACTTGGGCGAAACCTGGTGTGAGCCTGCACCGACCTCGCGGTAACTTGGGGCCATCCAATTAAGCATTGCGCTTGCTGATTTCAGATGGCTTGTATGCACACCGCCCCTACTTTAAATTATAAGTTATTCTACTGTGGGGGACAGATCTTGGCATAGTAGGTTGAGCGTATAGAATCATTGTGTGTAATTTAGAGAGCAAAAAAACTGTGAAATAACCGGCAAATGTTGGATTTAAAGCTCATGAGTTTGCTGATGGTCCCCCACGTGGGGGACAGACAGGACCAAAAGAATTTTCTGGTGTGCATATAAACTGTCAAATCCGGTGATGAGATCGACATCCAGCTGTTTTCGGCATGCCGGTCGTGTGGTGCATATCCTAATCGAGACATGCATCTGTTGGTGTACCAAACAGGTAACAACCAAGCGGGCCCTATAAACAGCTAGTGTAGCAGATATATCACACACTTATAAGCCCCAGAACCTTCGGGTCCCTTCGGGTTGGGCGCCGGGGATTACGCGTGAGCCCTGAGCTTTTAAGGTTAGGGTTTATGACGGGCCCAAAGCATGATAAGCCAAACTTGGCTAAATACACTACAACTCTACATCTATATTCTATTTATTCTAGTTATAAGACCGGGTTCCCTTGACAAACACGGGGATCATGCCCCCAGTTCCAATGGTAAACTGTCTGTGTCCTAAAACCAACAATTGAGACCTGATTGTCCCCGAATGGCTGGTGATACTTACAACCGAATCGTCAAAATTATTGTAGATATACTGGAAAGATTCATTAAGTCTAATGGACTGTTCTTCAATGGTTTCCCTATAATCTTCCCGGAAATAAATGTCTTCCTCTGCAAATCCTTCTTCAATTTCGAACCCAAGTCCTGCGTAACGGTCAAAGATCTTCGTTCTGGTGCCCCGCTTATCACATAAATGGACCCCCATCGTCTCCCGGAAGAATTCCTTGATCTGAGGCTTGACGGATGCAAGGTCCACGTGATCTTTCCAAGTGTTCACCAACGTATCGAGACTCCGACAGAATGGTGATGCAAACCACTTGGTAGGAAGCCTAATACCCTTCTTGATTTGTTCTCCCCATACATATGCATTGTCCTTGGCTTGGCTAACCCCAAGATCTGTCAACTCCGGGTCCGGAGCCCACACAATCTCCCCGTCTCCAGTCATGTGGGACCACTTGGCGTCCCATTCTTTTTGACCATACTTAATATTGGCTAAATTGTGATATCCCTGGCCGTGACGGGCAAGAAAAAACACCTTGTACAGAACATCAGGCCCACAACTAGCATTGAGCTCATCCAATTGGTCAAACACCTCATTCCACTCCTTTTGTCTTCCAAAATCTTCCTTAAGGTAGTCAAACTTGAACTCGTCTGTTTTGTCGTCCAGCTGCTTGAAAAATCCTGGCACGATTTCGAACTTCCAGAACGATTCTTTGGTTTTGTGGTACTCCGAAAGCATCTTAGCATAGTTTTGCCTGGCGGTATCGTTAATGGCGCCGGCTACGGCGTCATACTTGTCTGGAACTGACATTATTTACATACAATTAGCCCGAAATTACGCACATGGCGTGGCGCGCCCGTGGCGGCGTGGCGAGACGGCGAGACGACGGTGCGAGACGGCGGTGCGAGGAGACGCTCGTGGCGCGGGGCCGCCGCCACTGGACCGGTCGTGTCCGCTAGCCCCAGCGTGTCTCGCCCAACTTCCCGCGATTTTATCGTCGAAATTGAACCCCCAACCCAAATTCAACATGGAAGGTTTTACTGATGACTTGTACCCATTAGCGCTCTTAATGGATGAATTAAAACACGATGACGTGGCCAACCGGGTTCTGGCGATGCAAAAAGTGGACACAATTGCCATTGCTTTGGGCCCAGAACGAACCATTAACGAGCTCTTGCCGTTCCTTAATGACGTAGCTCAGGACGATGAAGAGGAGGTGTTTGCCGTTTTGGCCACCAAATTGGGGCTGTTTGTGCCATTGATTGGGGGCCATCAGCATTGTGAGCCTTTGATTCAAATTTTGTTGCATTTGGCCCCAATTGAAGAGCCTTTGGTGAGGGATAAGGCAATTGATTCATTAAATAACATTAGTTTATCACTTACAAATGATGAATTAATCAAAATTTACTTGCCTATCATTAAGGATTTGAGCCAGGGAAACTGGTTTTCTAAGAGATCCGCTTCTTGTGGATTATATAAGTCGGTAATCACCAAGGTTGATGCAGAAATCAGATTAGAACTTTTGAGCTTGTACCTTAAATTGATCATAGATGACGGTCCAATGGTCAGGAGACTGGCAGCCAATCACCTACCCGTTTTGATCAACAAGTTAACCGACTTCACTCTGGCAAATCCCAACAGTGCTGATAAGATCACCAACAAGGATTGGGAAGTTATTAGCCAAATGTTCCAAAGCCTCATCAATGACGACCAAGATTCAGTTAAGTTTCTTTCCATTGACGTTTTGATTAGCATCTTGGAGTACTTCCAAAAGATTGATGATCAGAGCTACAATTCAGACTTTTTAATCAATTCCCTCAACTTGATGAGCGACGAAAGTTGGAGAGTTCGTTACACAGCAGCTGATAGATTCAACAAAATTGCTGTTAACTTTGTTAACAAGGAAGAAGATTTATCCAAGCTAATTGAACCTTTCATATCTTTGATGAAAGATAATGAAGGTGAAGTCAGAAAGGCTATTGCTAAACAATTACCTGAATTCTGTAAATTAATTAACAAATTCGATAGTTTAAAGCCAGTCATTGTCAACAAAATTCTCCCAGTTGTTAACGAATTGAGTCAAGACCCACAGGAGAACGTGAGAAGCTCTTTAGCCCTTAAAATCACCGAATTATCAGCTATCTTATCCAAGCAATTGACCATCGACAAATTATTACCAATTTTCTTGATCATGTTGAAAGATGAATTCCCAGATGTCAGACTTAATATCATCTCTAACTTATCCATAGTCAATGAAACTATTGGCATAAACTTATTAACCACCAACTTATTACCAGCCATCACTGAATTAGCTCAAGATTCCAAATGGAGAGTCAGATTAGCCATTATTGAATATATTCCAAAACTTGCCGACCAATTGGGTGAAGAGTTCTTCAACAAAGAACTTTTAGGATTGTGTTTATCGTGGTTATGGGACTCTGTCTACGCCATCAGAGAAGCATCCGTCAAAAATTTGAAGAAAATTACCCTTATTTTCGGATCTGACTGGGCCAACACATACATAATTGACAAGTTGATTATGATTAAGAATAACTCAATTACACATCTTAAAAATAATGATAATGATGACACCATTCATGATGATAACGATAATGAAATCAATTTTGCAAGCTTTATCATAAGAATCACCTGTGTGTTTTCGATAAGTGAACTAATTCCTGTTTTGGATAGTAAGATTATTGTTGAGAAGGTTTTACCATTTTTAAATGACTTGGTGGAAGATAAGGTTGCCAATATTAGATTCAATTTAGCAACTAGTTATAAGATAGTGGCAGAAAGATTACTTGAAGATGGAACATACAAAAGCTTAATCGAAGGGGAGATTATGAAGAAATTAGCAGTATTGGAGGAAGATGAGGACAGTGATGTTCGGTTCTTTGCACAGAAGGCCCAAAGCGAAATCCGAAGCTTAGCCTAGTGGTTACATAGCTAAGACAATTGGACTTGGAAAGTCAGTTGTACAATGTATGTCTATTGACGAAAATTTTCTCCTGTAAACAGTTCTCTAATCCAGGATGTTTAATGCATTCATTGCTACATAATCTACATGAGTTAGACTCTAAGTGCTTGAGAAGAACAAGCCTTCAAAGTCCATAACTTGGTGATCCAAGTCTATAACTTGGTGGTTCAAGTCTATGATTTAGTGGCGCTTAGGCCTTGGACTTCTCCGCCAATTTATCAAAGTCAAAGTCAAACGAACTACCACATCCACATGCCGACGTAGTATATGGAGAGTCGACTATTTTGAACTGACTCCCAATCAATTCCTTTGTATAATCCAACTTGGAGTCCTGTAAAATCTCAAGCGAACTCTCGTCGATGATTAACTGTGCAATTTCGTCTGATTCCCTCTTAAATACCAACAATTCAGGGTCTTTCTCCAACTCTTCTTTCACATTTGTGAGCTTAATATCATACTGAAACCCGTGACACCCTCCACTCTCCACTTTTATCATGAGTGCCGAGTCCGGATTGCTGTCCTTGACGGCTATGCTATTAAGTTTGGCCCCGGCTCGTCCGGTGATGCCAATTTGAAGTTTTGTGGTCCCATTAATGAGCTTGGTAGGAACTTCCTTGGTAGGAGCAATTGGCTTAAGGGGCGATGACTTTAGCGTGCGGGCCTCTACCGAGTAAAACCGGGGCGCTAAGAACATTGGTGACGTTTTTATTCCATTTCGTGATAAACTTACAGCGCTTAGGCCAAAACCTGATCGACTGGCTCTGAGTATTGGTGTGAACATTAGTAATATTCTGATTTGATGACATCCGAAAATGTGCGAACTTCTGTGAGTGCTTACGTAAGGGCTTACGTCAGCTGACTATGGCTGGCGTGTGATTGGGTGGCGTGTTTGTGGATGGAGAGTGTGTTTGTGACTGTAAAATGTGTAGGGGATGGCTGTTGCCTGTAGTGGACGCTATTCTGGATTTCGGGGCCGCTCGGGGCCCAATTCGCCAGGGTACAAATTTCGCAGCCATACAAAAGTGGTATAGGAATGGAAATTGGGTGCAAACACCAAGAGAGTTTCTACAAAACATACAAGGCAAATCTCTTTTGTAATATAGACATATACACTATTGATTGTTCTCATTGCTGATTCTCCACAGAGGTAATAAGTCCAAGTAGGCCCAGTTGCTCTTTGGACCTTCCATACCCCAGGAAATGTATCTCCAATGCCAGAAACATCCAAGAACAGCTCCAAATAATAATGAGTAGACCATTCCGTAGATTAAGTTATGGAGTTTGTTGTTGGATTTTTTCAAAGGATAGGTGAAAAGTTCCACTTCATAACAAAGAACGATCATAGCAAAGTATAAAGCCGGTAAGTAGTGGTGAACGTACGTAACTCTTCCCATAATAACGAAAGGCATGAAATGTAAACCCCATCCAAACATAGGATAGACTCCTCCGAAAAGGAATAATTTTAATTTATGAGGATCTTGGAAATCGTTGATTTGTCTTTGCCATCTCACAAGATAGTATAAGGTCAAGAAAGCAAATACAATGACTGCCACACTGGAAGTCCAGGTGGTGGCAGGACTACCAATAAGGAAATATTTGATCTTGTCGTTAGCCCAAGAGCATAATCTAATTCCCACGTGTAATGAAGGCCATTCCCAGGCTTCTGAGGCTAAATCATCTTGCTTATCAGGATCTGGAACTAAAGCATTATTGGTTGCCATCATGGCCAAGTTTAATTGAATAAAGTCTCTTAAGAATTTAGTCTTTGGTAATTTAAAGTCTTCAGGTGGTCCTGGGAGTAATTTGTTATTGTGACTTTCAATGTTCCACCAAGTTCTTTTATCCTTCTTGAATGGATCTCTGAAACAAACAACTTCACCTTGTCTAAAACCCCAAGCTGGAAGTGAAACACCTGTAACACCTAAGTAACAGTTCATTACTGGATTTTTCAATCTGAATGAAGAGGTTAAAGGATGTAATTTATCTTTATCTTCTGTTCCGTACTGTTCTGCAATTTCAACAACCCAGTTATCTTTGGCATCTCCAATGGTCAAGTTACCGTAACCAGCAACTTCCCAGTGGTTTTTACTAACTGGTGCTTGTACTTGATGGGTGTGTAAATTTCTACCGGTCATTGGGTGAATTAATCTGACAGCCATACCATCTACAACATAGTCAAGTTCTTCGCTATTTTCAATGTCATACACTGGTTTTCCTCTGGCATTTTGAAAGATCCAGTTGTTGTTTGAATCCTTGTGGGAGTAAGTGGTAACTTGTTGTTGTTTGGAACCTTCTGGGAATGTTTGGACGTGTGAGTGTAATAAACCACCTGTCAAACCTTGATTCTTCAAAGTGACAATTGAATGACCAATGGAAATGTCTCTTGGTCCTCCTCCAACATCAGATCCGAGTAAATTGGCTTGGAATAAAGAAGACATGTTAGCATCTCCGGTACCGGACTTGTATAAAAGATCAAAGTGGACCTTGAAACAAGCTAAAAAGATAATAAATGGAACTATAATCAATCCAAACATTCTAGCAGCCCAGTGGTATCCGTATTGAACCCAAGAAATGGATTTGTCTCCGAATTTGTTCCATAAATCTACAACGGTGTAGATTCCAACAAGAGTGGTGACAAATAAACCCACCATCTTAACTGAACAAGAGCATCCAATTCCGAACCCAGTCAACAAAAGCCATTTCCACCATTTTCTGCTAAATGAATTTTCAATCTTGGCATTGAAGTTATGGAATCTGACAAAACAGAAAACAGTGGCCACGGTAAAGAACAACAACATGGAGTCCAACAAGATGAACTTACCCAAAGTAACATAACTTAATTCAAAACACACCATGGTAGTAAATAACCACACAGTAATGGTTTGAAATCCAATCTCTTTCATAGTATAATATGCCAATGGTACACACAAACTGGCAAAACAAGCATTGAAAATTCTCATCTTGGTGTAGTCAATGTAATCTGGGTATTGCTCTCCACTTGGAAAGTCCCAAGATCCATTATAACCAGCTATGTAACCAGATAATCCAACTAACATCTTCCCCAAAGGAGGATGAACATCATGATAAAACTCGTGTCTCAAATAATATGATCCAAACTTACCAAAGTGAGCTTCATCCCATACAACATGATCATTGACTGATACTCTGTATAATCTAACTGCAAATGACAATCCAGTAAACAAAATTGGTGCAAACCAACTTTCAAATTTGGACATAGCGCTGTGGAATTCCTCCATTTCTTGCTGTTTTTGGAGCTTGGCTTCCGTAAGGTCTTCTTCGACTGGTACGCTGGCAGCCTTGACCTTGGACCGAGTCCTGCTACTCAACCCTTCCGAGCTGTTAATGTTTACACTGCTGGACATGATAAATCACTACGTGTTTAAAATTTTTGACGCGAAATACCTGGTAGTGGGCGGACCGGCGGCCAGCTGGCCACAAGCGGGTGCTACTGGTTGGGGCGACGTGGTGCTACTTTGGGGTTGGCTGGGGGTGGTGGGACGATTTGCGGGAAATGATCCGGGGGATTTACTGCTTTTAATGCACTAAATTTGTGGTGATAATTTTATTGCTGTGTGTCTGCAGATGTTATGTTATGTACTGCAATGGGTATTCCGACACCCCAAAACCCTGCAAAGATCGATCCCAGATACGAGGCTGCATGCAGGTCGGCCCCATCTGTGCCGACCCGGATCGCCACGTCGCAGCACCTGGCCCGTGTCCGCAGCACCTCTCACGTACGCTGCACTTCCAACGCATGGCCTGCACATAGTTAGAGCTCTAAAACATATTAATCTATTATCATAAAATATATATAAATATCTACAAATTTGTTACTTCTTTTGTCTATTGGACTTTGGAACTCTAGTTAACCAATAGAAGAACATAGCAGCTGCCCAATTGAAAACAATAAAAGCAATGAAAATACCCATATCTCTGAATCTGTTTGAATAAGAGATATTGGCAGATGTTAAGAAAGCATCGGTATTAGCAAGTTGACAGAAATGACATTCTGAAGTAGCATTTGGATCAGATAAACTACCTCCTGCTACCAGCATGTAAGTAGCCATGTAGTCTCCACAAGTTTGACCTTTTGGAGGAATAAATTTGACCATTTCTTTGGCAGCACATTCAACTGTATTACCAGATATACCAGTTGATAAGATAGCTCCCACCAAATAGGTGAATGGATTACATCTGTACATGAAAATCCAAAATCTTGGAATAGCATCTTTGGTAGCCAAAATACCACAGAACATTAAACATAAGGAGAATAATAAACTTGCTAAATTGGCAGCATTATCAGCTAATTCATTAAATGAAATACACAATTGAGCCATGGAAGAAGAATAAACAAAGAATAAAACAATCAACCACCACATGAATGCACCTCTTTCAGTAACATCTCCAGTAGTAACAGCATTATTGTATAATCCCAATGGATAGTACCAGGAGAAGAAACAAAGAGTTCCACTTAAAACAGCCCATGGAATCTCTACAGTAACTTGAGCAGTCATGAATGCAACCCAACTGAAAGTCTTGGATGGTCTTTCTCTTACTTCATAAAGATCTCTTTGAGCAATGAAAATTGGTAAGTATTGTTGGACCAAAGTTTGGAAAACAGTGAACATCATGAAAATAGAAAACATTTGATTTTGTAAACCTTGTTGAGATCTGGAAGCTTTGAAGAAGGAGAAACCATTAATTAATGAAGTAGCAATGACCATTAGCAATTTGGAGTATAAGTAATCATTAGTTCTCCAGTATTGTTCGAAAACTCTCTTGGTAACAATCCAGTATTGTTTGTAAATAGGTAAAGCATAACTCTTGAAACTTTCTGGAGAATCATCCTTTGGTTTCTTAGATAATTCGGTTTCCATATAGTCTAATTCCTTTTGCACTTCAGCGAATTCAGTAGAATTTCTCCAAACTTCATGATAGTCTTGGTTAGCATGAGATCCTGGAGCAGCACCAACAACTTCTAACATCCATTCAGCAGGATTTGCTTGTGGAGGACATTTGTGTGCACCATATTTCTCAAAGTAGTTGATCAAAGTAGAACATTCATTTCCTAAATCACCAAAGTAGACAGTTCTACCACCTTTTTGCAAGAATAAAAGTCTGTCAAATTCCTTCAAGAGAATAGCAGAAGGTTGATGGATAGTACATAAGATAGCTTGACCATGATCAGCCAATTTTCTAATCAATTTACAAATTGACCAAGCAGTTTGAGAATCTAAACCAGAAGTTGGTTCATCTAAGAAAACCAATAATTTTGGTTTGGCTACAAGTTCAACTCCAATAGTTAATCTCTTTCTTTGTTCAACATTTAAACCTTCACCAGCAACCCCAACAACTGCATCAGAGTATTTTTCCATCTCTAATAATTTGATAATATAATCAACGTAAGCATCTTTTTCAGCAACTGGAACAGATTCTGGTTGTCTAAGATAAGCAGAAAATTTCAAAGCTTCTCTAACCGTAGAAGTCTCCAAGTGTAAATCTTGTTGTTGAACATAACCAATTGATCTTTGGAAAGAAGAGTCCAATTCATGACCGTTGACCATTCTAGTACCAGCAGTAATAACACCAGATGTTAATCTTTCACTCAATGCATTCAATAAAGTAGTCTTACCAGCACCAGAAGCACCCATTAAAGCGGTGACTTGACCTGGCTTAACCCAACCATCAATATTATTCAAAATAACTCTATCTTCGGATTTGATTTTAACTTGGTAAGTAAGGTTTCTCCAATGGAAAATGTTTTCATTCTTGTTAATTTGAACATCTTCTTCACTGGAGTTTTCAAATTCAGGTTGAAGCTTTTCGTTAGGACCAGATTCAATATCAGCAGGAGCTTTCTTGAATTTCTTCAAGTGAGATCTTTGGAAAAGAAGAATTTCACCCTTTTGTCTGGCACCTTTATTGTATTCACAAAGAACAATGTAAGTAAATAAGAAGAAAAGGATGAACGCAATGTTGATACCAAAGTTTCTCCATGCATGAGACCACCTGTAAGAGTAAGCAGTTTCAATGTAAACATCACCATTAACAGTAGGTCTTCCAAGTACAGAACCAACAGCAGAACAAGCAACATTTTCTCCAGAAGTTGGATAACCAGGACCAGTTGGAACGTAAGTAATACAATCAAATTCTCTTCCGTGGAATTCATTGGCAATCAATGCTTCGAAAGTATAGGCAACTGGATTCAAATAGTTAATCCATCTGGACCATCCCAACATATTTGGTGTTGGAATAACGAAACCAGTGTAAACCACCAAAATTAACAACAAGACAGAGGCTGGAGACATAGCTTCATATAAACTCTTAGTACCAGCACCAATGGTTCTGAAGACATGGGACATAGTCAAAGTAGCACTGAAACCAACCAAAAGGAAAAAGAAGAAAGCACCAGGTTCTCTCTTCAAGTTACACATAAAGTAGAAAACTAAATTGAAAGCAGTACCAATAATAAACTTAGGAGGTAATTCACTCATAATAGAAGCAGTAGCATCAGCAGCCGGGTGGTATAAAGCATATGTTTTATGTTTTTCAACAATTGGTCTAGCTTCATATAATGTGAAAATTTCCAACAAAGACGAGAAAGCATTGAATAATGTAGCAAAGAAAATAGCAGCTGTTCTGTAGTAGAAAGAACCGGTATCCTCTTGTAAATTGTAGAACACAGATGAAATAATTAAAGACATGGAGGTATTACCAAAAGCAGTGAACAATGTAATAGAAGGATCCCCTTTCAATCTCATTAAATTTCTTTGCATAATGTATTTAACTTGCATACCAAATGAAACAGTGTAAGGAGATTTTGGTCTGGAGTTCTTTGATTGTCTAGCATGATGCATTGCAGCAAATTCTTCTTGGTGGTTGGCAGTTTCCTTTTCGAATGCACTAATACCAGTTAAAATATCAGCCCTTTCCTGGGAGTTTTGCCAATAGTTGTAGAATTCAACTGGAGTTCTTGGAACTTTGTCTTCGAAACCAGCTCTCACCACTCTTTCAGCTGGGTTGGTCAATGAAGTCAAGAAATCAGCAGTGGTTTGTCTATCAGGACAATCATAACCCATTTCAAGGAAATAATCTTTAGCTTTTTTGGCGGAACCGAAGTAAATTTGATAACCTTCGTATAATAAAACAACATTGTCAAATAAATCGTAAGCATCTTGAGAACATTGGTAAATGGCAATCAATGGAGTAACTTTACCAATCTTTGCTGAGGTTTGTAAAGCTCTAATGAATTCTAAAGCAGTGGCAGAATCCAAACCTCTGGTGGAGTTATCCCAACACTGAATTTTGGATTGGGACAAAGCAGCTTCAGCAATAGAAACTCTTTTCCTTTCACCACCAGAAACACCTCTAATGAAATCGTTACCAACTTTAGTATTCTTGGTATGCAATAAACCATAGGTAGCCAACACAACATCAGACATGTGCTTAGCATATTCTTCTCTGCTAACTCCCAAAGGTCTATTTTCTGGTGTTCTCAATTTGGCTGCAAAAGTTAAGGTATCACCAACAGTCAAATTAGGGAAGTGGTTTTCGGTTTCAGCACAGTACACAATTTCACCAGCGTAGTGTTTGTCCATGGTTTTAGGAGAAATACCATTATATGAAATGGTGGAGTTAGAATCAACATGAAACCCGTAAGTTTGACAAGCTAAAGTTTTCAAGAAAGTAGAACAACCTGCACCTGGTCTACCCAAAACAACTGTCACTTCACCCGGCTTAATTAAACCATCCATTGGCTTCAAAATATCGAATGAGTTGGCCTCTTCTTTTCTGCTAACTTTTTGGACCAATTGACTAAATCTTTTGTAAACCCCATTAGCAAAATTAGCTTGGTAATCAGCATCAGTAGCATTACCGTAACATCTTAAGTCTTTATATGCAATTCCCAAACTAGAAGGTTTATAGAATTCCGGATCGGTTTCAGTCAATTTTCTTAAATTTTTCACCCAAAACTTGGAGTCAAACTCTTCACTATTTGGGTCCAATCTTGGATCAACTCCCATAGCATCAGTATAAGGACTTTGACCAGGAACAGCAGATAAACTCGTCAAAGTTCTGGTCAATCCCAAAGGTTCCTTAGTGTGGTGGGAACTAGTATTAGTAATCTGTCTAGCCAATTCTTTAATATCTTGTTCTACTGCATCATTGAATCCAGTATATGCTACTTCATCAGACATATCGGAAACGGTGTCAGTGTTTGTGGACGCTTTAATTTCACTGTCGTCAAGCGAATTAGACATAACGAATTTGTAAGGCAAGAATTACGGGAAAGCACCTGCTTATTATATTTTCACAATAGCTGCAAAAAGGCTGAAAACCGGTTCGGATAATAAATTTATACGCGAGCCGGCCCGTGGTGAAAATTTGGCTTCCGTCCCTGTCCCAACACGGAAACCGTTGGTTTCCACCACTACGTCCTCTTCCGTGGTACTACTTGTAATTACTTCCGACTACTTCACGGATGTATTCTACAATTTCCTCTGAACGAACCTCCAGCCGTGTTGAGTTTGGGTCTCAGCCGGAGAGTTGCAGTCCCGCCCACTGAACCCGAAGCGACCACCTGGAGGTTCCGTATAGAGGCGCCGGAACATCGTATGTCCCAAATATTTCCGAACCTTTCAATTTCTTTTGTTTATATTTGGAACTATCTAAGTCAGCCGGATGAGCGCTGAGGTCAGCACTCCAAACACCGGATGATTGTTCCTTTATATTGTTGGGGAACCGGTCCAAGCCTTATCTCATTTCCTATTAAGGAGAATCCGTTACTTATGAACTTGTTGAATTGAAGATTTTCAAGATTCATGCTAGTGTTTTTACTTATAAACTTTACTATATTAGGAATAAAACTGGGTAAAAGCTTCTGTACGTCTGCCTGAGGAACATTAACAGATACCCGAGAAAGATTCTTGTTGTTGGTACCGTACTCTATCTCTATGTTTCCAATTATAGAACTCAACGTCTGTGCCTCCTCTCCTACTTGCTCGTATAGGGTTCGTATAATGGCCTCACATGAGGTGATTATCCTAAAAGTTTTGGGTACAATCACACAGTGACAAATTAACTCAAGGTATTGGACAATTACCGGATTATAGGTGGAAGTAAGAAGCATCGTGTCGTCCGTGGCAAGAATGCTACAATTAAACGCTTTATTTCTGGATCTGATTGTTATTGATTTGATATCTTCCTCACTAATTTCCACTCTGGTGTGAGACAAAACCGCTTCCAACGACTCATTTTCAACCTCTCCATTCGCCTGAAGGTTCGTGTACACCACAGTCACCAATTCCTGCTGCTTGTCTGGCGGGAGATGGATTGGCTTGGAGGTCTTGTAAACAGAGTAGAGGCTCATGAGAAATTACCGCGTGGGTCGCGTAAGCGCATAAAGTCATCTCGTGCCGGACAGATGGAAGCTGGCCCCGGATGGGCGGCACCCCAGCCCATACGACTGTCTAGCGCCATTCACTACCGGCCAGTACGCCCTGCTACCGCTACTCCCCAGACATTTAAATATTCAAAGATTCAGAGATTCAGAGTACAATCACTTATTCGAATATACATTCAAGGTACCAAACAACAGTCTGATTTATATCGCCATAGGAATGGGATCACCATAAGCACTAGCGTGGAATGCTTACAATTTATGATCCACGGCTAGTTAAGCTGAAGCTTTGGCGACATGTTCTAACAAGTCGACAACTCTGGTAGAGTAACCGAATTCGTTATCGTACCAGGAGATTAATTTGACGAAGGTTGGGGATAATAAGATACCAGCCTTTTCATCGAAAATAGAAGAGTAGTTAGAACCTAAGAAATCGGTTGAAACAACAGCATCTTCGGTGTAACCCATAATTCCCTTTAATTCACCTTCAGAAGCAGCTTTGATAGCAGCAGAAATTTCTTCGTAAGTAGCTGGTTTCTTTAATCTGACGGTTAAGTCAACAACGGAAACATCGGTGGTTGGGACTCTCAAAGACATACCGGTCAATTTACCGTTTAATTCTGGAATAACCTTACCAACGGCTTTAGCAGCACCAGTGGAAGATGGGATAATGTTACCAGAAGCAGTTCTACCACCTCTCCAGTCCTTGTGGGATGGACCATCAACAGTCTTTTGGGTGGCGGTGATGGAGTGGACGGTGGTCATTAAACCTTCTTCAATACCGAATTTGTCGTTAACAACTTTAGCTAATGGAGCTAAACAGTTAGTGGTACAAGAAGCATTGGAAACAATGTTCAAGTCTGGGGTGTATTTATCTTCATTGACACCACAAACAAACATTGGAGCATCAGCAGATGGAGCAGTAATAATAACCTTTTTAGCACCACCATCAATGTGTTTTTGAGCACCTTCCATCTTGGTGAAAACACCGGTGGATTCAATAACGTAATCAACACCAGATTTACCCCATGGAATAGCAGCTGGGTCTCTTTCTTGGAAAACTTGAATCTTGTGACCGTCAATGACTAAGTAGTCACCTTCAGAAGAGACTTCACCTTTGTAAGAACCGTGAGTGGAATCATATTTGAACATGTAAGCAGCATATTCTGGAGCAATGAAAGGATCATTGATTCCAACAACTTTAATATCTTTTCTGGTTAAAGCAACTCTTAAAACCAATCTACCAATTCTACCGAATCCGTTAATACCAACAGTAATAGCCATTTTATTTATTATATCTAATTAATTGAATTAATTTAAAATATTAAAAGAGAATTTTTCCTCAAGGATATTTCACAGGTTTATATAATTTTTGTCCAACGGGTGAAAGGTATCCATGAAAATTTGGCATTCGCCATACTTAAGGGACACGACCCGCTCGGTGCGCCCACCCCTGGGCACGCGGCTTAAGTATGGATGTCTGGGTGCTCTCCCAAAAAAACTCCGATACTCCGAGCGGTGGATGACCAGGAAGGTAAGATGAGTCAGACCCAATTGGCGCTTAATGACACCTTACACATCACTTGGGAATCGTGACATTTGGGCGCTAAACTACGGGATTTTAAGCGCTAGGCCCTGCCCCTCCCGTGTGTTGCTTAATTGCGGCTGTCACACTGGGTTTATGCTCGTTCCTATTGGTGATCCGATTGCACGCCGCTCCACGCCAGTGCCCGGGCCTTAAGTGGCCTAGAGCGGCGTGGGGAACAAAGCGGGCGTCCCAGGCGTCCCTCCAGGCGTCCTCCACCACCCGTCCGTGGCCCACTGTCGCCTACAAGTCCCCAGGACCAGTATCACATTCATACCTCGGGATTAGTGCGCAGGCCAAACCCCATACGTGGGAAACAGGCCGGGTCCCCGAGAGGCTACGCCCGGGAACCACCATAACCCCAGCCTGTAAACGCCGAAGTACCCCATACTTGAAGAAGAAATCCGTGGGGGGCCGGGAAATTCGTATATTATTACTTATGGTGCATCAGTACACTCCCAATCGGTGGGCTCGTAGGCCTCCGGGTGGTCAAGAGATTTGATCTCCTGTGGGGTCAATTCAAAGTCAAACACCGCCAAGTTGCCGCTAAGTCGACCAATGGTTCCTGTTTTTGGGAGTGGGATCAACCCTTTTTGTAAAGACCACTTAATCAAGATCTGGGCGCTGTCTTTATGATACTTTTCCATCAACGCCCGGACCTCTGGTGGAGGGTTGGTGAGCTTATATCCATGTGTAAGCGGAGCATATGCTTCAACGGCAATTTGCTTCGATTTACAAAATTCCACGAGCTCCTGTCTCATCAACCACGGACTTATTTCGATCTGGTTCACCTGGGGATAATATTTGAGACCATCCCACCCAAGTAATTGCTCTATATGGTGGATTCCGTAGTTGGAAACTCCAATACTCTTAACCTTACCTTCGTCCACCGCCTCCTGCATGGCTTTCCAGGTGTCTAACCGCTTTTCAGGCCCACACAACGGCGAGTGAATCAACAACAAATCAATGTATCCAAGGCTTTCCACGTCATTCAAACATTGGTCAATCGCCGCTTTGGCGTTGGCATAACCACACTGGCTATTCCACAATTTGGTGGTGTAAAAGATATCTTCCCTACGATTACCCTCTTTAAGCCACTGGTCAATCCCCCGTCCAACTTCCACTTCATTCAGATAAAGCACAGCAGTATCAAAATGTCTATAACCTTTCTTACACGCATTATACACCACATCTACCGTCTTTGACCCTGGGAGATTATAACACCCTAAGGCCACCGAAGGAATCCTGGCGCCGTTCTGTAACCGGAGTAAATTGGCCATGGATAAATCTAGATGGATCTAGCAATCTATGGATTTTACGGAACCAAATTGGTGGCCGTTGCGAATAGCCGGTGCGGCATTATTGCCGATTGGGACATATAGCCGGCCCAGTTCCCCGTGTAGTGTCAACGGCTAACTCATGACCTTGACCCCATTAAGGTTACATTGGCCCATAAACTCCCACATCTTTTACCAGTGGATATAATCGCAATTACGCCGCCAAATTACGGAACTAAGTTTATTACCGTCCCGCGCTCCGGCACGATCTTTTTTTAGCATTTACCCTTATTACTAACCCGTTTTCCACTTATTTACAAAACCGTTCGTAGTTTGTTCCATACCCCACCTCACGGTAATTTAGTGGAAATGACTGGTACTATGCCTTCGTCCCCTGACGACCACCTTTATCATCATCACCATTCGCAGAAGAAGAAACGAGTGGGAAAAGCGTGTGATTCCTGTAGGATTAAGAAGACCAAATGTGATGGGAAGAAGCCATGTAGTAAGTGTATTCAAGATAATAAGATCTGTGTTTTCTCCGAGAAGAAAAAGGCCAAGGATAAGACCTATCCCACGGGTTATGTGGAGTTATTGGAGACCCGTTTAGACTTGCTTACTAAGTCTTTTGAGAAGATTGTACAGATACTGTCCCCCAAAGTGGATTTTCTAAAAGATTTGGTTATGGCAGAGAATCCTGGTTTGAAGGTTAAAAGAATGGATGATTTAAGGGATAAAGACGATTTACTTATACCCATAAATAAGGTAATAAATTATTTAATAGAGAATGAGGGACTTTTGAATACGTTACCACTAGAATGGGAGAAAGGCGCCACCATTGCTGCCAATTTCTCCAGAAATGATATAGATAAGGATAGTCAGGCATTTGCTGCTCATAGATCGGATTTTAAGGAATCTAGAACGTCTCCTGATTCCCCCAGGCCCGTTGTAAAAAGAGAACCAGAAGATATTGACAGTTTAGATGATTTAAATGACCTAAAAGAAGAAGACTTCAAGTTTGGATTTCTACCAAACATAAATGAGTTCCCCCTCAATGGATACTCGGGCGGCTTTGTGTTGGCCAACTCTGCCACTTTGAATGAATCGCTCTCAAATGAATTTAGTGACTTGGACAGCGATTCCAATTCGATTTATTCGCCTTCAAATCCTCCAAACTCAGTACCAATGTCAAAGATTGAGTCTAATAATTCCCAAGGAATCAGTCCTAATATGGAGAGCTTTAAACCTGCTTCACTATTCGGAAATGATAACCAGTCAATGACTTCACTCACAAATAACCTCGAAAAGCACAGAATCAATTCGTCTTCTAATATTTCCCCCGTTTCCACCTTCGATTCAAATCAACAACCTTTATTAAGCAGGTCCAATTCGATAGTTCAAAGATCTAGATCCCCATCCCACCAAAAATTAAAGAATGTGGGACATGTTCATAAACCTCCCCTACACAGTCATCATTCACATCATAATTTGTCGGGTTCTATCAATGTAACAAACGATAATTTCAACATTGAAAACGATTATTCTTTACCATCAGATAAAATCCCCGACCTTACTTATGATGATCATATCCTTGACGATATTTGATTGATGCTGTTAATTCTTGTATGTATGATATATTTATAATTTGTATTATGTCTTCTATTTTCTATTATTGCAAAATTTGCAGCCAAATGCGATTTGAAGAAACATGTATTGAAGGAAAAACGAAATATACGAATAAAAATAGTTGGCAGCCTAAAGTAAGCTCTGTACCAAGAGAACTAATTTCAACAATGATCCATAGGAATTGAATCCTGGGGAACCTGCCTTTAAAGTACTTATTGAAGGCACTTGGAAGCTAGGATTGGGTCCAATGCTTTCAGAAGTTGACTGAGAATCCATCATTTCAGGGCTAGCGGTAGCTTTTGAGCTGAAAACACTAGTTTGTATCAGCAATCTTGTTGAACTATGGACAAATAGTGATGAATCGGTTTCTGAACAGCTGGAGGCACCTTTGTTGTCTGAGTTGGTCACAATTCCACTTGAAACTCTAGTTTTAGTTGACGAAGAAAGTATTGCTGATTGTGATCCTGAAGCAGAAGTCACGGTGTGTGTCAAAGTAGAACATTCATTTGTAGAAGTACTGTCTCTTGTAGCCCTCGAGTTGCTGCTTGTGCCACTAGAACCAGGAATTGTTCCAGAATTACAACCAGTCGAGCTGGATGGAGTGGAACTAGAATACTTGAAGGAAGAACTGGAACTTACCATACCACTAGCACCAGATGAACTTGATGCCGACAGCTTGGAACTCATTGCACTTGAGCTACCCTCTTCGGATCCTGTGCTTGTGGTTTTGGAGGTAATCGTGGAAACACCTGAAGTCCCGGAACCAGTTGAAGAGTAGACACTCGTACTGATTTTGGTACTGGAGTCCACTGTGCTTCCAGAAATTGATGAAGTATCGGATTTTGACGTCCAAGAGGAACCAGTTGTTGTAGGTGAAACATCTGAGCTAGGAACCAAACTGGATTCAGTAATGGTTCCGGTACTTAGGCTTGAACTATCAACGCTGGAACTTGAGCTGCTAATCAATGATGAGCTGGAAGCAGGCATAGATCTTGATTTAGATTCTGAGCTGGTAGAAGAAACTTCTTCCGAGCTAGCAGGTGTTGTTTCTGAAGTACCCGACGTTCTTGAGCTTTCAGAAGGAACAAGAGTGGTCGAATCTGTGCTGGAATAGCTTGTTGCAGAACTGGTGGAAATAGTGGAGTATGTTTCTGAACTTGAACCTGATCTAGTGGTGATAGCAGTTGATGTGGAACCCGAATTGGAAGCATTACTGGTGATGGTTCTCGAGTCCGTTGTGTAGCTGCCACCAGAAGAGGTACCAGTAGAAGTGCTGGACGTCACAAAGGTTGAACTTGGCTCAGGAGTAGTACTAGACTTGGTGGTTGTAGTTGTTGTAGTTGTAGAAGCAGAACCACTCGAGTCAGAGCTGCCAGAATGACTGGAACTGGAACTTGCCATTGACTTGGAACTCAGTGCTGGCAATGACTGGGAGCTAATACCACTATTTGAACTAGAATCGGTCGAAATTGTAGTCAGAGTGGCCTCTGGAACGTAGATATCAATGGTAAGAGTCTTTCCTTCGAAGTCTAGGGTTGTAATTTCGGTTGTAGACCCCCAATAAGTGCTGGTGATTATCCTAACAGCTTCTGGATTCCCCGAATCCCATACTGGAGAATTCCAGTAAAGGACATTCTTGTCATCGTACGAACTTCCATCTTTACATTTGACTGTATTGTAGAATATGACAGGATCCCAATCTTTCGTGGAAAATTGTAAAAGACCATCCATAAATGGTCTATAACCGGCAGGTATGTTTTCAAAGCTAACTGTGTACTTATATGTGGAACAATCTCCACTAAAGTCCCAAGGTTCAGCTTCTTTAACTGCAAGAAAATCGTTGAAAGAATTAGAAATCCCCAAGTTGAAGTTGGAACAGTCAACTTCAGAATTCACTACACTTACACCAAAAGTTCCCAGCTCGTACCCACTTTCACAGTGGTGTGGAAGAAAGTATACCTGGTTCAAGCGGTAATCTTCCAAAACAGTAAAAGATGCATAAATGTCACTTGTGTTGTACTTTCCGATGGTATTTGGAAGCTCACTAGATTGGAATTGGTGGGTTAACACCAGCTTTCCATCGGTAAATTTGGCTGTATTTGTTCCTGCTCCAAAATAGGAAGCTTGGACCATTTGATTAGCATTTGCACCAGCTCCTACTCCAAATACAAATGGAATACAGACTGAACCCGAAATACGTTGTTTTTCTACTTTCCTTAAAACTAAACATGAAACAAAAGAATAAGGAACCTCAAGAAGTCCATCATTGTATTCACATCTACCATAAGAAACATCTTCATATACAAGGTCAAATATTTTATACTTATCAGTAAACTTGAGAACACCTTCCATTGTAAGACTAAAAGTATCGCCTACTTCAACGTTATAGTCCATTTCCCAACTCAAAGTGGCTACCCAATTAGAATCAGAAGGAATATGATCTTCTGTGGACTTCAGACTCGGGCCAATCCACTCCAAATCTTTGAATCCATTGAAAACTCCTGTTAACTCTCTGGCACATGTGATACCAAATATGTATGCTACTACTAGGTTGCAAAACTTCATTGGAATTTTTTTAAGGGATAATGAACCCTTATATAGACTTAATTATCTGCTCATATGCTTAATCTAGACGTTACCACTAAAGACATTATCCTTATTAGGATTTAATTTCTCCCTTTTCGTCTTAAAGGTCTATTTTTGGAGCTTCGTGCATAGAGGTTTTAGACCAGGTTGCATTCCAAATAAAACTGATAAAACGGATCTATTCTTTTGTTGGGAATTCTACTGTCTTAATCCCTATGGAAAACCATATTTCCACTTGGGGCTGACCTGGTCGATGTTAAAGGCATATGTGTAAGTACATTGAAGTTGGATTTGGATTTGGATTTGGCTAAAAAATTGGAAACTCATGGTGGAAAATTTCCAGTATCATAGAAGTTCTAGAATCTGCAAAGACTTCCGGTGTCACTTATTGGCCCACTGCTCCAGAACATAAGTAATTCTTGACAGGACCCTCGAAACTGTAAGAATGGCTTCTGCTTCTGGGACTATATTGGTTTTCTTATGTGACCCTATTAGTTTTGTTTTATCAGCTGATGAAAATAGCCAAATGGATTGTTGTGAGTTTGAATTTCTCCTCGGTGGATGACAACTGGATTGAAGAAGTTGGGTAGTTAAAAGAGTTGGTCGGATGTCCTAGCAGGAGGGTTTTGAACCCATTCAGCATTGTTCAATTGGCTTAAAGAGCCCATTACACTACATTGGTTTAAACAGGCCAGTCAAATTAAATACCATTGTTCCAGACCCATTTGTGTTCTATATTTAAACTATATTGACTGTTGTTGGGCCTTTTTCTTGGTGAAGGCCAGACGGTAAAAGTGGCATTTCAAAGGCGCAAAAAAAATCTTCCAAATTCTCTAAATCTACCAATAAAAAGCTCAAACGGCCAAATCGCCAATTGTTCACCTCGTTTCTGTGTTTTTCTCCTTTTGTCACCTCTTGTGTCGTCTTCTATCCAATCTTGTGGTTTGTACTTTTTGGTTGCAAAATCGCGTAAACTAATTTATAAACATCCGTTTACGGACTGTCACGCAACACTTATATTACCTGTAACTTGCGATGCTTGTATAGCTTCAGTGTGTTTGTTTTGCTATAATATACATAAGATCGTTCACAGAAATATCATAAAGTGGTATATTAAAATATTAATCGAAACTATAAAACAATGACGAAGATATAACAAAGTTAGCGAAAGGATAATCAATTCATATTGAATGATTAAATAAAGATTTTGGCCATAATAGCAGCAACAATCAATGATTTGGAGAAAGTTGCTCTTGATGAAGAACCTTCGTAAGTTGGAACAGCAACTTGAGATTCAGTAGCTGAAGCGCTTGCAGAAGGTTGAGTTCCTTGGCTGGCGTTGCTGTCTGAGCTAGAACCAGCGTTTGGAGTTGATGGGGTATCATTAGATGATCCGGCAGAACCAGATGGGGTGTTAGATGAGTCATCTGGAGAACCAGCGGCGTTTGAGTCATCTGGAGAACCAGCAGAACTGGAGGAACCGTTTGGAGTACCAGTAGCTTTTGGTGATTCAGGTGAAGCTGGGGTGTTCACCAACACTGTAGAAACACTTGATGGAACTGGAGCATCGTTGTTATCACCTGGAGTAGCAACAGCACCTCTGGTAATGGTGGAAGTAACAGTAACTCCATTAGTTAAAGTACTGGTTTGAACAACAGGACTACCTTGAGAAGCAGGAGCAGTTGGTACAGCAACAGATGAGTTACCGTAAGGAGCAGATGGTAATCTTACTTTTGGAACGTCAACAACAACAGTTTCAACACCATCAGATCCAGCAGGGACAGTGTGAGTAGAGGTGAAGTCTTCAGTCCAGGTAGAAGTAACAGTGGTTTGTAATTCTGGGACTTCGACAACAACAGTAGTAATACCATCAGATCCAGCAGGAGCAGTGTAAGTAGATGTGAAATCTTCAGACCAGGTAGAAGTGACTGTAACTGGTGTTCCTTCTGGAACATCAACAACAATGGTTTCGACACCATCAGATCCAGCGGGAACAGTATGAGTAGAAGTGAAGTCTTCAGTCCAAGTGGAAGTAATAGTGGTTTGTAATTCTGGAACATCAACAACAACGGTTTCGATACCATCAGATCCAGCAGGAACAGTGTAGGTGGTGGTGTAGTCACCAGTCCAGGTTTGAGTGGTAGTAGTTTGTAATTCTGGGACTTCGACAACAACAGTAGTAATACCATCAGATCCAGCAGGAGCAGTGTAAGTAGATGTGAAATCTTCAGACCAGGTAGAAGTGACAGTCACTGGAGTTCCTTCTGGAACGTCGACAACAACAGTTTCAACACCATCGGGTCCAGCAGCAACAGTATGGATAGAAGAGAAATCTTCAGTCCAAGTAGAAGTGACAGTGGTTTGCGATACTGGGACTTCAACCACAACAGTTGTAACACCATCAGATCCAGCAGGGTTAGTGTAAGTAGATGTGAAATCTTCAGACCAGGTAGATGTAACAGTCACTGGGGTTCCTTCTGGAACATCAACGACAACAGTTTCGACACCATCAGAACCAGCAGGAACAGTATGAGTAGAAGTAAAGTCTTCAGTCCAAGTAGAAGTAACAGTAGTTTGTAATTCAGGAACATCGATAACAACAGTTTCAACACCATCAGATCCAGTGGTAATAGTGGAAGTAGTGGTGTAATCTTCGGACCAAGTTCTAGTGGTTGTAACGGTAGATTCTGGAACATCAATAACAACAGTTTGAACACCATCTGATCCAACAGATTCAGTATAAGTAGTGGTGTAGTCACCAGTCCAGGTTTGAGTGGTAGTAGTTTGTAATTCTGGGACTTCGACAACAACAGTAGTAATACCATCAGATCCAGCAGGAGCAGTGTAAGTAGATGTGAAATCTTCAGACCAGGTAGAAGTGACAGTTACAGGACTTCCTTCTGGAACATCAATTACAACTGTTTCAACACCATCAGATCCAGTGGTAATAGTGGAAGTAGTGGTGTAATCTTCGGACCAAGTTCTAGTGGTTGTAACGGTAGATTCTGGAACATCAATAACAACAGTTTGAACACCATCTGATCCAACAGATTCAGTATAAGTAGTGGTGTAGTCACCAGTCCAGGTTTGAGTGGTAGTAGTTTGTAATTCTGGGACTTCGACAACAACAGTAGTAATACCATCAGATCCAGCAGGAGCAGTGTAAGTAGATGTGAAATCTTCAGACCAGGTAGAAGTGACAGTTACAGGACTTCCTTCTGGAACATCAATTACAACTGTTTCAACACCATCAGATCCAGTAGTAATAGTTGAAGTGGTGGTGTAGTCTTCGGACCAAGTTCTAGTGGTTGTAACGGTAGATTCTGGAACATCAATAACGACAGTTTGGACACCATCAGTACCAACAGATTCAGTGTAGGTGGTAGTATAGTCACCAGTCCACGTTTGAGTAATAGTAGTGTCTTCTAATGGAACATCAATAACAACAGTTTGGACACCATCAGTACCAACAGATTCAGTGTAGGTGGTAGTATAGTCACCAGTCCACGTTTGAGTAATAGTAGTGTCTTCTAATGGAACATCAATAACAACAGTTTGGACACCATCAGTACCAACAGATTCAGTGTAGGTGGTAGTATAGTCACCAGTCCAAGTTTGAGTAATAGTAGTATCTTCTAATGGAACGTCAATGACAACAGTGTCAACACCATCAGATCCAGTAGTAACAGTAGAACTAGTGGTGTAATCACCGGTCCAGGTTCTGGTAGTAGTAGTAGTCAATTCTGGAACATCAATGATAACAGTATCAACACCATCGGATCCAGTAGTAACAGTAGAACTAGTGGTGTAATCACCGGTCCAGGTTCTGGTAGTAGTAGTAGTCAATTCTGGAACATCAATGATAACAGTATCAACACCATCGGATCCGGTAGTGACGGTAGAACTAGTGGTATAGTCACCAGTCCAAGTTCTGGTAGTGGTGGTAGTCAATTCTGGAACATCAATGATAACAGTATCAACACCATCGGATCCGGTAGTGACGGTAGAACTAGTGGTATAGTCACCAGTCCAAGTTCTGGTAGTGGTGGTAGTCAATTCTGGGACATCGATAACAACGGTATCAACACCATCGGATCCAGTAGTAATAGTTGAGGTAGTGGTATAGTCACCAGTCCAGGTCTTAGTGGTGGTAGTGATAAGATCAGGAACATTAACGACGATGGTTTTGGTATCACCATCAGCAGTTCCATAAGGTAAAGTGGTCACTTCGGTGGTAGAACCTGTCCATGTTTGAGTGGTGACGGTGACAGCAACACCATCAGAGCCAGAACCAGCATTTTGATAAGCCCCCCAAAGTCTACTTACAGATTTATCTTGGTAAGTTCCATCAGCACAAGTACCAGTGTTGGTATAATCTAAATTGATTTGTTCACCGTTTGAGAGGGTGGAAATACCATCCATAAATACTCTGTATCCTGCTGGGACATTGGCATAGTTGACAACGTAACCAGTTGAGGTACATTCACCAGATATTTGAACGTCATCATAAGATTTGACGAAAAGGAAATCGTTCAAATCATTGGTCATACCGACATGCATTGATGAACAGTCAAATTGCCCTTCTTTAAGGGTCATTCCAATTGTACCAGAAGTGACTCCTGATTCACAGGTTAAACCCAAAAGATAATGTTGAACTTGATTGTAATCTGGGATCGTTCTAGCAATAGCAAAAAGGTCTTTAGTATATGAGTCAGTCATATAATCAGTTTGAGTGACAGCTTCGAAAGTATGAGTTAAAGTTGTGTCACCATCAGTGAAAGTAGCAGTGTTTGTACCGACTTGGAAATCGGCGGCTTCAGCCATATCATTTGGAAGACCACCCATACCATCACCAAACACGAATGGGAATGATGCAGTTCCTGAAACTGATGTGGATGAAGTCACAGTGTCTGCGGCGACACATGTAACTGTTGAAAATGTTGTGGTAGTATAACCAGGGTTATAAGTACAAGTTGCATAAGTAGTATCTCCAACTTGTAAGTCAAAAGAAGAAGCATCATCAGTGAACTTAAATGCATCCTTGATGGTCAATGTAAAGGTGTCACCTGCGGAGACTTTTGAACCATCAATAGCCCATCCAACAGTGGCAACATAACTTGGACTGTTAGGTAACTGTTGATATTGATCAGAACCACTAGTCCAAACCAAATCATCAAAAGAAGTGAAGATTCCGCTGACCTCAGCTGCAATTGTAGCTGAAAGTATAGCAGACAAGCTAACCAAAGATAATAGTTTAACCATTTTGGATATAGTTAAAAAGTATCCAGGAAATTATGAAGTATTTAACTATTTTCTTATCTTCACAGGACATCTCTTCTAAATTTCAGGGCGTTCTAACACATTCATTTTTGGAAGAAAAAGTCCCAACTTGGCAAAATACCACATTCCTTCCAAGTATTACTTCTAAAAGACAACATTCTTCTAGCCTTCAAAACATCTAAACGCAATTTTGGAAGAGTCCATGAAAATCGATTTTACCAAAAAAAAATAACACCGTTAGACTCCCTCGAACTTCTATATTCCAACAACATCAACTATATGTCTGTAACTATTCACACCGTGATGTTATCAATACATTTGTTCTTTTTCACAGCTATTTCCCTTGAAGAAAAAGAAACTTCCTGCCTCGTAATTTGAATGCGTTCGTGGCTGGGCTCACGTCCCAGGATCGCTGGAATACGAAGAGGTGCAGCTGTCAATAGCAGGACATGCAGCATGTACCCTTGTAATGCAACATCGACCCTTATACTGCACTTTGACAATGATCGACAATCTCCAGGAATAATTGGGCCATTGAATATTATTAGACCAAACATATAGGGGTATAAATCCGGGTTAAAAGTCTGACAGCTAAAGACAGCACGGTGTGCAAAACAATTGATAATACAGAGAAGCCACGAGGATGATAATTGAAAGGTTTAAAGTATATTTGTTGTTTACCTGAGCGCATTCCAGTCTTTGTTGAAAACCAAACCCTTTGTGGCGGATGGTTTTTGAATTTCACATTCCTATAATTGAATATCGGTATGACCACTACCTCGGTAAAATTATAAACTTCGAATTTAAAGCAGATGAGGAAAGGGCACATAAAGGGATTTACATTTTATTAGATTACCTTAAACACTTGTCAAATTTTCATAATTAAACCTAAAGGGGATACCAAACTGTACCTGTTAGTCAGTTACAATGAAAATGGCTCCTACATGACAAAGACCGTCTAGCCCATAGTCAACGTGGTGCCGGCGGACGAGGCATCGAAGCGCATTTGTCACGGCCAAATCTGAATTAATTCCAAACCAATTGGGAAGTGGTCTATTATTAGGAAATTAGGCTAAAATATAACCGATCGTACTTAAATCTTACCTGGTTGTATTTCTTAGAGCGGAATTAAGCAGATAGACTATACAATAGACGGAAGTCCGTCCATTATTTATGAAATTGGACAAATGACATCACGTGATAAATGTCTATTCATTCGACATTGTTAAATCCGCCAGTGTCTGACATCGAGCTAAGTTATTACCTTTTGTAGGTTTTTGACAACACTTTATTGTTCTGAGACAAAGACTATTATATCGGTAGTTAAAATAATAGACACATAGTTTCTACTTTACGTCATGTCATTGAAGGCCGATGGGGATTATTATCCATGAGCTACGGTTTCAGGTACGCCCAGCAGCAGAATTTTCATTCCCAAAATAGGTACACAAAACGGAATTACAAAAATGGTAATCCACAAATAGAGAAGTTTACAAAAAAAAAAAACGCAGATGATCTCATGAACTCTGATCGAACTATACGTCCACCGTCTGGTAGAACCGTTCTCACTATTGTTGGACTTTGGCCCCCAGTCGTCTGAACATTCTCTATTTCAACTATTTGGAATTGTTCCAAATAAGGAAAATTAATTGACGATTCTCTTAGACGAAAATCCGCACTGAAAATTTAACAGAAAAAAACATAAAACACTCCTTGAACCACAACAGTTACTAGAAAACCTAACGGGATGGATGAAAAGTACCAGCATAATTATCCCAACTCCCACTATCTAAGTAATCTTAATAATCTCAATGGTACTAATCAAAATGTGGTGTTAAATAGGTTACCTACATTGGGAGAAATCTTATCCAATAAGACCAAATCACCAGTTGATTTATTCACTTTCTATAAGTTTATGGCAGAGATCGAGAATAAAGTGGAGTATTTGGACTTTTGGTTTGATCTTGTTAACCACTTAAATTTGTGTAAGCACTACGTCAAGGGATTAAGAAGTTCTTTGATGAAGCAGCAGCAGGTTTTGAATCAAGGACAGAGATACTCTCATATACTGGAAAACCACAAGAGTTTAAGTTCCAGTGTGTTATTGGATATGATATTGAATGACGAGATATTGCAGGACAATGATTCGAATAGGTTATCACAGTTTTTGAGAGGAGATTTAAACGTCAGTGATCCAAAATTAGCAGATTTAATAAATCAATATGAAGCCGAATATGATAAAAGGAACAGTGATACAAGCAACCAAAGAGATTCGACCCATTCGTCGATACCTTTAATGAACTCGCCTAATCAACAGTACCAGTCCAACTACACTGGAGACTTCAGACCACCCTCTGGTATGTCATCAACTGGAGAGAAAAGAGTCTCATCCCAGTCCAAATTAATCGATGAACCACAGGAAGAGATCGAGAACAAATTGGACTCAGAATACCAATCACAAGGACAATCATATAATCAATATTCTCAATTGAATAGAAGATCCTCTATCAACCCATCATTATTGGAGAAATTGATCAAAAATTCAAATCACATGTCTTCTGCTAGCGGTGGAAGCTTTATCACCAGAAGTAACTTAAAAGAGTCAACACAAAGCTTGTTGTTGAAATACTTTGTTGAAGATGCAGAGAAATACCTTAATTTACCTCAAAGTTTGAATCAATACATGATTAAATCTATTGAAGTAGATGGTAGGGATGACCCAGACATTTTCAACGAAGTAAAAGCATACGTCTTCAACAAGATCGAAAACGAACACTTACCTAATTTCCTTAACTTCATAGCCATCAAGAACATTAACTCCAACTTCATAAGAATCATCATAGGTTTAGTATTTTTATTCATAGGGTTCTGGATAGGATATGTTTTGATATTTTTGAACTATTCCAAGCCAATCAGAATACCGGTTTTGGTTCCCTTCTTTATAGGGTTCTATTGTTTAATATCTGCTATTTATCTTATAGATCCAGTGCTTGTATGGCTAAGAAGGTCCCAATCGTTCCAATTATCAAAAAAATTTATAAAGATCGAAGAACCTTTCATTTACCAATTATTATTGAAGAGAAGTTTATGGGTCATGATGTTGATATTGATATGTACAGCAATTTTAACTGTGATATTTTGTTTGGTACCTGGACATAGGTTATAGGGACTTTTAATAGCATGAATAGTAATATAATTAATGAGTAAATTTATGGTTGCAAAATTTGTTTGGCACGACCTGTGTTAAATCGGTATCAAATGTAATCTATTTTGCAGTGTAAAATATGTATATATGGAGAGATATTTCTTAAGAAATGTTACCGTTTGGTGTATTCTAAATTGAAAAGAAAATACTTAACATATTTCGAATTTGGAGCTCTAACAAGCTGAGTTCATAAATTTTGCAATTCCTACCAAAAATAGTAAAAGAACAAAAGAATTGAAATAGATCTAAATAACTAAATTGCAAAATCGTCTAGAGGCTCCTTTATTTAAATACTTAATTCCATTTATAAACTTCATTCTATTTGTGTATTTTATTATCTTTGTGTATTTTAACCTATTTGTGTTTCTCCAAAAATGTCGTGTGGCACCAACCCCTAGTATGACTAATCTGCATTTCCACGACATTACAATTTTGGTGGTCTACAATAAGAGTATGGGTCAATATATATATTGCACAATTACATGATTAGGCTATTTAGTTATCATTTAAGAAAGCTTCTCTCTTTTCGGCAATTCTTTGTTGTCTTCTTTCACGAGAAGCCTTGTTTCTTAATCTTCTAGCTTCGGTTTCATCTCTTAAGGATTTTTCTCTTAAAGCTTCAGCCTTGGCTTGAATAACGTGTTCGACTAATGATCTCTTGTGTTTGAAAGTGTTACCCTTAGCAGATTTATATAATGAGTGGTATAAGTGTTTATCAATCTTACCAGCATCTCTGTATTTAGCTAATAATCTTCTTAAAACTCTTTGTCTTCTCATCCACAAAACTTGAGATGGCATTCTAGCGTCTTTGGTACCCTTTCTCTTACCGTAACCCATGTGTCTACCAGCACTCTTGGATTCTTTTAAAGCTCTAGCTCTAGATCTGGAGTGAACAACTGCTGGTTTTTTGACAATAGTACCATTATTGTACAATTTTCTAATGGCGGCTCTGGAGTTAGCACTGGCTAATTCAGTGGTTTCATTTGGATCTAACCAAATCTTTCTTTTACCAACGCCAACAACGGAAGCTGCTAATCTTTTTTGAGTTCTTAAGTTAGCCATGATTATCCTTGATTGATAGAAAAATTTTTTTGTTTGAGGGATTGGAAAATCATCAGGAAAGAGCGTGGGACTACCGAAATTGTGCGCCAGACATTTGCCTAATTAGTGCGGATGACGAAAAACACCGAGTCACAGGGCTGGTGCCCTCATGGTTGGTGCTGTCGCGGTGGAGGAGGACCGGGGGCTGGCGGTGGGCTGGCGGTATGCCCGTGGTGGATGTACCGCGAGGAGACGAGTTATAGGCCGAAACGTGTGGAGCAACTGGAGGCGGCTACAGCCTTCAGATGCCAGATTTGTATCCGCAGGGCTGTACAGTAGCATGGACTCTCCACAGGATGTCCCAATTCCCCGTCTGCTTCCAGATACCCGCCGCTTATCAGTATTCCTCTCCCACACACGACCTCATTATATGAGATGAGGAAATGAAAAATTATTACCAATGGCTAAATCATTAAGATCCAAGAACGTTTTAAGAGCTAAGAGCTTGAAAAGAAACAAGGAATTTAAAGAATTCGACGACAAAAGAAGACAGAGAATTGCTGAAAAGCTCAATTCGGAGTTGGACAGTCAGAAGAAGGAGGAAGAGCCCAAAGATGATATGAAAGTGGATACCAAAGTAAGTACTAGTGGATGGAGAGACTCTCGTAGTCAAAAATATAAGCAAAGAAAGAGCGGTAAGAGAAAGAACAAGGCGGTTAAGTTTTAATGGGGGATTTGTACTCTCAGCATTGCATTTATACCGTATGATGATTAGATTATGAAGCCTGATATGGCGGACAGAGGTTAATAGTACAGGACAATGGGACATGTTACGATTCTATATGAATAAATATTATTTCAAGTATTCTTCGTACCCAATATTCTCTAATCTTTCGGCTTTGCCTAACACTTCAGTTTCCATGTTGATCATGTATTGGTTCATTTCATTTAACCATTTTTCATCATGGACTCCCAAGATTCTAATAGCTAACAAGGCGGCGTTAGTACTGTTATTGATGGCCACTGTTGCAACTGGAATACCTCTTGGCATTTGAACAATCGAGTGCAAAGAGTCAACTCCATCTAAAGTTGAACCTTTGACTGGGACTCCAATAACTGGTAAAGCTGTCATGGCTGCTACCATACCTGGTAAGTGAGCTGCACCTCCAGCACCTGCAATAATACATTTAATTCCTCTACTTTGAGCCTCCATGGCAAACTTTTGCATTCTGATTGGGGTTCTGTGAGCACTAACAATGGTCAATTCGAATGGAACGCCAAATTTCTTTAAAATATTGGCACCTACTGACATTACAGGTAAATCTGAATCGGATCCCATGATGATAGATACCAAAGGTTTTGGAATGTCAGCTAAGTCGGTCTTTTCCAGTGTTTTACCCATTATGTAGTCTAATTTTTGTTGGCAATTGGCTAACGAACTGTCCACAATGTTGATATGTCCCATTTTTCTTTGTGGCCTAGATGACTTTCCATAAAGATAAACAGTTGTGTTTGGTAATTCGATTGCTCTACGACAAGTTTCCAATTCTTTATCGGTGGTATCATCTCCTAACACATTCAACATTATTGAATGGACGTTAGAATTGGTTAAGCTGGTGAAACTTTTTGGTAATGGTAAATTAGTGATTGCTCTGATATGAGCTTCGAACTGGGAAGTGATACACGAGTCAATGGTATAGTGACCAGAATTATGGGGTCTTGGAGCAATTTCATTGATTAAGAGTTCATTGTTCTCCAAGAGAAACATTTCAATACCGAAAATACCACATCCTGGGAATGTCTTGATGGCATTCTTAGCTAATATTTCTGCCTTTGCGAGAACGGTTGGATTCACTGGAGCAGGACAGTAAACCAAATGACAAATGTTATTCTTATGGATAGTTTCAACAATAGGGTAGCTGAAGACTTCTCCTTCAATTGATCTTACCACCATAACTGCTAACTCCTTGGTGAATGGACACCATTTTTCTGCGTACAAAGGTCTATCTTTAAGAAATTCTAATCCTTCTGCTATCTTAGATTCATCTTTAACAACAAAATTACCTCTTCCATCATACGCCAAGGTTCTAGACTTCAACATCAAAGGAAACCCAAACTTAAGGCCAATTTGTTTAACTTCTTCAACAGTATTTTCCTGTAAAGCAATCGAATCAGTAACTTTGATTCCGTGCTCAATCAAGTGCTCTTTCTGTAAATATTTGTCCTGGATCAACTTGATGGTCTCTGGCAATGGATAGATCTTGATTCCAGTCTCAGATTGCACCTGTTTCAACGCATCCACATCAACGTGTTCGATCTCCACCGTCAACACATCTGATTTTAACGCTAATTGCTTGATGCTCTTATAATCTGTGAAAGATCCATCAATGTGGTCCTCAGAAGCGTTGATTTGCTTCGCTGGAGAAACTCCTTTGTCCAACACCAAAGTCTTGATATTTAACCGGTTGGCAGCTTCTACCAACATCCGACCAAGCTGGCCTCCTCCCAAAATTCCTACAGTCTTTGAATCCATGGTAATTAGATTTGAGAAATTTGTGCGAATATATGCGAAAGAGTCATTTTGACTCTGCTTGTTACTATACAGAAGAACTAAAGCTAAGGAAGGTAGTGGGGGTCGTTATAATAAAAGGAATAGTCGTAGTCCACGTTTTGGTAGTAGGGCATTGATTGTGGGTACGGGATTTGGGACACGGGGGCGGGGCCGTGCCCGTGGGAGGTTTGTTGGGGCATTGGTTGGGGGACGGGTTCAGGCACCATGGCGTTCATGATGGGGTCAGGCATGTCAAAGTGATTGATCATGTCATCTTCTTTGTGGACATCATCTCTGTCGGCCACGGGGCGGAATTTTTTTGGTTTGTAGTCCATGGAGTAGTTTGTGTCTGTGGTGGTAGCGGAATATCCTGAATAGGGGAATTCATTGGCAGAAGTACCAGTACTGCTGCCAATAGAAGGGTCATAATAACTGGCGTTTACAGTGGAATTGTAGTTTACCACCTGGGGAGCGACTGGATTCAAGTCTGATAAAATAAGCTTGGATGTGGTGGTGACCGCATCTTTAAGATCCTCTACTTTAAGAAATTCCCAAAGGAATATGTGTCTTATAGCAGATTTGGAGATTTTGAGTAAGTCTGACTCGGACTTCCTCATGGGTACTGGGTTCTCGTATAAGATTTGTTCCACCGTTAGGTGATTTAAGTTATTGGTTTCAGAGTTGATTTCATTATTCATGAAAAACTTCCAGAACTTATTGAGGAACTGGTGGTTTTCATTAAGCTTTATATCGTGTTCGTTGATCTTGAAGAACTCCTTACCGAAACTATAAATCACCGTGAACATGGAATATGTCTTTTCACTTACTTTATTACTCTTGAGAAATAAATTTGTCTTTAAACCTTGGTCTATTGAGTAGTTTATGGGTATGGTTGGAGGGATTTGGATTCTGACTAAATTGTGAAGAATTGGTAAATTCAAGTCCGTCAAATTCCCCAAATCCGGAAATCTATTTGAAATATTGGCGTTTGGTTTAAGGGTTAAAGTTTTCATTTCTTGATTATCATGAAGCGTTAAAATGATTGGATTGCTCATGGATGAATCGTAGACAGACATGTAGAATGTTTCAATCGATAAGCTTAGTTGACTGGACAAATTGAGTGAACTAGGCTTGGATTTCTTGAAACTATTCCTGGAACTCACATCCACCATTTGTCTTTTGGAGGACTTATTAAGACCCAAAGACTTGTTAAGGGTGATCTTCAGGAAAATCTCTTCGAATTTCTTATTGTTCTCTTCTTGATCGTGGTCGTTTTCGAATGAAGGACCTTCATTAATTAATTTTATAATATTGTGCTTTTGTCCCAAATTCTTAATCACCTGGATGTGACTTGAGACCTGTTTTCTTGATCTATATTTACCAGTCTTGGTCAAGATATAGTCACTGATTAATTCATTACGTCCACACAGCCTTCCACTGATTTTAATCTTGTTCAAGCCATTTTTGGGAATTATAGATAAAACTTCTTCAAACGCTTCTTCAACATCCCGGGGCCAAATGTCGTTGGTCTTCCCCAGGGAATCAGATGCATCCCCATATTCATACACGGGCATTTCTTCCATGTTCATGTAATCCAATTGGGGATAACTAGCACTTCTAGTAGCAGTAGGAGGCTCTATGAGACCAAAATCTTCGGGACTTTCGTTTGAAAGCTTCTTTTGATTAAGCGTACTTGGACTTATGGTCCCCAAAGTCTTCCGTATTGGGGTTTTCTCTTCGAAACTATCCTCCAGTAACTCATTGGTCACGTTATTATTGAATTTAGTAGATTTGGGCATCTCTTTCCTGACAAATTTGGATGATTCGTGAACTTGATATAGCTGTTTCCCATTATCATCTATGGCAATATCTACTATCATAGGAAGCTTTTTATTGCCTCTTCTGACGGTTGGAGTTTGAGTTGGAGTGTATGACATAAAGAATGACTGTAGCTAGAATAAATGGAATAAAACAACTGGATAAGAATTATGAACAAATCAAACTTATTAAAATATCCACTTAAATGGTAATTAAGCGATTGTTTATATTGGTTATTCAAATTATTTTTTAGGTTCTCCTGAAGTATACGATCTGATGTTATTTGAGCCTTGTTGATATTTGGATTATTTAGTATAAAGGCTCCTAGGCTCCAGATTTAGGCCACAACGAGAAAACTTGAATAAAATGGAAAGATTTATGGTTGAAAAATGTAATTGATAAACAATTCGACCAAAAAGATTTGAAAATTTGATCTTTTGATAGAGTTTATATAAGCTTGTTGATTTTTTTTTTTCAGTTCTTGACTTGTTTTTTAGTCAAATGGTTATCTGCAGATCTAGCGCGTGTGTACCGGACTGCGTGGTATCTGCAGTTTTTTTATTTTAGTTTTATTTGCTTTTTTTTTCATTTTTTGGCTGATTTACCTTTGGGGGAATTGCTTGGTCACCAAAAGATAAAGGAATTAAAGGGTCAAAAAGAATACAATGTTATGTCCCAATAGAATATGTAAAACTAGGGTCTCATCACAAATTAATTTTTTTAATACGCTGGCAAATTAAACTTTAACGGCGACAAGGGGGTGAAAAATTGAATAAGGTAATTGTTTCCGAACCCCTGATAGGTAGATATAGTTTAGGGATTCAATTAACGTCTGAATAAAACTTTAATTAATATTTACAATAGATAGTATTCATAGAACATTTTTTCAGATTTTCGTCTAAATATCCTATTAAAAAATCTTCATGTAAGATAACAGAATTCGGTTATTGTTCAAAAGTTTAGTAAATGGACGAATTTTTTCAAAGTTTCACGGCGAAAAAATTAATCAACTAACTAATTGAATTTATTTTGGCATTCAATTGCATAAATATTGAAATCCCCAAAGTTAAATAGGAAGAATTAAGATTTGGAAAGGAAAACGTTAAATCGGGGTGGACCGATTCTAGGATCCCGCATAAGATCTACAGAACAGACTGCATGCACCCCCTGCACTTAACAATAACATCTGCATGTACCACATGAAACCTCTAAAATAATTGTGATTCTCCTGCATATATATCTGTTTCTTGCATATAGGCCGCAAAAAGGATCTCCCCGACAATAGGCAGAAGTAACTTTAACAGGTAATATTATTCATTTGCAGTAGTATGGGAAGTGGGAGTTGAGTTTCCGATTATGGAAACAAGCCTATTATATTCAAAGATTCTCTACAATGAATGAATACCCCTTTGGCGTATAGAATTTTGGTTGATAATGTAACGGCAATCTTGTAATTTTTTTAAATTGTTTTAAACAGGTATTGATAAGAAGTAGATGTATAATTCGATTAGAATGTAACTAGGTTTCATACATTAGAAGTGGGCCCTGTAATGTATCGGTAACTCCCATCAACTCCATCAGTACGGCATGGAATTTACATACAGTATGCCGAGCCCAAAAAACTTAGTTGGGCTTTTTCCCGTCTTGCGTTCGGCGTTATAGTGGTACCTGTTGGAGGATCTGATCGAATAACAATTGGGTTCGTATTTGAACAATAACCTAGTTGGTTAGAGGTTTTGTCGTAATGGTAAATTGCACATGTCTAAATGTGGTGGTAGATGAAATTTGAAGTTGGACGGCTGAAGAGTGTAAAAGATTTAATTATACTATGTTGGGTAGTTTTGTTTAACCTATTTAGTCAATTTATTCAGCTATGAAAACTTTTAAAATTGGGAATTTCCCCAAAAACCTGTACCTGAGTGAACGAGTCTAGATTTGGTAACTTAAAAAAATAGGCTTTCTTCGCTTGTTTATTCCTTTGCTATTTACTTATATACCTACTTCGGGGATGCATACTTATGACCCGAATATAGCAATACTGCATTAAATTAATGTAAGTACTTGCATTGATTATGTGGCCTGGGGACGCCAATCTTTGGTTATACACCAACAATTTAATACCGAACTGGAAGGACACCTTCCGGAGATCTGGCCCAAATCGCGGGAAATCGCCGTGGAAATACTTCCCCTTGTGGTGCCACCCCTGATGATACGTAGCACGATCTTTTGTTCTTATTGGTGGGCTTTGGCCACCTGGTCTTTTGGGGTGTATTGCCATGGAATCAGCTCGGTACACGCTTCTCCCAAATCATACCTTTAAGGTGTATCATGCATTTGGAGGCCAATTGAATTACGGCGTTGCATTAGTAACGTAAATATTACCTATTTTGAAGGTAGTTCGTGATCGTCCGATATTTTTAAGCAGTGTTATGTTCCTGTGCAAGTAGTGGTTCCCCAAAATGGAATAGGAGTGTCTCAAAGACGACCACCTCACCTGAAACACGGTCCTCTGCGGCCCCTGTTTTCGTCAAGTTGACTCCTATCTTAGGTCCGACTTGTGCCTAAAAATTCTAGATTTATCGTCGTCTAGTTAGGCTTTCTCGCCTATTGATTTGTTTTAAACTACCGTCACATAGAAACCTGAAACCTTAAACTAAGGGGTTCCTGGTGTATCGCATCAAAAATTTGCTGATCCCACCAGGGCGACTGACTTCGGTTTGAACTATCAGGTTCCGACCACATACAGTACTTTGCGCCTACTGCATAATATCCAATTTTTTAAAAAAAAACTTCTTTGGGGCTAACCGAAGCCGACGGGGCAATTACCCAAGAAATTGTTCCAATTCTTTTTGATCTGCCTCATTAAGACCTTCCACGTCACTTAAGTCACTTGGATCGTCATATTCTAACTTCATTTGATCTTTCTCAAAGTTTATCGGTAAATTGAAGTCTAGCTGATTTTCATACTTAGTGTACTCCTCAAACTTTGATTTGAATTTTTCATATACTCTGGTATAAATTTTTACTACGTTCGTCTTAGGTTTGTTCTCTTCATTTACCAATTCACCTAATTTAATTAAGTGGTCATCTAACTGTTTCATACTTTTGATCTTGAATTCTGCATTTTGTTGTAATAGTTGCCTCACGCTTATTTTATCCATTTTTGATTTCCAGTTTCGTAATATTTTCTTACTGTCATATTTTAGGAGTAAATCATTCAAAATAGTGTAAATATACTTACTAATTGGGAACTTTTTAAATTCAATGAGTTGCTGGTCATTCAGGTTAATTTCATTTAATAAAAATTGCCTCGAATGATTTAATTCACTTAATTTTATCGCTTTATCAAGATCTTTAAGAAGATATTTAGTAAATTGAAGCTTCTCATCGATTTCTTCGAGTGAATTGGTACCGTAAAGAATTGAAGAAGTGTTTATAAGATTATTATTCTTCCTTATCAATGGGGCTCCATTTTTCAGTTCTCGCTTAAGACACCAATATTTACACATATCATTACTAATCTGGTCCAATTGTTTGAAATAGATTTCCTTGGAACGGATGAGTTGGTTGCCTAGACCTTTTAAAATCCCCTGTTGGTTGTCGTTGTCTGCAGTATCAAGCTGTAATTCTCTAAGCTTATTAAACAAATGTAAGCTGAACTGTTTAGGAGCAATTGGTGTATTGTTTTCGGTTTTCCACTTGAATACGTTAAGCTTATTATTAAGTTTCTTATCTTTTGTTAGCTTATCATTCTCCAAATTGATCAATTTGACATCTCTATAATATAGCCTGGTTTTGTTGATTCCTTCAATGATTTCATTTTGGCTTAATTCGTAGTTATTGGGGGTATGCTTATCACAAAATGTACTTAAAGTAAGTTTGTTTTTGACTGCTGCTTGCAATCCTTGAGTCATTTTCATATATAATTGTGCCCGTTTCCCGCAGGTAACATGATAAGCCAAAAAACAATTTCTATTTGAACACTGGATACAAGCACCACCTCTCTGCTTACAAATATAACAGTTGAGTTTCCATCTACTCTTAGGAATCAAGTCTATTCCTTCTATTGGTTCCATGTAGATAGGATTAGCAAAATAAAGTTCATTGATCCAAAGTCCACATACAACATGACTCCATAGACTATTATCTAGTTGCTTAAAAGCACCCGTCTTACTAGGGCAAAAACAACAATCCACTTGCTTGTTCTTGTTGATCATACATTTCCTACAGAGCCACAGACCCTCGGGTATAAATGCTATACCATAACACTCTTGGTGAACTGCAATATTGCAGCCATCACAAAACACAATAGCATTTGAATTATCACAATCACTATCGTTACAAATGGCACATTTTTGATCATCTACGGTACCGAGAACAACACCATCGTCGTTACCATACTTATTGTTATTCAAACCTTTGTTTAAGTTCAATGACACGTTCATAACATCTTCTTCTGAAGTAAGAGAATTCATTTGACTTTCTAATTCACCCCACAAATTCTCCAAAATCGTCATGGAAATCTCGAAAACTTCAGGCGATACTTTCAATTGATTCTCTTCCTGTCTATTCCTGTGTTCCAAGTAAAGAAAGTCCTGTTCATCCATGTCATATTCAACTTGCATCTTTTTCCTATTCACCACTTCTTCTATTTGCTCATGTGAATCGGTCTGGAAGGGCCTTATATATGTGCTACATGGCTTAATACGACGGTGGTGATCCTGGTACCCATATTCCGTAATAAATCTACCAAAATTGGCGTCCTGGTATGTAATATTAGGTGTTATCTGTTCGTACACTGGTTTGTTTAGGGACCCAAGAATCGGGTGTTGGTGTCGTATTTTTGCAGTAAATTCATCCAATTGAGGCTCATTCTTGATCAAAAACACATTTAAAGGCCTGTTCTCCTCGAGATCAGGGTATATCTCCTTAAAATCACGCTCTTCCCGGGGCTTGATGTCGTAGGACTGCATTGTTTATTAAGCGCGAATTACTGATAGATCAAGTAGAGGAAACTGGAGATAACATCTGGGCGAAGAAGAAGTTATGTGGATGAAGAGGACCGGAAGAGACTGTCAGGAGATTTTCCGGGGCTACTGGGAGTTTGTGATCGCTTTTTGAGGTGTGTTTTTGTGTTCATTATCATTATAAAATCTAGATCTTGGTTCTTGAAAAATGCTTACATGTAGAACATTCCTGCCATGTTCTCGGTGGACTGGACACGGGAGACGCCAGCGGAGGCTACTGGCGTGGTGAACCTGGATATCATGCTGGGGGAGTCACAAAGAGCACCTCTAAGTTTGTCGGAGCTGGAGCTTATGGTTAAGCCTGTTCTATAGTTTTGTTCATTTTGAATAGCCTGAAGAGAGTCTTTAAGCTTCTCAATGAGGCTCATGCTACTGGTGCTAGTTGCAAGGGATGTGGGCGTCAAGTTTGTACCTGACATGGATCTGACATTCATGTAAGAGGAGATGGCAGATAATTTTGTGGACAGGCTTGAGGGCCTACTGAGAAATGGATGCATCAAGGCTTCGGCTGCCAGCATACGGGACTCTGGATCGATGTCAAAACACCGGCGTACAAAGTCCTTGGCTTCTGGGCTTATATGGTCCCAGTACTCCGAAGGTTCAAACATATAATCACCCGTTTTTATAGCCTGAACTGTTTCCTCGTCAGTTTCACAATCGAAAGGCATGTACCCACAGAGCATAAAGTATACTAAAACACCAATAGCCCATATGTCTGCTTGGAAGTCATAATTTTCTGCTTTTATCACTTCTGGGGCCAAATAGCTTAATGTTCCACACTTTTGGTGGAGCTTCTCTCCCGACTTAAGGATACGGGCTAAGCCAAAATCCACGAGCATTGTCCGAGTATCAGCAGTTGAATAGAAGAGAATATTTTCTGCTTTAATGTCCCTATGAATGACATTATTGCTGTGTAAGTAATCTACTGTGTCTACCAACTGAGCTGCTATCTTAGACACTTCTGTCTCTCCAAGCTTCTCCTGTTGTAAAACTTTGTCAAAAAGTTCACCTCCCTTGGCAAGGTCTGTTATCAAGAAAATATACTTTTCGGTTTCAAAATAGTCCACCAAACTTATAAGTCCTGGATGTCCTTTACTTATAGTTTGGAGGACATGGAACTCATTTTGGAGCATCTCTTCCAATCCAAATACAAGCTTCTTTGTATATCTCTTAGCAGCATAGTGTTTGTGTGTTTTTATGTTCTTACATTCGAAGACGCTCGAGTAGGAACCTTCTCCTATTGGTTTCTTGCTAACTATGTAGTTGCAGGGGAAGTCAAATGTTTGTTCTTTGTTCCTAATATTATTCGTCAGGTCAACTGGAGGCCACAGTGACATGATACTAGTGTATTTTCAGGTGAAATTGTTGTATAATTGCGAAATGGGCGGAATATGGAGATTATATGCCCGGAAAAATAACGGGAAAATCTTGGAATCGGGAAAATCTCGTGAGGGGGGTTTTTCCGGAGATGACCCGGGGAAGTGGGGTGATTTCTTATTCTATCCACCACGAGACGCCTGGGGCCAAAGAATAATAGTACAGTGGTGATGTCATACGTGGGAGCATGATGCCAGCCGCTTGCGATAGTGTCTGAGCTGGAAATATGTCAAAAAGCATTTGGTTTGTGCTTGGGGTGTACAATTCCGATGGCAGAAAGGGGAAGCCTGAAAAACAGACTAAATATTACATACACTTGAAAAATCTGTTGATATAGTATACCTCAATTAATTTCCTAGTATAGTTGTTTGTAAATTCTTAGTGTATCTGTGAATATTGCAAATAAATTTGAAATTAAAAAAGGTAGAATATTAATACAGAACCTTTCACTTTGCTTGGATCTCAAGACTAAACTGTTTGCGCCCTCTAACACATCACACTCTACCCCCAACTATAACTATTTTATCCACTACTATTTGTCTTTCACATCTACCACCAGTCCACCGCGATTCTACCACCAGTCCACCGCGATTCTACCACCATTCCCCGCTACCTCCTCCCTAAATCTTGTGTCCTGCACACTACTCCGTGCGATATCTGAAAATTTTGAAGAGATGAGCTAAACTATAATGAGTACTAAGCTAAATCTCAGTTCATTGAAGGACAAAATTGCTAGTAAACTTGGTGGTGATACAAAGAAGGTCACCAAGAAGAAGAAAAGCGTTTCTGCTCCCGTAGATGAAGTCTTGCGTCGAGAAGCCTTAGAATTAGGCGCTACTGAAGCTGATTTGGAATTACTTGCAGGCATCGAAAGTGGAGAAGAAGAGCAAGAATTTGACGGAGAAGAGGACAAAGCACTCAGTGCTGATGTTGGAAAGTTTATGGCTGGAATGGGATTCGAAGGAGTGCCTGAGTTGGTGGACGATGAAGAAGAGGAAGAGGAAGACGAGGAAATAGATGAGGAGGAAGACGAAGAAGAAGAAGAGGAATACGAAGAGAAAAAAGACGAAGAAGAGGATGCCAAAGTTGCAGACTCTGCAGAATCCTCCGAAGACAGCTCCTCAGAGGACCTGGAAAGCGAACAGAGCTCAGATGCAGACTCAGACTCCGAGGAGCCAAAAGCTAAATCTAACCCAGATAAAATTACAGATCTTTCAGCTGTTGATTCTTCCAAGCTTGCCATTCCATCCCGTCTTGACTGGTACAATACACCACTTGAAACAATCTCCCATCCTGAAAAACTCGACAAGTTTGCTATAGATAGACTCTACGAAAGAGCTAAACAAATTGTGGATCAAGATAACCAAACCTATCTCAAAGAATTCACATCCAATAACTCCCAAAGAAAGTTCTTGTCTCAGATTTTATCTGATGGTACCCTTAATGATAAAATTTCTGCCTTGACTTTGTTGGTACAGGAGTCCCCACTTCATAATCTTAAAGCTTTTGACACTTTGTTGGGATTTTGTGAAAAGAAATCCAGAACGGCTGCTTTACAAGCCATCAATGCATTTAAAGATCTTCTTGTAAGTGGTCTTTTACCCGATAGAGGTTTAATAGCTTTTAACAAAAGACCATTGACCAGGGAAATCTCTGATACAAACCTTGCCATATACTATTTCGAAGACCATCTTAAGAAGAGTTACTTCAAATTAATTCAAGTCTTAGAGCATTTATCGCATGATCCCATCGTTCACGTAAAGATGAACGTTGTTGGACATATTTTTGATCTTCTTAAAGCCAAACCTGAGCAAGAAGCTAATCTTCTTAGGTTAGGAGTGAATAAGCTTGGGGATATCGAAAACAAAGTCTCGGGAAAAGCTTCATTCCAGATTCTTCAGTTGGAACAAGCACACCCTGCCATGAAAAAGATCATTGTGGAAGCTGTTATTGACGTTATTTTTAAACCTGGAAGTGAACATAATGCTCAATATTATTCTATTTTGACATTAAATCAAACCATTTTAACCCGTAATGACCCAGAATTGGCCAATGAATTAGTCAAGACTTACTTCTCCTTATTTTCCAAAGTGTTGATAGAAAGTGACAAAAAAACTGGACAACTTGGAGACGGTGATAAAACTGTTGGGAAATCAGAAAAAGGAAGAAAGAATAACAGAAAAGGGTTCAAGAGAGGTAAGAAGGGTGGAAAGTCAGTTAAGCCACAAGAAAAGACCGAGAATGAAATTTTGGAAGAAAAGAACTCCAAATTGTTTTCTGGTTTGCTTACTGGCTTGAACAGAGCATTCCCTTTCTCCAATTTATCCAATGACGTTTATGATCAACATTTGGACACATTATTTAAGATTACACACTCATCTAATTTTAATACTTCAGTCCAAGCTTTAGTGTTAGTTCACCATATTATTTCCAGACAAGAATTAAACCCAGATAGATTCTACAGAACTTTATACGAGAGTTTGTTGGATCAAAGACTTTTGAACTCATCTAAACAAGGTATCTATTTAAATTTAGTATACAAAGCATTGAAGGCAGATAAAGACAGTAGCAGAGTTTTAGCTTTTGTGAAGAGAATCTTGCAAATAAGTTGTCATTGGTTAAATGTAGGAACTATAAGTGGTATGTTGTATTTATTGAACGAATTAGCAAAAGAAAGAGAGGAAATTGGTGATTTAATGTCAGGAGATGCTACAGTTTCAACTAATTCTGAAAGTCCAGCTAAAGAAGCAGATGATTCTACAACATATGATCCTCGTAAGAGAGATCCTAAATTTGCCAATGCCCATTCATCATCTCTTTGGGAAGTTAACCAATTCCTCAATCACTACCATCCAACCATTAGCATATATGCTCAATCATTCTTGGACGGTACTGATCAAGCAAAACCTGATTTGGGACTTTACACACTTAGTCATTTCTTAGATAGATTCGTATACAAGAATGCTAAGCTGAAACCTGTGACTAAAGGATCATCTATCATGCAACCATTGGGAGGAAGCCATACCGGAAGTCTTTTGGTAAGAGCCACCAATGTTCAAGGAGAAGTTCCTGTCAACACAGAAGACTGGTTGGCCAAAAAGTCCAAAGATGTAAAGCCAGACGAATCGTTCTTCTTCCAATACTTCAGTAATAAAGGTACCAAATCCAAAAAGAAACAAGAAGAAGGGGAAGAATTGGATGATGAAGAGGTATGGAGTGCTTTAGTTAAGTCAAGACCGGATATTGAAGAAAGTGATGACGACAGCATTGGATTTGGTGAAAGTGATTTCGAAGATTTCGACTCGGATGGTCCAGAAGATGACTCCGGAGAGGAAGCCGAAGAAGGTGAACTTGAAGTCTCCGATGTTCCAGAAGAGGAAGAACAAAATGGTGATTTGGAAGAAGTGGAAGCAGACATCGAAGAAGACTTTCCAATGGGTACTTTCGATGACGATATTAACGATGATGACATCAATTTCATTGACGAAGAAGATGAGCTTTCTGATTCTGAGGCAGCAGCCAAAGATAAGAGAAAGGCACCAGAATCAACAAAGAAATCCAAGAAACAAAAACTTAACCAACTTCCAGTGTTTGCTTCTGTGGACGATTATTCACAGTACTTAAATTCAGATGACGAAGATTACTCATAATGTATAGAATAAATATCTCAGGGAAGAATAGTGTAGATCAATGGTTGCGTTTAACCTCTGGAAATATGCTGTGGCTGAATAATACTTAGATTCAAGGTAAATTGTAAACCATTGATTTAATCTGTAATGCATTTAACCTGTAATACAACTAACCTGCAAACACGTAACCCCGACCCAGACATCCATATTTATAAACTTTTTCGCACCCTTGGTGTTTAATTTTTCCGATGACCCTTACATCCATATTAAGATCTACTAATGACACCCACACATCTAATAATAAGAAATTTCAGATTATTCGTTCAAATGACTCTCTATATGTGATCTAACTTGAAGTTCACACAATTGGGATAGAGGAATCAAATTATGATCATAAATGTTTACTATCAGCTCATGGTATGATAGACATGACAAGGGGAACCCTGCCTCAGAAGAGTTCCAAATCCCCTGATTTCACAAATTGTTCAACGACGGTGGAATCCATTCTTAATGCTTCAAACTCAAAGCCAGAGTACCAGCTTTTTTAGTAAACATGGTAGTAAATGGTAACCACAAAATCATGCTAAATCACGAGACTTGATGAACTAAAATGATCCCTTACAACTAAATAGTTCATATAATCCGGACTTAAGACCGGCACCTGGCTCACGCTATTCTGTTTCCGGTGGGCTCATATCTCAGCCAATATATGTATATATCTATAAATATCCTCCCTGACGCACGGAATCTGCAATTACGAAAACTGTAATTAGTTACTTAAACTTTCTTACAAGATACAGACATATCTCCCCAAAACTTCACAAATATCCACATACAGAACCAACCACCGTCCAGAAACTGAGTCTGACTCGTCCTCCAGTGGCTCCCAAGCCCAGTGCCGTCCACACGCCGTGGCCCCTGTCCTAATCGGCTAGTCTTCCCAATGAGGAACTCCCACAGGGCACATACCCGACCGTTGAGCCGGAAATTTCCAAACGGTAAATTTCTTTTTCCTTATGACACGGGACCTTGGAATACAACTGGTTTACGATATTTGTGTCTTGGGACACCGGGGACTGGGTAAATCTTCCTTGGTGTTTCAGTACACCCACGGAAAATTCGTAGAAATTGACCTGGAAGTGGAAGATTTGTACACAAAAGTGATCCGGACGGGAACAACTTATAATGAAGTAAGCATCTTGGATGCGTCTTCCCGAGATCCTTATTCTTCTTCTAGGAAAAGGCAGCTCCAAAACAACGGAGGAATGGTGTTGGCGTACTCTATTACTGATAGAGAGTCATTCTATGAGATTGAACACTTGTACCATCAAATCACCGAAATACGAGAGTTTATGCCTCCTATAGTTGTGACGGGTCTTAAGTCAGATTTAGAATCGGAGCGACAGGTAGCTTATGGGGAAGGGAAATCGTTCGCTGATGGCATTGGGGCCACGTTTGTGGAGGCTAGCGCCATGATGGGAGTGAATGTAGACGAAGTATTTGCACCTTTGGTTCAAAAAAGAGGAAGGAGAAGCTCTTATTTCCACTCCATGCTGGCTCTGGAAGGAGTGCCGACCCAACAGCTTGGCGGAATAATGGAGTCGGGCCACCCAGAACACCTGGAAGCTACTGGGAAAGTCAAAGAAGAGGTTAAGGTTAAAGAAATCAAGAAAGGTACAGCAGCCCGAACAAAAACTAAAGCTGTACAGCCCCAAAAGGAACAGGGGGGCTGTTGTATAATTGTATAAATAGGAGTTAATGTAAACAGAATATGGGAATTGGGTGATATCCATTGGAATGGACGGAATCTATTGGCATCAGATAAGAGATCTAAACGAACAGAATAATATTATGTTACACTAACTTTCTAAAAACTCTCTCCTAAATTATACAACATCCTCTGCCACATGACTGAAGCCTCTAAATTGTTCTTGCATCTCCAGGGTTAACACGGTTTCCACTGGTGTCAATCTGGGGGTTTCACTAGTGAATTCCTTGTCGAAATTGCTGTAATCGTGTTCACTTGTTAACTCGGGTAAGTATGGAGGTTGGATTCTGCAATTCAAAATGTCGTCGAAGTTCACGTCTTGGAAGTAAGGATGTTCCATGATTTCTACTGCATCTCGTTCACTGGATCCTAGTCTCATGTTCGGATCTTTGGTAAGCAATGCCTGGAGGATCAACACAGTTTGTCTGGGCATACTGATTGGATACTTGACATCATCATGTTCGATAGCATTGAAGATTTCGTCTTCGTCATCCCCCTTGAATGGAGACTGACAAAGAAGCATTTGGAAAAGAAGCACACCAAAAGCCCACCAATCAACACTCCTATCGTATTGTTTGCCGGAAATAATCTCAGGAGCCATAAACTCGGGAGTTCCACAAAACGTTCCAGTAGTGCTCTTATGCCACATATTTTCTTTACATAATCCATAATCAGCAATTTTGATGTGACCTTTTGAGGTAAGAAGAATATTGTCAAGCTTCAAATCACGGTACACGATACCATTGTCATGGAAATGCTTAAGAGCCAAAAGGACCTCACAAGCATAAAACTTGGCTCTCTTGGCTGAGAATCTTGATTTTTGAATATGCCACATCAAATCCCCACCAGAAATGTACTCCATAACGAAGTAGATTCTGTTTTCAGTTTGAAAACAGCAATGTAAGTTAAGAAGGAATGGATGCATTTCTTTATTAGCAGTGAGGAAAACTCTCTTTTCTGATTTGACACTTTCTGCTTCATCATTCTCTACAATGAAGTCCTTTTTAAGCACTTTGATGGCACAAAGTTTGCTTGTATGACGTGATTCTGCTAACATGACTTTACCAAAGTTACCTTTACCAAGCACAGCGAGGAACTGGAAGTCATCAAGGCCAACCTTCTTTCTACGACGTCTGGATTTCTTTTTCTCCTCCACCACAGGTTGTTGGCTCTCGTCAAATGGATTTTCTTCCTGGACAAATGTATAGTCCTCTGGGCCCGTAACTGAGACTTCCTCTTGAACCGGAGCCGATGATACAGGTGCTTGTTCAGGTACATGCATTGAATGTACAAGACTGGCAGGAATTTGTTGTTGTACACTTGGAGCGTATGGATGTTGACCTTGTTGGTACTGTGGTTGGGCCTGGTAATTATGTGGTGGTGCTGGGGGTGGTTGGGATACTGGCTGAGGTTCTGGTACATATGAAACAGGTCCTGGGGAAGCACTTCTTTGACTGTAAGGCTCAACAGGAGGTGGTTTCCTGTTTCTGTATGGATTTTCGACCTGTGTCTGCACTTTGTGAGGCCCAGTAGTTTGTAATCTGGAGTAAACAGTTTCATCATCCTTTTCATCCTCTGACATCTTAGATGAAACCTTTGACAAAGTGTTGCTGCTGATAGGAGTAGTTTCCATTGGAGGGAAGCCGGTTCTAATTGGAGTTTTAGCCGGCTTTGGAAGTGGCTTAGGAGTTGACTTGATAGTGGAAAGAATCTTATTCGCCATATCCATAGACATTCCACAGAAGTCTGGTACCAAATGGGTACATTGGGCATGACACATAACACCACACTCAGTACACTTTCTAACATTCTTTCTTCCCCATGGCAAAATGTATCCACAATGACAACACCACTTGGTTCCCCTATTCAAAGTAGGCTCGAATCTATGAGGAATACGATGATTAAGTTTGGCTTCATCTGAGTCCAAGTCTGAGCTCAGTTTAGAAATACACTTGGTGACAACTTTTTGGTAACATTTCCTGTGACAAAGAAGTCTACAATCTTGACATTGGAAACCAGTATATCTCAAGAATTCTCCACAAAGAGAACAGCACATAATGTTGTAGAACTGTTTCTGGACGAATTGATGTCCATGTTGATCGAAGATCTCTTCTTTCTTTTGTCTGATAGCACCTTGACGACCCAAGGCACCCATGAATTGCCTACCTGACGAGTTTTTGTCGAACAGAAGACTGATGAGAAGCTGTCCCACAGGCTCAAGGTTGATCCAGGTGTTTATTTGGATCTGTTTGTTGGAAGTGGATGATTCTGGAGCTGGAATTGCAGAATTGGAGTTGGTAAGACTGGTGTTACCAAACTGAGAACCACCACTCATACCAGCAGAATTAAGAGTGGGAGCTCCTGAAGGCATATCCTGGCCAAATCCTCCACTGTCAAGTTTACTAGCAGATACCCAGCCCTCATTTCCTTCACTGGCAACTTTTTTCTTTCTAATTTCTTCAGCAATATCGGACAAAAGGGCCCAAGTGATAGCCACAGGGACCAAAGCACCTCCTGACTTATCATATACGGTGAATTCGATCTCGTGGCTCTTATCAATATCAATCACAAGATCCTCGTTCCATTTGTCGCTTCTGGATCCCTTCGTTTTGGCCTTTTCTGCGTCGTCAATCTTAATCAGAACCACCGATTCAGGACGTTTCAGAAACACGGGTGAAGCCAAGTGATCAATGTCACGTACACACGTAATATGCACGTACAATCTACCACTTAATGGCTTTCTAGCATATTTAGGAGTGTTCATAAGCTCCATATCTCTAGCCACTTCTTCAACGTTAATGTGCATGTCCTGGTACCGCTTCAACGCCTTGTTGAGCAATTGGATCCTCTGGTCACTCTCCAACCGCCCCCCTTCCGCCGCAATACTACTGCTCTTATCCCCATCCATTAAGTACAACTGACTGATTTTCTCGTTAGCCTCCTTATACTGGTTCTCCACCTGAAGCTTAAACTGAAGCTGTTGAAGCATATACAGGATCCGGTGCCCCAATGATGGCCCGTCGTACTTAATGAGGTCAAATCGGGAGTAAATGGGCCTGGATCCCGCTTCTGGAGTCTTCATAGTAAGTTTCGAAAGCGTTTCCTGGAGATATTCAATGTTGGACTGAGTCTCCCGGATTTGGTTGTTACACCGCTGGATCACTTCAGCATTCGACGTGTTCTTTTTAAGCGCCTGGAAACCTTGAATAAGTTTGGTTTCCCGGTCAATTTTGGACTGAATGTCCGAGAGAACTTGCTGGGACATTTGTTGATTTGTGTTGATTTGTGAAAATGAGATTGAGTATCGCGTCACGTGAGAAAATATCGTCGATGTACTAGTCACGTGATATACACATATATATTCTAATTATAGTATCAGTTGGCCAAATGGGCTATAAACTGTTGCATCGGCAATTACAGTCCGGAACGGGGCACACGTAGTGCTTACTGAACCATTCCTCAGCGTGGTACGCGTGGCTACCGTGGTTACAGCTCAAACAAAAGCTAAACCAGTCCCGAAATCTTTCTTCTGTCAGCTCCACGGGTGTTCCTAAGGACAAAAGACACACGCTACACCGGGGGAGCTGTGCTCCACAGTTGGGACATGCACTGGTATCGTGGTCCTTGGTTACGGTTAGCTTGTTGAACTGTTTGAGGAGTGCTCTGGTGGTTTTAACACCGCTTTTCTTACTAAGATTCTTATTACACCGGGGACATTGAAGGAAAACTTGCTTTGGAGCAGCCTTTAACGTCACCTTACCTGCTCTGGTCTTGGAGAGCTTTGTTCGGTGGACATCAAACTTGGCTCGGACCTTGAATAAGCCCCAACTGTTGAGCATTTGCCTATAACAATCAATCCAGTGGTCGATTCTGGTATCACTGAGGTATCTGGGCAGTCCGTATGATGCCATTAGGGCTGCTGTTTGCACATCACTGGTTCTGTCGACATATGATTGAATCAAATCGATTCCCTTAGCAGTGATTCCTGTCAAAATGAGTCCTTCTAGTTCTCCTTTTGTCACTACGTAATCTGAAATTCGATTAAGGTATACCGTTAAATCCTTATCAGAGAGGAACCTTAAGGCCACGCCAAGTCTTTCTCTAAGTGGTAAACTATGTTCATCCAACACATCCCACCAATCATTATCGGCTATAAATGCAAAAATGGCCCTCAAATAAGGATTATCCAATTCACTAGCCATTTTTCTACACTGGTCCTTCCATGGACTATTGGTGTTTGTATCTTTATATGCCAAATACCCTGCTACTGCTGTAGCCATAAGACGAAGTCTTTCGTTAGTAGAGGACCCAAGAATCTCTACAGCCCGTTCTATGTGGCCATGAAATACTGCCCAGCCTGCAGCCTTTTCGTAGAAACCTAAGCTAATGAGTATATTAAGTCTCTCGTCAAACTCTGCGTCACTGAAATACCATCCTGATACGATTAAACAAAGCTTCCGTTGAGCCTTTCTTTCACTAGAGCTCGGTATATGAATGGCAGCCGCCTTTTTCCCCTTCGACAGGACAATGCTTCTTATGGTGTTAGCGAAGAATTGGTCACTAAGTGCAACATCTTGGCTAAATCTATTTGGGTTAGTGAGCTTTTCAATTCCATTCCAGATTCCTTGTACTCCCAAAAACCCTAAGTCTATTCCTTGAGATATCATTGTTCCCTTATCAAGCGACTTCTTAGCTAAACTAAGCCATTTCCATGTGTTTCTAAGAGCCAATTGATTATCTATATTGTCTATTGACTCGAGAACCCGGATGTTCTTCTCACAGTCATGGCTGTATCCTAATACAGCTCTACGATGTATCGTAGAACAAATATCATTGCTTAATACGTCACTTATGTCTAGAAGTGTGTTTAGTGGCACATATTCGTCATCCTCCTCCATCAATGCTTCTTCACTATCAATTTTTTCTGCTAGCGGAATCCCCGTAGGAAATTCTTCGTTCATGAACTTTGTCATGGTTCCTTCGGGTCCAGCCATAGAGAACTCATTATAGGAATTGAAATCAAGTGACTCTATGCACTCCACTACAGGCATCCGGAATACACTACCACTCTGTCTCATACACACAAAGTTTGTGGAGGTATGAGAATTAAGGTCTGGACTATAATCAAATGAAACCACCCTAGAATAATCTGCCTTGACATCCAAAACAAGACTGACGAAGAGACTATCATCTCCGGGACGGTACAATTGACGGGATTGACTTTTAAGCAGGGCCACCGTGGTGGACAGTGATGGAGCTGGCTGGTGAGATGGAGAGCTTTCACTGAAGCTGGGAACTGTTCCCGTCTGCCACCGCCTTATCAACTCACCATTGAATATGGACGAAAATTCACCCTTTCTGATGGTGGAGTACTTGAATACGGGCTTCTTGGAGGAATCTAGAAGCTTATTGAAGTGTAACATGGGCGTTTCACTCCCACTGGAGCTTTTAGCCAATTTTCTCTTATCCCATACCGCCAACAGCCCATCTTCTCCAATGGAGCTGAATTGGTTAATATGAAATGGATCTAGAGAAATGCTCTGAGTGCACTTTGTGGCGATCTGGAACGCTGGCTGGTCAGTTCTAAGATCAATTTCCCGAAGGTATTTATAACTCCCACAAAGAAGTGTCGACTCATTGTGGAAAACGGCCAGTAGAACCGCTTCATTGGCAAGGTAGCTTTGTTGTGGTCTTTTTATGTGATCATTGTTGGACGTCCGGCTATAATGTTCGATATTCCACACGTGTAAACTGCTATCCTGTCTTCCCTTGTCGAAAGCAGCTGCCACCAATCCCCCTGAAAACGTCACAGCATTACACGGCCTGGCCTGCTTCGGGCGCAACTTAAGGATAGATGAAGTGGGCAGATTTATGTCGAATACACACACAATTCCGTTAATTTGCCCGGCACCTGTAAGGCCCTTTTGACTCCCATACGATACACTCAGAATATTATCAAAGCCTGAACGGCCGCAAACCTTGACTATTTCGTTTGTTTCAATGTTTGGATCTTCATGATTTGTTTGATAGAGTAGGATTTCGTCCCCTACCGGATTCACGGCAAGGAATTGCTGTTCGTAGGACTCATCCCAGGAAGTTCTGGTGATACTCATGAATATTTTGGTGCTAGAGAGCGCGCGACAATTTCTACCGCCACAAGGAGATATTGTGGTGCTACGCAGTGGGAAATACTGCGATGCTACGCCGGGGAACTTACCTTATCTATTCTACACACTTTTTTCGTTTTCCCTAATAATAAACTCTACCACGTCTATCAAATTCTTGAAACTCTTTCCACTACCTTTAACCTTAATAATATGCAAGCTACTCTTATCAACCATATCAAGCACTTCAATCCGGAACTTAAGTTTTCTTCCGTTGGCATACTTGGATGGAATTACTCCATCTATAATACCGAATTCTTCGTCAATATCAAAATTGGTCAATGATCCTTCAATTTGCTTAAGCTGTAAAGTTGTACGGATTATATCAAGAAGCTCTGTTGATAGCAAGTTGGAGTTAACTGTTGTGATCTTTTTTGTTTGGCTGGAACCAAGAGAATGGATGAATTTCATGAACCAGTTCTCTTTGGGTACATCTGCAATAGGAGCTTTTGGAGCTTGACGCTTTGGTTTAAGACTCAATCTTCGAAGAACTGTGTTGTTTCCTCTAGCAGGAACTATCATTGGAGGAGAAGCAGGGATTGTATCTATAACGGGAGAAGTAGCCATAGGATCTGGTGTAACTTGCTCAATTGGCTCTTCCGCAACTGCATTCTTGATATCTGTTTGCTCATGTATCTTTTGATCCACATCCTTTTGTTGCAGGCTTCTAGACTCTGCTTGGAGTCTTACGGATTCTCTTCTCACTGGTTTTTCTGCCTCTTCATCTCCATCTATACTTTCTTCAATTTCCTCAACCGGTACACGTACTTCAGAGTAGTGACTTCCTGTTTCTGGTGTGTCCAGGAATTCACTCTTCTTGTAACCAGTCATTTCATAGTTAATTGAGTCACTCAAAACATTCAGAAGAGTAGCTTCTGAACCAAATTTGGCACTTTCTTGGACTAAACTAGGTCTCTTGGTGTTTAACTTACCAACATCTGCAGTTCTTGAACTAATTATATCACAGGTAAACTCTTCAGAGTATGTATCCATGTTCTCGAAATCATCATCAGTTATGGCATTTCTAATCAACGTAGAATAATTGGTATCTTCTTCGTTATCTGTCATAGCAACAGAAACAAATTCATCTTTGCCGATTCCTAATCCTTTGAGGTTGATAGTAGAAGACTTTTTCAATTGACTCTTCATTTTTCTGGGCTTTCTTACTACCGTATCGGTAGACTTTAACTCAGCTTGACTCTGGTTATAGATTTCATCTGGGTCAAATTGGTTAAGTAAGCCAGTAAAGGAGAATCTGGAAAATCTTGGATCTGGTATAAGGGATTTTTTGTCAGCCAAACTAGTATTGAAAAGGACAGAATTATTTACATCCACCACGGTTGTACGGTTTGGACCTTCGGTGTTATGATGGAAGTCGGTCGTGAGTTTGTTGCTGCTTGCCTTTGGAGTCTTTGGAAGTGCAGAGCGGGGTTTCTCATCTATGTCAGATAATAAAGACTTGTACTTCATACTGTCTCTACCTTCTTTGCTCTCCTTTCCATCTTTGGGTTCTATCATTTCTGGTTTAGATTCTGTAGGTGACACTTTAGTTAACAGTTCATTGTCCTCAAGTTGATTGAAATCATTCAAACTAACGTTTTCCTTATCAATATAGTTGGACAAATGCTTTGAGCTCGAAGTTTTAACTGTTTTCTTAAATTGAGAATTAAATTGAGTTGTCAAAGGAGAATTTTGGACATCAATACCAAGTTTTTGTAACACCTTCGTGGTATTTTCGTTAACACCATTCTTTCTGAGGGAAGCATATGATGATGGGTGTGCAAGTGATTTAGCACGCAATAACGAATTGATACCAGCAATCCTTGGATCTAAAGACTTTGTTGGAATTGGTTCAGTGGCATTTCTCTTCTTTGGAGAAGCAACTCCTTCGAGATCATTATAGCTGCCAAAATCAAGCTGAGACTTGTGCTTCAGTAATCTGTCCATTGCTTGTTTTTGACGAGAAACGAGCTCGAGTCTTTGCTTTTCGGCTTCTTTAGCTTTAGCCTTTTCTTCTTTGACTCTCTCAGCCTCAGCGGCTGCTTGAGCTTCAGCTAAGAGTTTGGCTTGTTTGGCTTTCTCTGCTGCTTCTTTTGCTTCGGCTTCTTCCTTGTATTTTCTCTCTCTGGCTTCATTGATTTCATGAACTTTATTAGCTAACTTTCTTTCGTGTTTTTGCATATGACTAAGCTTATTTTCTTTGTTGTCTTTATCTGATATCATTTGACTTAATTCATTCCCTGTGAGCTTTCTGGTCTTTATGGTTGATTTAGAAGTTCTGGCAATAGTAACGTTATCAAACTTCATGGACTTCTTCTTGTTAAATGAAGTAGAAGCTTTGAATGAGTTGGACGCTTTAAATGAATTAGAAGCTTTAAATGAATTGGATGCTTTAAAGGAACTAGAAGAATTCGTAATGTTGCCCAAAACTTTCTTGGAAGCTGATTTTTTGACCTTTCCAGGAGAAATTCCGTTTAACTCACCATTCAAATTGAAATTGGAGTTGAAATCGTCAACATTGTCATCTATGTGGTCATTTCTGTATTTCATTAATAGATAATAAAATACTTTCTCTGGGTTATTCTCTTTTTCCAAGAGCTTACCAATGATTACTTGTTCTTCACAGTTATGAAACAAAATCAGCAAGTTTTTCAAAATTTCCTTGTCAATTTTCTTATAGTTTTCAATGGGTTTAATATTGAGATTATTGTAGTTGACAAAATCTGCAGAAACTTTAGAATTTGGGTATTTTGTTAATAAGGGGTGAGTAAGAATATCTTCAATCTTAATTCTATCATCTGGATTTACTTTCAACATCTTCAGGATTAAGTCTTTAGCTTCCCACGATAAATTTTGTGGCATAATAAATTTCCCATTTTGTACTTTTAATAACAACTTTCTAATGTTTTCATCATCAAAAGGTAAGTGGCCGGTCAACAAAGCAAATAAGATGATTCCACAGGACCAAATGTCTGAGGGAGCCCCGTGATAGTTCTTACCTGCTACGATTTCAGGAGATGCGTAATGAGGAGACCCACAACTAGTCTCCAATAACTTTGTGTCAACTTCCAAGGCAGCCATACCAAAATCAGCAATCTTGATGTTTTTGTTGAAATCAAGCAACAAGTTCTCCGGTTTCAAATCCCGGTGACATATATTGAACTGGTGAAGATAATAAATCCCATTAATGATTTGTTTAAAATAATTTATGGCTTCGAATTCCTGGAGCTTACCCCGTTTGATAAGGTAGTCAAACAACTCCCCACCTTCGATGTATTCCAAAATCAAATACAAATCGTTCTTATTCTCCCATACATCGTATAAGCCCATAATATTAGGATGATTAATAAGCTTCATAATAATGATCTCTCTTTCGATCCCATACGGTAAGTTGCCCGCCAAATTCTTATACTTGGGGTTCTCCAACTTCTTGAAGTTGGACTTGGGTACAATCTTGATGGCTGCTAACTTCCCCGTGTTAATGTTCTTGGCCAATCTGACCCGTCCAGTGGATCCTCTCCCCAAAGTACGGCCTAATTTCCATGGACCTATGCGGTTCTGGGACTTCCGTTTCTTATTGGAATTGTTGGTGGAAGTCGATATTTGTGAAAGTCGTTTACTGGCGTTTGTAACCGACTGAACGACTTTGTCCACGTTGAAGTCCGGAAGCTCTTGTTGGACTACAGTGGTCATGGTGAAGAAATTATCAAAACAAAATGAAGAAATTGTCGTGAGAAGTAAACAATAGGACGCGACTTGGTAGGACAGGTTCGGAAAAGGGAGGGATTAACTTATCGCGGTTTCTGCGCATACATTTTTCTCCCTATGTTTAAGTTCAGGAACAAGCTTAAGTTCTCCAGCCACGAAGATGATACGTCTCTGGCCAAAAGTCAAGAATCTAAGGAATCAGTGAATCAAATCACCGAAGCTGCTTCCAAATTGTCGATAAATCAGCCGGTTTCGGAGTCAAGCTCGAGCAATTCCTCGTCATCAAACTTGCCAGCACTGGACGAAACTTCGAATCCGGGGCTTCTTACAATTAAGATATATAACTCAGATGGGGTTAAACTTCCGGTTAAGATCAATAACAACAGGCATGCGCTTACGGCGTTGGCCCAGAACACCATTAGTGAGCATGTCAAGACGGATTTGTTAAAGAAGATTGGAAATGTGAGTGAAGACGATCCATTTTTGGCCCCTGAAATCAACTCCACCCTTCTTCCTTCCATAGTTAACATTCCAAATCCCACTAACAACGAGAATATAATTAGAAGTTTACTCTATTTGACGGTGGAATTCGAGAATAATGTTCTTGTAATAGAACCAGTTGATGGAACTATCCATAAATCTACCTGGAACAAAGTTATTTCATTCGATGTTACCAAGACCTTACAAAGTGCCAATAGCTCCTCCAACTTCTTGACTTTGAACTTATTCATTCGTCTTCCAGGTCTTTTCAGTGCCCAAACAGGTGCATCTGCAGGCCAGGATTCGCCTAAACCATCCCTGCCTTCGATAGAGGAAGTTCACATTGGATCTATCAAACTCCCTTTGAATCTTAAGTATCACAACCAAGCTATAAGGCTTCTCAATCATGAGTATCTCCCATTCACTAATGACAATAAAGACATTGGTAATCTTATGATTTCTATTGACTTTAAACCAATAGTCAAGAAGCACCTTTCGATCGATGAATTCGATCTCCTCAAGGTCATTGGTAAAGGTTCTTTCGGGAAAGTTATGCAGGTGGTCAAAAAAGACACTAACCAAATCTATGCCCTTAAGACTATCAGAAAACAGCATATTATATCACGTATGGAAGTCACTCATACCCTTGCGGAGCGTACAGTTCTCGCCAAGATTTCCAATCCATTCATAGTTCCATTGAAATTTTCTTTCCAGTCTAAGGAAAAGCTTTATTTGGTGCTTTCATTCATAAACGGAGGAGAACTATTCCATCATCTTCAAAGGGAAGGAAAGTTCTCTATGGACAGATCTAGATTTTACATCGCAGAGCTTCTTTCTGCTTTGGAAAGTCTTCATGAGCTTAATGTTATTTACAGAGATCTCAAGCCTGAAAATATACTTCTTGATTACCAAGGGCACATTGCACTTTGTGATTTTGGCTTGTGTAAGCTTAACATGAATAACGATGATAAGACAAATACTTTCTGTGGAACACCAGAATATTTAGCACCAGAGCTTCTACTTAATCAAGGATATACAAGGTCAGTAGATTGGTGGACTTTGGGTACGCTTTTATACGAAATGTTAACTGGATTACCACCTTTCTATGATGAAGACCACAATACTATGTACAGAAAGATTCTTCAGAATCCTCTTACATTCCCTAACTTCTTGGAACAAACAGATGCTAAAGACTTACTTGTGAAACTTCTCCAAAAAGATCCAAGTAAAAGATTGGACGACCCCCAAATGATAAAAGACCATCCATTTTTCAAAGACATTGACTGGAAGAAATTAAATTCCAAGAGCTACTTACCACCATTCAAACCCAACGTAGAAAACTTGTTGGATACATCTAATTTTGATCAGGATTTCACCAGTGAAAAACCAATGGACTCGGTGGTGGACAGTTTCTTAAGTGAGCTGGTCCAGAAACAGTTTGGAGGTTGGACATATACTGGTGATACCGTATTGTAGAGATTCGAATGGGTTAGGGTTCAATGGCCAGGGTGTCTGGAGCTGAAACCTTCCTATCGTATAGAATGTACATTGATTTAAATACTCGTAACAATTGAACCGGATACTCGCCTATCTATTGGCGGCATCGTTATACGTAGCACCACTCCTACCGGGAAATGCCCCTCCCCCAGTTCTCTGGTTCCCCTTCTTGCTTGGAGCCAAAGGAGCATTGGGCCGAGGAACATCTCCCTGAGCCCACCTTTGCTGGTCCCTCTGAACGTACTGTGGGTATGAGGGGTTCAAGTGTTGTGGATTTGCTTGTGTAATGTTAACCATTTGGGGTGCAACCTTATAAACATTAGGATCATTCATAGGGTCATAATCCTGGGGCTTGGCTTTCTCATCTGGATACTCGTAATCTTGACGTTTTTCATCTGAATTTTGATATTTTGGCGCATTATCATTCGACCTATCAATCTCGTCATAACTTGGTGGTAATTCGGGTTTTTCATCCATTTTTATAGCGGTTATTGGGTAAAATGGCTATGTATTATTTGCAACTTGCTGCGACCTGAAATCTCAATCCGCAACTGCAATCTGTAAACTCTCAACCTGTAAGAATCTCGCGAGTTGAAAATTTTCACTGTATGCTTAAGACATTTTTTAGAACGAAGAAAACTTCGACTATAAGCCCTTCCACTCAAAGGGTAGTCAACCAGTTGAGTGCATTGTCAGCTTCTAGAAAGCAACCCAAGCTTTTGAAGCTCAACAGTGAGGATTTAATCAAACACAAAACAATCCAAAATGCATGGAACCTTTTCACCAGAAAACAGATAACCAAGAGAAATCAACAACTACAAAAGCAACATGAATCCATAAAAAATGCCATGGAAACCCTTAAATCCATAAGTCCTGTATTATACGAAGCTGCCAACAAATCAGACACAAAAAACTTTTATCCATTAGATATGAGAATTCCTACCGACTACCCTCCAAATGAGCCATGGGTATATAACTATAAAAAATAACCCAACCTGTATATATTACATATAGTATTCTAAATAAATGCTAATCTTCGATGGTTCTTACCTTTCTCTTTCTTCCTGGGGTGTTATTCCCCGATCCGTGGGGCTCTTCACTGTCAGGAGGATCCACCGAGTCCTCATAGTCGTCATAATCTTCCTTCATGTTCTGTCCCTGTCTTTTCATCAAGTTCTTGATGTAACTCGTGGACGATAAGCTGAAGATATGGTCGTCATCCGTATAAATTATCCTTTTTTTATTCGAACTGGAGGTGTTTTTACTGAAGTTTTCAAATCCTTTCACCAAATTCCCAAAGGTTGATTCATCAAAATACTCGTTTTCTCGTTCATAAATAAGATCTTCAAGCTTGGTGAGCTTATTAAGGAGTTCCTGCTTCTTGACTATCTCCTTGGCAAGCTGTTGTTTGACTTCTGTGTATTCCGTCTTGTCAGACATGTTGATTCTGCGAAACAACAATCAGAATACCGCGAGGTTTATGGTGGGTCTGGGTGTGGTGGTACTGGGAAGTGGTGGTACTGGGGCAGCGTGGCGGTAGAAGCTGGGGAGGGTGGTGCCACGCTGGTGCGAGTCTCCCAATCACATTCCGTGGATTTCGCAACCAAGTCAATCCGTTCCACTGTCTAGCCGCCGGGCCATTCTCTGGTTCTGTGTTGTGTTGTTTGTGTTTGTGTTGTGTTTGTGTCCTCTAATTCTGTGTCAGGGCCTTCCAGGGCCTTCCAGGGCCTTCCAGCCTGGCCTGGCCCGCATCACATGTTCCGTAGGCCCGGTCGTGTCCCGCAAGTACATCACCACACGGCTACCCAGCAATCCACCAAACCATCACCAATTCGCCCCAAACCTCCCCAAATTGACCCCAAAATCTCACTCCCGGTGGATCAAAACCGTACGTCAATTTTCACAGTCTTAAGTCCCTACCCCGGGCACTTTGGGGGCCCTATCCCCGGCTTCCTTTCTTCCAGAAAAACTCCGACACCGAAGCCTCACGCCGTGATCCACGCTGGGCCCGCCATACACCCTCGTGGTGGCCAACCTCCCCAAAATCACTCAATTGTATTCTGACAATCTACTCATAAAATCTCCCACCACATTGTCCCAATTCCTCTAACCGCCCACTGGAGTTTCCTCCGGTGTGCACCACCTGACTCATGCTCGGGTAATTGTGGTCCACAAAAAGTATATAAGGGCCGCATTTCCGACGATTTTTCACCAATAAAAAGTTCATTTATAATGGCTGTCACTAAGATTTTTGCTAGATCCGTTTACGATTCCAGAGGTAATCCAACTGTTGAAGTTGATTTAACTACTGATAAAGGTTTATTTAGAGCAATTGTTCCATCTGGTGCTTCTACTGGTATTCATGAAGCTTTAGAATTAAGGGACGGAGACAAATCAAAATGGTTAGGTAAGGGTGTTACCAAAGCTGTTGCTAACGTCAATGAAATCATTGCCGCCAAATTTGTTGAAGCCAATTTGGATGTCACCAACCAAGAAAAAGTCGATGAATTCTTAAACTCTTTGGATGGTACTCCAAACAAATCCAAATTAGGTGCTAACGCCATCTTGGGGGTTTCCTTAGCCGCTGCCAAAGCTGGTGCCGCTGAAAAAAACGTCCCATTATACCAACACTTGGCTGATATCTCTGGTGCCAAACAAGATCCATACGTTTTACCAGTTCCTTTCCAAAATGTGTTAAACGGTGGTTCCCACGCTGGTGGTGCTTTAGCTTTCCAAGAATTCATGATTGTTCCAACTGAAGCTCCAACCTTCTCTGAAGGTTTAAGAATTGGTACTGAAGTTTACCATAACTTAAAATCTTTAGCTAAGAAACAATACGGTCAATCCGCTGGTAACGTCGGTGACGAAGGTGGTGTTGCTCCAGATATCGGTTCTCCAAGAGAAGCTTTAGACTTAATTATGTCTGCCATTGAAAAAGCTGGTTACAAAGGTAAGGTTGGTATCGCTTTAGATGTCGCCTCCTCTGAATTCTACAAAGATGGTAAATACGATTTGGACTTCAAAAACCCAGACTCCGATAAATCTAAATGGTTAACTGGTGAACAATTGGCTGCTTTATACGAAGAATTAATTGCTGAATACCCAATTGTTTCTATTGAAGATCCATTTGCTGAAGATGACTGGGATGCTTGGGTCCACTTCTTCTCCAAGGTTGGTGGTAAGGTCCAAATTGTTGGTGATGACTTGACTGTCACTAACCCATTAAGAATCAAGACTGCCATTGAAAAGAAAGCTTGTGATGCTTTATTATTGAAGGTTAACCAAATCGGTTCTTTAACCGAATCCATCAAAGCTGCTCAAGACTCTTTCGCTTCCGGTTGGGGTGTTATGGTTTCCCACAGATCTGGTGAAACTGAAGATACCACCATTGCTGACTTATCTGTTGGTTTAAGAGCTGGTCAAATCAAGACTGGTGCCCCAGCTAGATCTGAAAGATTAGCTAAATTGAACCAAATCTTAAGAATTGAAGAAGAATTAGGTGACAAAGCTGTCTATGCCGGTAAGAACTTCCACATTTCTTCCACTTTATAGATAGTTTAAATAAAACAATTGAGAATACTACGTGTATATGACGATTCAATCCGTGTCTTGTGTCTCTTGTGTAGATGATAGTAGAGGAATTATGGGCCATTGGCATTGTGCATGTCTCTTAAACTAACTTATGCGGTTTTTGCAGCCAATCCGTTAAAGTATTACATGCATATGCAGCATTAACTTTTCATGCAACTAGTTTCTATAAACAGAAAAGTGCTTAGAGTACAAATAGATACTTCAGTTCATACTCTCCATTATACAGTCTATAAACGTCTAAGATATTTCTTTCTTTTGGCCGCTAAATTTTTGCAATGCTTTCTCCAAGTACTCAATAACCTGGAAACACTCTGTGAATGTATTGTATAAGGGAACGGGAGCTAATCTAATCACATTGGGTCTTCTTTCGTCACATATGACGGCATGTTCGTGTAAGTAGTCGAAAATGTTTTGCATCAACAGCTCAGGCTGGAAAAGAAGGGACAATTGACACCCTCTTTCCTCTGGATTTAAGGGAGTTAAAATCTTAAAACCATACTTGGAGCTGTCTTCGGTTGGTCTTAAGTAGAATGACAGCTTTAAAAGGCTCTTTTCTAAGTAGTTTGTCATTTCAATACTTTTTAATCTCAAAGTTTCGACTCCACCTTTGGCCTTAAACATTTTGAGAGAGGCATTTACAGCCACCACATCAATCACAGAAGGGTTTGATTGACGATAAGACAAAGCGGACTTGATCGGGTCAAACTTTTCATACATCTTGAACCTGTCATCCGGGTTATTCCCCCACCAACCGGCTAACCTTGCCCGGAAATTTTCGGGTGTATTGTCTTTACTGTACCTTTCGTGTACGAATATACCTCCAATAGCTCCAGGACCCGAATTAAGGTACTTATACGAACACCAAGCTGCAAAATCAACATTCCAGTCGTGTAATTTAAGTGGTACATTACCAACTGCATGAGCTAGATCCCACCCAACTATAATTTGTCGATCTTGAGCATATTTGGTGATGGTTTCGATATCAAAGAATTGACCAGTATAGTACTGAATTCCCGGGAAGCATACAAGAGCCAAATCGTCTTTATTTTCTTCAATAGTCTGGAGTATTAGCTCGGTCTTGAGGTAAGTTTCACCTTCAGGAACTTCAATCTGAAGCAAATGTGATTCGTCATACCCATAGAGCTTAACCAAGTTCAAAAATGCGTAGTAATCCGATGGGAATGCCTGTTTTTCAAATAAAATCTTCGTCTTAGTGCCCTTGGGCTTATAGAAACTTATCAATAAAGCATTTAAATTGGCTGTAAGACTTCCCATAACTGCTACTTCATTCTCCTTTCCCCCAACAATTGGTGCAAGAAGCGGCAAAACTGGCAAGTCAATGGCAACCCACGAAGGTAATTCCGGCTCGTGGGGGTGATTGAAGTGTGATTCAACTCCTCTTTGTCCCCAGGCATCCAATTCTCTGGTGACGGCCGTTTTAACGTCTTTTGGCATAAGCCCAAGGGAATTCCCACAGAAATACACACATTGTTCCTTAAGCGCTGGATCTATTCCTAACGAACTGAATGTAGGAACCACAAACTCGTCCGAGTAGCACTCAAACTGTTTATCTTTTTGCTTACACTCTTCCAAAGTCATTTAGGTGAGATTATTGCAGTTCGCGGACACTTGAATATGATTCACTCGGTGCTAATTTGTACGTATTTGACAGGTCACATGGCTGTAAAGGGATAGTTTTGATGGATGATTTGGAACTTTCTGCTCCAGTTATGTGGATGGGGCTTTTTTGGCGCTTTAAACGCTTGGATACTAACATTTAGTTAATAATGATGGACTTCCCAGACTCATGAAATTCTATACTCCAGTGGATATACCTACACAGAGGCTTCTTCTCCAGCAAGTTTATCAACTAATCAAAGTCAGAACCGCTCAGGAATGCTCCTTTATAACCCCGCCGTCTTTGCTTGAAGATTTGGACGATATCAAGGTGATTTATCGTCACTACGCAACCCTTTACTTTGTTTTCATAGTGGATGACCAGGAATCAGAGCTTGGAATCTTAGATTTAATCCAGGTATTTGTGGAGTGTTTGGATAAATGTTTTACCAATGTGTGTGAGTTGGATTTGGTGTTTGGATGGCAGGTTCTCCAAACGGTATTGGAAGAAATAGTTCAAGGAGGAATGGTTATAGATACAAATATTGGCCGGATAGTGGCGGCAGTGGACGATGCTAACAGCCAGAAGAATGCTACAGGGCTCCGGATGCTCGAACGAGGGTTCTGGAGGCAGGCATAACAATATTTAACGAATACATTGCTCACTATGTACAACTGTGCAAGACCACACCTATATATCTATTAATACAAGGATGAAACCTAACTTCTGGGAACTCTACCAGAACTTCCACCGGCTTCTCTTCTCTTTCATTAACCTCTCGGTTTCCTTCATCTCCTCGTCAACCTTATTAACTTGTTGTTGTTGGTGCTCTAACGCCTGTTCTTTCTCAAATTCTCTGACATTCACCAACTTTGGATCGGTTCTTCGGGTGTCTTTTTCAAAAGGTGACTTTATCTTACCCGCTTTCCATATAGGATCATTCGACTGGGATGTTTGTCTAACAATTTTCATCAATTCTTCCTGTTCTCTTTGTCTTAAGAGCTTGTTCTTTTCATATTCGGCTCTAATTTCAGGAGAAAATCTCGCAATCAACTCTTCTTCCGTGGGCGTGGTATACTTGAAGAGAAGAACTCCCGTGGCTATGATTCCTCCTCCATACGCAAATATTCTTCCCCATCTGACGATTCCTTGTGGTGGTGCTGACATTAGAAATATTGGGTAGGAGATTGGCTGAAATCGCGAAGAGTTGGAGCTGGAGCCATACAAAAGAGGGAATTGGATAGCGGCTAAATTGTTGCTGAGTGATGTGTAACTTGGCTTGGTGTTTGTGTGTGGTGCTCTAAGGGCTGTGACCAACTTTAGGGAACATTGGGGGCCGGGAGCCACTAGAATGGCCTGACTGAAAAAATTGATATTTGTGCTTATATGCAGGTCACGAACATCACCAGATTCAGTAGGGTTGAAAAACACCAAAACGGGCGGTAAAAGGCTCCATTATCTCCCAGTGTTTAATTGGTACGGGCCCTTGTTGCCCCAAGCCAAAAGCGGCTTCGCCAGCATCCTGCAGCGTGGTGGGCCTCGCACCTAAGTTCCCCCGAGGCCACCGCGAAGCCTCCGCCACGCTTCCCCACGCGGCCCGCCCGGAGCCGTCGCGTCTTATCCCACCGCGCACTCATCAAATCATATACGACCGCTACCACTATGGCAGAAGACAAGTCAAAATCATCAACCGGTAAACGGAAATTCCATCAGAAAAGTCGTAACGGGTGTCTGACCTGTAAGAAAAGACGGGTCAAGTGTGATGAAACAAGGCCAATTTGTAATAAGTGTAAGAATCTTAAACTAACATGCGGTTATACGACGGATCCATCAGAAGAAACAAAGCCCAAGAAGCCCAAACCTGCCCGGGTATCTCCTCCACCTGATATTCCTCAAGAATCTGTGTCCACAGATCCCGAAAGCAACCCCAATTCGGCACCTGCTACGTCTTCTGGGTCTTTTACGCTGGACGCTGATACCGAGTCCAAAATAAACGCTGTGAATAGCCTTCTTAACGCAGGAAATCTTAATAATATCAACCTTAGTCACTTGGTCCACAGTCTTACCGAGCTCGGTGGGGACTTATCTTCGTTAGGGAACCTTGCGAGTCTTCTGAACCTCGCTACGTTGGCTCAACTCCCAATAGATATAAGCAATCTTGGAACCCTTATAGACAACCAACTTCACAACTCAATAAGAAGAGAAGCTACCGGTGTGCTTCCTGAAACTCCTGGTGTGTACAATGGCACAGTAGGTGTGGGTCCGGACACCCCACAGCCTGGAATAGGAAACATTCCTGGAAGTATGGGAAGCCGAGGAGTCCCCAGTATATCTGCTAATATACCCCCATTTCAAGATCCAATGGCCCAGATGGGGGCTTCACTTAATATGCTTGACCTTCGGCTCATGTTCCACTATACATCTCAGGTGGCCAGTACTATCACAGGAGCGGGAATCTCCGATACCAACATCTGGAACTATGATATTCCCATGCTAGCGTTTGATCATCCTTTCTTAATGCACTCAATTTTGGCATTCAGTGCCACCCATCTAAGTAGGACAGAGAAGGGATTGGATCAATGTGTAACGTATCATAGAGGAGATGCTTTAAGACTTCTTAGAGAAGCAGTTTTAGACATCAATGCTGATAATACCGATGCCCTTGTGGCCAGTGCATTGATTCTTATAATGGACAGTTTGGCCAATGCATCTTTCCCATCACTGACATCCCCCAAATCCCTTCCTGCTTCTGCGTGGATCTTCCATGTCAAAGGTGCTGCCACTATTTTAACAGCTGTATGGCCCTTAACGGAAGCATCTCGTTTCTATAAGTTTATATCGGTTGATTTAGGAGATCTAGGAGATATTATCAACCAAAGAGTCAACTTGGATAAGGACTCCCTCAGTTACGAAAGCACCAGCAAATTCCTCACCGACTTAGAGTGTCATGACTCCGACATAGCGGACTTATTCCCGGTTCCAATAGATTCACCATACCTCATAACGCTAGCATACCTTAACAAGCTCCACAAAGAGAGATACAAATCGGATTTCATCCTTAGAATCTTTGCTTTCCCAGCTCTTTTGGACAAGCAGTTCCTCCTGCTTCTTATGAGTGGAGACATCAAAGCCATGAGAATAATGAGATCATACTATAAGCTTCTACGTGCCTTCACCACCGAAATGAAAGATAAAGTGTGGTTCTTGGAAGGTGTGCTGAATATTCTTCCTGCCGATGTAGAAGAATACGCTGGTGGAGCCGGTGGTATGCACATGATGTTAGATTTCCTCGGAGGAGGTCCAAGCATAGTGGATAGCGAATTGGAAGACGAAGTTGCCAGTCTGTTGGCCAAAAGCTTAGACACGAATAACCTTCCCAGTGAAATCACCGGACTCGACATTGGGGAGAACTTCATGGGATAGACAAAAGTACCACGACCACAAGACAGTTCTACTGTACCACCACTGTACCACCGTACCGCCACCGTACCATCGCACCGCCATCCACACCAAATACACCGCCGTACTCCCGCCCCACTACCACCACACCGCGTCTCCTATCTCGTCTGATCTTAGCCCCGCACGACCATCCACAAATAAACACCACGTCTCGCCCTAGCCTACCGCCGTCTCTCCCCCTACTCCCTCCGCCGCGCGCCCCTTCCTCTTGCCTTTATCGCACTCCTTAAAAATTTTCTTCCAAAACAACATGCAGACAATCAAATGTGTCGTCGTGGGAGATGGTGCCGTGGGTAAAACCTGTCTCCTTATTAGTTATACCACATCCAAGTTTCCTGCTGATTATGTTCCAACTGTGTTTGACAATTATGCCGTCACGGTTATGATAGGAGACGAACCTTTTACTTTGGGATTATTCGATACTGCTGGACAAGAAGATTATGATAGATTAAGACCTTTAAGTTATCCATCCACTGATGTATTTTTAGTTTGTTTTTCCGTTATTGCACCTGCTTCCTTTGAAAATGTTAAGGAAAAATGGTTCCCTGAAGTTCACCATCACTGTCCTGGTGTTCCTTGTTTAATTGTTGGTACTCAAACTGATTTGAGGAATGATGAAGTTATTTTACATAGATTACAGAAACAAAAGTTAAATCCTATTAGCTACGAGATGGGGGAAAAATTGGCGAGAGAATTGAGAGCTGTTAAGTATGTTGAATGTAGTGCTTTAACTCAAAGAGGTTTAAAGACTGTATTTGACGAAGCTATTGTGGCTGCTTTAGAGCCTCCGGTGATTAAGAAGTCTAAGAAATGTAGTATTTTGTAGGTAATGTACGGAGAGAGACTGTTTTGGATATCCCGGCTAATATTTATTGTGTTCGTCTATTTTTCGTCCTCTGTTGGCAGTTCGTCACTTTCTTCGCTCTCCTTGGTTTGGGGTTTTCCTTCTTGTTTGAGCTTTCTTGGAGGTAAAACTTCGTTAAAAGCTCTCTCCCAGTCTTTGTATTCAAACCATTTACAGCAAATCTCGTATACGTGGCTGGTAGCTAAAACTTGTCTTCCATTGATCTGGATATATTTACCAATCGGCAACTTTCCCACTCGTAATCCCAACTTTTTGGCCTTGTTAACACACAAATCTTTATGTCTATTCTTATCGACGATTCCTCCAATGATATATGTCTTTCCTTCCTCGAGCTCTTCTATTACTTCTTCGGTATCGGCCGTAAAATAAATATAATCCTGTTTGTTTTCACCAACAATCTCTTCAATCAGCTTAGTATCTAAGTCTATGTCTTTCCACTGTTTGTATTGAGGAATTCTCGTGTCAAACTGTTGTTTCAATCTCTTGTCCACCGGTGTGACCCTCAAGTCTATGTTGAATGGACTGGCTCTCTTAGCACTGTACATTCTAGTGATCTGATTAGAGAGTGATTTAACCTCTTTCTCGTTCATTAAATCATCAAATTCACAGTCCACCAAACACTTGACGTTAGTCTTGGCCTGCTCATCCAACTTATACTTCTTTTGCCTTGGTAAATTGTCTTTATTCTCGGATCTTTCCTTCCTCTTCTCTTTCCTCTTTTCTCGTTTATTTTGTCTATAGGAATCCTTTGTTTCTTCGTGTCTCCTCTGTCTTAATAGCTTTTTGAACTGATTCTTGGAGATTCCAAGTTTCTGTCGTTCCGCCTCATTTGCCTCCTTCTCCTGCACCAATTCTTGCCTTTCTGCTTCTGAGATGGTTCTCTTCATGAAGTTTTCGCGATGAGATTTTACGACTATAGGCTTTGGGAAATGGTAGGGGCCCTGGATCTTCGGTTGAAGAGGTTTGACAGGTGATAGGTAATGTCAGGTGTGACATTTATTGTCAATTGTTCGTATTTACATTTATGTACACTATTACTGTTTAAATTCAATCAAGTCGTCCAAAGGTATGTTGCTTAGAATGTCAAAATCATTGTCCACACCTTTAGAAACATCCTCCACGTCGTTTAGGGATGTTGGATTGTTTGCCTCTTGCTTGGTGTTTAACATTTGGATCCACAAATTATCAATTTCCAGAGATTGCACAAAGTCCAAGTCGAATTTTATGTCCAAATTGGAGAAACCTGGGGTAGCTGATGATTCAACTTTGGGCTTCGGTGGTGACATTGGCTGTGGACTATTTACAGGCTCTTCGTTACTGTTTTCACTGTCAATGAGCTCTGGGGAGATAAAGTCTTGATCTTTACCCAATTTGGTCAAGGTGTTTTCACAAATATCTATTAAATCCTTTAACTGTTGACTTGTAAAGTAAGAAAAGCACGAAACAGGCTGATTTGAGTTCTTTTCATAGAACTCCTTCTTGGTTATAGTCCTCAAAAGATATGTGTGGCCCTTGGTGATTCTCCATGCATGGTAATATCTGTTACTGATTTTTGATATGACTGCAATAGATACTTCTAAACACCTTGTTAATGAAGAAGATAATTGACAGTACTTGGTAAATAATTCAGCATATCCTGGTTCAGTTTTGTATCTTTCTAAGTGGTTGGATTTACTTTTCCAATTGAAAATGATCAAATTACATCTGATGACAAACGCAATTAATATTTGGTTAGATTTATGGATAAAAGTTTCAAGTGAAGGATTGAAGAATAAATCAAACTTGGAATTACCAATCAAATCAAACAAATAAGGCATTACCTCACTGACAATCAAATATAACACTTTTTTCAAGTAAAAGTAGGCCAATTCATTATTGAATGTTTCATAATGAAGATAGAAGTGAAACAACATCACCACAAAGAAGGATCTAACCAGGATAAAGAACTTCACTCTGAAAGACCTGGTAAATTCCGTATATGGACCAGAATAGTTCAAACATTCGTCAAGATTCCCGTAACCTCTACTCATCCCAATTTCCAGCTCTGTTAATGTTTTGCAAACAACTTCCATCTTCGTCTTTTCCTCGACATTTAAAATTTCCGTGCATAGCTTGTTTATAGGCCTATAGTATGATTCTCCCTTGAAGAAGTTTTCTGTAACAAACCTATCTAACTGTTTGTCTCTCAAACACTCTTCTCCTTCTCTATAGAATGGTAGCTTAGTATCATAACTGGATCTGGATATTGTTAATGGGTCTCCAAATGTGTAAGTAAGATATAGATCAGTAAGCACAAGATAGTGCCAAATTTTTCGGATGATATTATTTATGGGGTTGGGGGTTTGGAAATCTGGAAACTTGCTTGGTTCTCTATTGCACCCAAATGTAATAGCCATACTTATCAATAAATAAGAAAGACCACTAGCATCTCCTCCATCCACTCCTTCTCCATCTTCTGGAGCATACTTGTGATATAATTGAGTGTAAAGTGTTAACTGAAGAACAGGTAAACTAATTTGTCTGAATAAGTCAAACTGGTCCAAGCAAGCCTTAGAAACACTAATATGGTTAATTGTTATAGGATTTGAAAGTAGATACCTATAAGATTTGACAGGATCATCTGATTCTTTGCAATTGAGCCTTTGAATATTCACATCATTCCTATTTGTAAATAAACTTAGATAACTGAATCTAAGAACTATGAATAACAAACCAGCATGTGCAAGATCCAATCTTTTGGCAACGGTGATTTTTTCAATTTTGCTATCAGAATAGCCCTCTGGTCCAATTATTCCTTCAATAGTATCACGGAAGCAAACTTCATCAAGGAAGGGCATGAAAGGATAAACATCCGAGAAGAATATCTTTATGAGTTTCCAAATAACTTTTTGCTTTGGAAGGAAAACTTGAATTTTATCAATAAGTCTTAATTCTGCCTCCATCTTCCCATCCACGAATGTTAAACCCAATGGGAGAGTCATTTGGTTAGCTTTCGATTTCTCTATGTTCTTTTCAACTTCCTGTTTCATCATTTCATAAGGGATCAAGTCATTAACACCTTCAGGTTCCAAAAGTCTTTTCTGGAAAACTTGTTCATCTATCTGTACCGAAGTCTCTTGGTGGGAACTAGTAAGAACTGAGGTGGTTTCCTTCGATATTTCTCCATCTTTATTGGCAAAAATTAATGCAGCATCTGCACCCGAACTGTCTTCTTTCATCTTCTTGGTGTAATCCCAAAGAACCTTTAAGCCCGAATCCTTGAGCATAACAGACGGCCAGGTAAATGGACCGAAGCTGATTCTTCTGTAGTATTCCTTAATGTGTATAGGACAATAGTCTTCGTAAAGGTTAATGCAATCGTTTGGGCCGAGATGGGGGTTACATCCATTGAGTGGATTCACCGCTGCCACGGAACCTAGTGAAAGACTCGTAGGCATTAAATAATCAGCTCTAGGGGCCACAGATTCCACTTTCCCATGTACAGGGTCTGGAGACGTAGGGAAGAATGGGGAGCCAAAAGACATGGATAGACGTGGAATGCCATCGGTCATTGGAAGAGGCGTACCATTCATTCCTGGGAGTCCATATGTTGGAGCCATATTAGGTAAAGCGCCAGGAATAGGAGGTAAAGGAGCACCGCCCAAGCCATAACCAGTATATCTCGTGTTCGAAGGGCCTAAATTCGAATCATTCCTGCTACTTGTGCCCAAAGACGACGGATGGGGTGAACTTATGGAATCAGTAGCACCAAACAGGCTTCTAGGTCTGCTAATTTCACCATTGGGGGCCTGAGAAAAGGCTCTTTGACCACCATTATAATCTCCAGATGTCCCTGCTCCCATAGTAGGGTCACTCACAGAACTGGAGCTTTCTGTAGTACCCATAGAACCTGTTGTACCAGGATCAGCTTCTCTTGAGTCGCCTTCTTTGGTCCTTGACATACTTGCTTCGAGTGCATGGAGCCGCTCTTTTAACATCTGAAGCTCAGAATTCTCTGTTACACCGCTATAATTATCAAACTTCATCGGCTTCTTGATACTATCCTTGATAACAGAAAACTTGGAGGGAGCTGAATTGAGTCTTTTGGCTCCTTCTTCATACTTACAACTCGACCCTTTTCCCACTTTCGTACACTGTCCACACGGTTCTCCCCTGTCACATTTGATCTTCTTTGACTTACAATTAGAACACACCAACCGTGCTCTTTTCCTTCTTGGAAGTGTTTCCTGGGTCATTGAAATGATTAGTAACGAGAATGAGAATGTCGCATTTCTGGGGATGGATGAGAGATGTATGATACACTAGAGAATGGAGTTTGAGGTAGACACGTGACGCCTGGGAGATTCTCCGTTGGTTTTGGGTGGCGGTAGTTGCTGTGGTGCTTTCAGTCTGCTATACGTCGTTTGAGTCTCCTACACGGCGTCTGAGTCCGCTCTACGCCTAAGCCTCGTGGTATTTTTGCACCCAAATCTTCAGTAACTGATAGATAACTGATGCTATAACATGTAGAAGCTCGTGGGTTACAAATATTAAGTCACTATGTATATTAAGCGCTTTCTATAGCACCATAACCTTGTGGTTGTGGATCTTCGTCTGTTTCCTCGTTGTATATGAAAAATTGGACAAATATGGTGAAATCCAATGCCAAAGTACCGAAAGAACCAGCTAACCAACTTGAATTTATTAACAAATAATTCCAGCTAACATCTATACTCAAAATGGATATCACATAAGTTAAATTACCCAAACAGGCGAATAAGAAGAACATAAAACTGATTCCTTCACAGCTTTTTCTTTTGAAATTTAACAAAATTTGGGGGATTCTGGAACCCAAGTACAAGAAAGCACATAACCAGCCAAAAAATTGGGCTAATGGATCAAATACCAATGATGGTTCAGGGTCTGGGTGCTTATATTTATAGTAATTCTTGACATATGAAATATACCATCCAATTAATCCAGATAAAAATACCATACTCACCATCATGAGCTTATAAAAGAAATTTTTGACTCCACTAGATTCCTTATCTTCCTCATCTTCCTCTCTAGAAAGAACGTGCTCGATAGTATCTCCATCAAATGGATTTGCAGGAGATAAATGAATCAAATCTGGGTTTTTTCTATGGCCATAAGCTATACACTGCCAAAGTAATACTATATCAGCCAAAGTATAATAAATGGCAAGAATTATCATGGTGGGTAAGACCCCTTGGAGAATCGAACCTAAAACATTGAATATATCTCCTGCTAACCACAAAATGATGAACATTAATGATAACCCTTCACTGGATTTACGAGTGAAGTTCTCATATATTTGGGGTGCAAAAACAATAATCCAACAAGCGATAGAAATACTTCCGGTAATTCCACTCACTGCTTGGGCATTTATGATGATTGGTGGTGGAGGCATGATAGTTTTACACGAAACTTGACGAGTCTTTCCTGGTAAAAGGTTTTCAGATGAAATGGAAATTGAACCCGAATTTCGATGCGCAGAGATGACCTGGGGAAGCTACGGCGGGAGCTGGTGCGAGGCTGATGAAACACTGGCGCAAGGCTGGCGCAAACATTGCTGGCGCCTGTGCCGCTCCTGGTAGGCCCAGCTGAAACGGGAAGTCCTACCGTAGAGCGTTCCGTACGCTAAGATTCTTGTCATCTGGTTGCTATTGGGAGAATATGCTTGGTTCCCAATAATGGGTAGACCCTTTGGACCCCGTCCTGTGCCGTGCCAATTTAGACTGAACAGCCTGAACTGGCATAGAAATTCTGAGCAGAGATAAGATTACAGATCCAGCGGCCAAAGCATGCTATGTATATTTCGATCAACACAAGACGAGTTCGTCGTGTCTTTCCTCTCCTCTCTCCACTGCCCACTTCACTTCAACTCCTCTCTCCACCTGTCCTCTCCTCTACTTGGTCCGCCTACTCAAACACTTATTAATGTGCTGGGCAAACCTCCCACCACTAATATTCCGTCCACAATTCTCACAATTAAAGTACTTATTAGTATCATTGGTCTTCAACTTCATCTTGTCCTGGTTATATATATCCTTACTAGCGCTGTGCTCTCCAATTAACATTCTGATCTCCTGTCCTCCCGTAATCAGCACCGCCGTCTTGTGGTTGGACATCTGACACAACGCCTGCGTCTTGATCAAATTTGCCACCATATCATCCACCAAAGATTCCGCCTATCTGTTAGTATCGCTTGGTTACTTGTTGCTGTCTACATACAAGTGAATCAAATGTTACTTCCATCTGCCACTGATTTCTCGCGAAGCCGATTCTCAAAATATGTCTGAAGATGAGTACGAGATTCCTGTTGAGGTCCAGGACGAGGTTTTAGACTATAAATTTCTCCACAAACAACTTCCCAAGACAGGAGAGAAAGACTTCGAGCCCACGGGCTTTGAAATGGATCAAATCGATGAGTCCAAGCACATAATGTATGAGGTATTACTGCGGCCCATCAAGATCCATGAAAAGCTGGTGGTCCAAGCAGTGCTCTTAAAGAACCACAAAATCATGGTTCTTGACATAAAAGGGAACTATTTCCGGGACTTGGGCCATGGCACCTCTTCTCATGGGAAACAGATTATTGTACTTAATAAACTTGAAGGGTTATACTTGATGGAGAGAGGAACTTTGGTGATATATTTAGCCAATGATAAGATTCAAAGTTATTTGGACGGTACCATAAACTCCTATAGTTTCCATGACTTGCGGCCATTGAGTATCCAGGCGATGTATGGTTTTTTATCGTCTACTGAGATAGAACAATATCAAATCTTTGCTTACTTAAAGAGACTAGGATACTTGGTAAAACCAGGAGACGCAAACATAAACGATCCTCGTTTGTATGAGTATAGCCGTAAGACAGAAGCTTCAAATCACCTGATTCCGTGTCTCATTTCAGCCCTCAAAGCCAAATTTACTGGCTGTTGGTGGTCCCAGGGTCTAAATCTCACCACCACGCACTACCAAACTTATACCCAAATTCTCACAAAACTTTGCTTTGTGCCGTCTTATAGAACTCTAGAGAGTATCAATAAGTCTTTAGAATCTCCCTACTCCATTCAATTCCTTGTTTGGAAACCCAGACCTGCTTTCAGTAAGAAAAACCTTCCATTACCAGATTTTTATGTTTGCGTAGCTCGTGAGTTTCCCAAGCTTCATGACATCCATGCTTTGTTCAATCAAACACATTGGATTGAGGAAATTGACTTCGATATTCTGCCTAGAGAAAAAGACCACAAGCTCAAGCATGGGACTGGCCGTTCTGTCATACTTGCTACAATAAGTAATGGCGTAAATTTCGTACATTTAAAGGAAGTAGACTTCCAATTGAAAAGTCCAGGAATCAATGGTATAATCCATTAGTTTCTATATGATCTTGGTGCACAGCACCATCTGTAAATATTAATAATTGCATTATATATCACCCGTTCTGTCCTATTTCGAATCTTCCCTAGGAGTATGGTTTCTGTATCTCAGCTCCCTAAACATCGCTTCGTGCCTATCTAATTCTGCCTGTGTTAGCATCCGTTCATTAAAGTCTCTAATATGCAAATTGTTTATATCCTTCGTTCATGATGGTTTTAAGGTTATCTAGAGATTTTTCATAATCGCCTTCAGTGGTACCTCCTTTAAGCCCCCATTTAACAGCATTGGTGGCCCACTTCAATACTTTTTCCTTTCTTTCTCTGTATGTCAAAGCCAAGTATATGTTAAAGTTGGCTTTCACGGCTTCAGGCGGGAGTTCGATATTCAAATTCAATCTATAATCATTCTGTGACATGAACCGCTTCAACAATCTACTTTCATCGGCTGCTATTATTTTGATTTTCTCGGCACTTCCAAACATTATCTTCCTGGCCAATGCTTGATTTGCTTGCCTCTTGTTGATCTCTCTGTTGATTAATATCTTATATAAAAGTTCACCTTCATAACTGTAAGAATCGTAAAGGGCCCGCCAAAGCTTTGGTTCAATTATGGGACTTCTATGGTCCACTTGACTTTTCTGGATAAACCTTTCAAGCATTGAAGAGTGATTTGGTGTGAATGCTAGTATGTTCATCTCCGAATGCACGAAATTATTGGTGGGAGAAGGAGTGTGGTGTAGCTTGAGGGCGTGATGGGAATATTTTACTTCATCAAGTGGGAAGTATGGAAGGTGGTAATTGAAGTCTGAATCATCTATTCCAAGCAACTTCTCCAACAGCTTGTTTACCGACTTCAAAGCCTTATTAGGGGATCTCATGAATTGGGATCCCAAGGTTTTAAATGGATCAGAATCCAATGGTTTGGTTTTGCTTCCCAGTTCTTTCCCGTCTGATTCTTTCTGACGAATGTACTCGGGTGCAACATCATATGTGAGGTCTTTATACATCTTTCTGGTGTTCTCCCAGAGTCTTCTGTCCCTGGTGATGACTTTTCTATCGTTTAAATATCGTACAATGTTATATTTGAAGACATCTGTGCCAAGCAAGTGGGTTTTATCTCGATTTTGGGTGATATTGGAGTCAAAAATTTGGAGAATTTTCACCATGGTTTGTATTTGATTTGTGTCAACGTGTTGGAGGGGATTGGAACCCAGGTGGACCGTCCTGTAAAGCGTTATTGGACCCGCCCATACCATCTTGACTTAAATTCGCACTGGTTTCGCGACCTGTGAAAAGGTGGTTCTACGATACCGCTAGCCCGTGGTATTTGGCCCACAAGACTGGGAGGACATTTTTTTAAAGGCTTGCTAATGTACATTATGCTATATATGCTGGGGTCCTGTTGTCTAAAATGAATCAATTGCTTTATTTATCGTCTTTGATTGGTTTCCTTGTACTTTTACAATGTCTTTATTGTCCTTTGGTTTGGTGTCTATCTTCTCGCCTCTTCCTTTCTCCTGTTTCACTTGCTTTACTGATTGCGGCTGTTGTGGTTTTCTTTCTTTCATAGATTTTGATTCTTCTGGTCTCTTTTTGGAATTGTTACCGTTCGAGTTCTGAGATTTAGCTTCTTTAGGAGCTGTGTTGGTTCCATTTGCACTCTTAGATGCGTTTTTAACACCTTCTTTATCCTTTCCTGTTGCATTGCTCTTCTTCGAACGCCTTTTGGGCTTGTCTTTATCTGGTCTGGAAGCATCATTTTCTTTCGACAGCTTTCCTGTCTCTTTGTTTTCGGGTTTCCCCTTCGCTGTCTTCTTCTTTCCACCTTTCTTGACATTTTCATTGGTATTCTTATCGTCTTTGACTTGTGCTCCTCTTCTCTTGTCTCTTTTAGCTTCTTCTTTCTTCTCCTTGGTAGACTGCTTGGCCATTATTTCTTTCTTGTTGTCTGCCTTCTTTTTCTTGTTTCTATCTTTACGTTCTGCCTTGATAATGTCCCCCAAATCAAACTCATGTTGCTTCCCCTGCTCGTGCATTTTTTTGAAGACGTTGAAATACTTGTTATCTATGGGAACATCATGATTAAGTATTGTCATCTCGGGAAACGTTTGGTTCAAACAATTTGAAATCTCTGGGATTATTGATTCTTCAGAGTCTGTGAATGCTTTTCCCTTCACCAGCTCCGCAAACTGGGTGGAGGCTTTTATACTATTGAATTTCATGTAACATCGGGAATACTTTGTTTTTTCAAACGGATTCTTGGGCACTTCTCCCTGTACATAGTATGATCTATTAAGTTCTTTTAATGAAGTGCACTCTGAAACTTGACTAAAGAATTCAGAGTGGGTGAGAAGCGGCGGTAGGTATCTCACCACTATTTTCTGGTTGAATTCCATGTTTTAAGCGGCTAAATTTCCTGTTTGTATTATCTTTATAACACCTTCTGTCTGTAAACCAGTTTTCAGTTGCCAGTGAATTCTGCGATAAAATGTCGCATCGCCAAATTTGCGACTTTGCATCTCCATAGTAATGAATAACTTGCTTACTGAAGTGCTAAGAGTGTCTAATCTCAGTCCTGGACGACAGGTGGTGGAGTTTGCGCCAATTTTTGATATAAATCCCACCACGAATCCCCGGATTGTCAAATTATATAATGAAAATATCCCGTCCATAGACAAACTGGTGGAAGCATCAGACTTTTATAAAGGTGACTGGCTTGCATTCAATGAATTGGTGATCAGCTTCGTCAAGTTAAGCAATCAACTAAATCCAGAATCATCCCTCGAGTCGTTCGACTTGTATGCTAAGTTTTTGGAGGATTTAGCTACAGCTTTTGGGCATCACAGTAAAGGATGGGTTTTGAAACAAGTGGTGGTTAATACCGTTAATTTCATTGTACCGATGGCTAAGCAGTTAGATTTACAATTATACTATAAAGAACATTGTTCATTGCCCCGTCTATCCCACTTGGCGGCCATATTGTTGAAAATTTTCAATAACATCAGAAGTCAGACGAACGAAGAAAATCAACAAAAAGTGAATATAATTTTATTCATTGGTAACAAGCTTTGTCTCATATACTTCAAAATTGATAATCCATTATCATGTCGTAACGTCATAAGTAATATCAATACTTTGGACCTCAAAGTAGGAAACTTTGACAGATTTGAAATTATCAATTATAGATTCTACTTGGCTAAGTTCTATATAATAAAGAACCAATTACTTGATGCATTCCAACACTTAACAGCCTGTCTAGTACAATCTCCAGTAATTCCAAGCCATGGAAACATATTGAAGATATTAAAGTATCTCATACCAGTAAGCATATTAATTGGCAAAAAGCCCAATTTCAAATTCATCAAATCTACCTACTTGAAAAAGCTTCCAAGATTTATACTCATATACCAAAACTTATTCAATTCCATAAATTCAGGGAATTTTAAACAGTTGAATACGGTTTTGAAAAATAATTTTGACTACTTCAAGAACATGAATTTGTTGGTCACGATTGAAAGCAAGGCTCCAATTCTTGTTATAAGAAACCTTTTCAAAAAGACGTGGATTTACTTGGGTAAGCCTTTGACTTTGGACTATGAAACCTTAAAAAGGGCTGTAAAATTACTGGGATTCCAGTACAATATGGACGATTTGTTAATTGAAAATTTTATTGTGTCATTGATTGATCAGAATTTGATCAAAGGTAAGATCTTCCCTAAGCTAAAGACAGTAACACTTGCCAAAGCGAATGTATTTCCTGCAGTAGACCAGATCAATTTTGCACGGTTCGGCAATGGAGATGAACAAACTTTGGCTGCAAATGACAGATGGCTACAATAAGTACTTGTATAATAATAAATAACTATCTAAGAGAATGAAACCCCTTTTTACGAATTTCCGATCATATATCAGCTTCGTAACATTGAAGTATACAAATATATTCAAGGATACCTTTTTCATATTCTCTATTAGTATCAAATTGTGAAATTTGCAGTAATAACTCAAATTCTATTACAAGAAAAGTGTGTTTAAAAACCACAAATCTCTCCAAAAAAAACCGAAAAATCCAGTTGACCAATAGCAACCGAATTCTCTATTCAAAAACACTCTTTCAATCTCAAATCAGCACATTTTGATACCCACACAGGTAAACTTCCTTATCGTTCAATCAAATGCCGCGATTTCGGATTTTATCTTACTCCTGATGGTTACCCAATCCCAATTAGAAGATTTCAACAAACAGCTAATGACGGCTGGTGCCGTCGGAATGCTTAAAGGAAGTCTTATAGGTATTATCACTGGGTTCTATTTAACGTACAGATACAATCATGGTCCAACTTCCCATTTTTTCAGGTTTCCCTATAAATTTGCTTACATTCTCTGTTGGTCCATAGGAGGGATAATTTATGATACAGATCATGCCAAGTACCGAATGAGTAGAAGATTGGCAATAGAAGAACAATTGAGAAGAGAAATGTATCTTCGTAAGTAATAAATAATGAATATATGCTAACTATAAAATGCTTCTTCGTGGAATTTTAATCCGTTCTCCGAAGCCCACACTTTGACGTTATTTACAAGACCTTTTGGTCCTGAAGCAACCACCCACACCTTCAGAGCTTCTGATTCCAGAACTGTATTACGTGGAAGGTCTTTACAGCAAACCAAATTGCTTCCGATCTCCACAGGTCCTGAGCACTGGGTGAACCCTTCGTGGAGACACCAGTTGTAGTACCTATGATTGAGAGTAGGTCTCCCCTTATAGATCTTATTCTTAATATTGAGCCTCTCAATAGTTGTCTGGTAGTTTAGTGAGCTCATCTGAGGATTGAACCGTTCGTTGGTACGAACTGATGGAAGGGAGTGTGTGTCAGGAACAGATTGGGCTTCAATATCTGAGATAGTGTCATAGGGTTCGGAATCAATGGACTGTACATCTCCCAATCTTGGACTCATAGTCTCTCTTACAGAACAATCATCGTCATCTGGGTCATCCACCATGGAAATATCCACGGTTTCATCTTCAATTTGGACTTTGTAAGAGTCTAACAAAGGAGTTTCCTCCAGGAGGGTATTAGTAGTGGAAGTTTCTTCTTCGAGCTCTTCATCACCAGTCACAAAGATTTCAAAATCGTCACCGTGGATGAACCCATCAAAATATCTCAAAATTGTGATATCTCTATAATCTTTTACCACCCAAACCACCTTGATGGGAATTCCATGGTAGTTCATTACCCGTAATACTGGCAAGGCAAAGGCTATTGCTGAGCCTCCTACAACCATCAACACTCTTTTTGTATCGATAGTAAGTTTCGATATTTGGAATTTGGGTGCTTTCTTGTGCTTGATAAAAAGAAGATGGGGGTCATAACTCCCGCTTATCAAGTATCGATCATTAGTGAACTGAAACCTGCCTTTCTTTATGATGAGTTTCTGAGTCCTGTCACTGGGAAACGACACAAGTGTATATGGATGATAATTTGGTACTATTTGATTAGCAATTCGGCGTATCCAATTTGCTGAGTATTTGGTCATCCGAATATGAGCTCCTGGAGCAAAACCTGGAGCGTGAAGGAGCTTCGATGGGAATTCCACCAACAAAAGGTTCGATGAAACGTTGGTGATTTGAACCTCGTTCCAGTCAGACCGGCGTGTCATCCTAACTCTATTGAATATCTGATAAGTAAGGATCATAACATTCATGATAGTATAAGGGGTGGCCTTAGCTGGTCTAGCATGAAACTGGAGAGTTATAACTATGATCCAGGTACATGTATAATGTAAAAAGTAGAATTGGCGATAGTATTTGGTTCTGATCTTCAGTAATGATGAAAATACAATTATCAAAAAGCCGATTAACGCAATCCAACCGTAGTTGTTTTCAGTTTTAAACGCCTTGAACATGGTATTATTGTGGTTAAAGTACATCATGTAGATAATCATGTGAACAGTGGATTGGAAGATTATTAAGCGGCTCAACCACTTGTGTATGGGAATTAATGCAAGGTATAAAGTGTGGGGTAAGGGACTTGGTCTCAAAGTAAGAAACAATACCGTGGTAAGGCAATTGACAGGTATTCTACCCAACCTTCGAGCGAGAAAGATCAAATCACCATGATATAGGTCACTTAACGATAAAGCGACAAAAATTATCATCCAGATGGAAACTTGGAAAATTGCCGAAAAGTGATAATATAACGTAAATATACCCCGTTTAATCAACTGGGAAACCCTCCCGTTACTCAATCGACTATAACACCATTTCAATACCAGAAAATTATGAATATAGTACCCTTTGTGGATCAAACTATTGAGAGACGTGACCAGGGCTAGGAACAAAAGTAGAATCACCGTGGTGTAGTTCCCATACTGTCGCGTGGTCTCCACTATGGCATGCTTATATTCTGGTGACTTCCCATAGGGAAAATGGAAGTATTCAGATGCTAACATCTTCAATTGTGTCAGAATAATGGCAAATGTAGATGTACTTATTGGCTGGGGTATGTCAGATCTCCGAATCGGATCTTGGCCGCGCAGAGTCGTGGGCGCCTGGTCGGATCCTCGACCCGACCCAGCCCTTGGGGTTGCAAGGCATCACCGATAACGACGGCTCACTGAGTTGTTACTGACTTTACTTTCTTTTTATGTAACCTGATCGGGTAGGGCCTGGTGCTTTCTTCTTGAATTGAGGAGTCGTGTAGTTGCCATTGTAATTATAGTTGTGATTCTGTTTGAACTTCCCGCCAAAGTGATTGGATCCTCCGTTGCTCTTGAAGTTCTTCTTAACTAACGGCTTGGACGGAAGCTTATTGTCATAGACCTTATCATAGTATTTCTTACGCAATTCCTGGGGGAGGTTGTTTCCGCTGAAAGCACTGCCATCAGCATTGGGCACACGTGATGTTCTGAACTGTTTACACTCATCTCCATAGTGCTGACTTTCTCCACAATTATAGCAGTATATTATAGGAAGAGATTTCAAGTTCTCTCTATCTCTTATAAGAAGATACGATCTCCAGATACTAGGACAAGTTTCGACATTATGGTTAAACACATCACAGATCTTACAATATAACTTCTTTTTGACTTTACTGGTACAATCCATGGCTTTGTGTCCCTTTATTCCACATCTCCCACATATCATGGTTGTGGGACACTGAGTTTCATAATGGTCCCCTACCACACCACATTTATGACAGATAACTGTCTTACACTTGGCTCTAATGTGGCCTCTCTTGTGGCAATTAGCACAAAGAGGTCCAAGATTTTGATTATTATTGATGGTTTTTCCCGATGGATCCGTCACCCCAAAGTACCGGCCACTTCCTCTAAGCTCTATCAACTCATCCGGGTTATCATTTACTTGGTCAAACGACAAGGCGTGTAGTTCTTCCTTCTCCATTTGTTTGTGATAAAGTTTTTTCTCATCGCGACAAGTTTGGCTTGTGGGTAGGCGGGACGTGCTGGACGGTGGACAGAGCCTCTGGGCGGATGATGGACTCAGCCTTTGAAGTTTACTGGGCGTGAGTGATGATACTGACATACTGCCATAGAATGCTTTACGCCACCGGGCCTGACAAGTAAAGTATACATTTTTGCAGCCACCGGTTAGCACACGATCTTGCAATAAGCTTCAGCTGGTTAGGTTTCTCTGGAGGCAAGGCGTTGCTGTTTGAGCTTAAATGACAGACGCCGGGGTTGCTAGTGCACTGCCACAAATGACAACAGGATACGGCACCGTGTACCCGAGTGTCCAGGCTCTATGTCTCAAACTCTAGCTCTCAGGTCCAAGGCAAGGCCCAGACTTACAGATTCGTGTTAAAGTCCGAACTATGACCTTCATGGTTTACGAGGTTTTACGACTTCCACCCCGAGCATTGTTCCACCGGGCGGGTGTTCATGGGAAGGTGTCCTTTAAGTACCCCAAGGCGGGTCATCCTTGTGTATGTCCGACCCAAAAGAACACCTATCTCCAGGTGAAAAGCGACTATTCCTCCGTCTCTAGCCCAGAGCCACGCTGGACCCATTCTCGTGTGAAACGGACGTGAAACACCACGACGCCTGGACGCCGATCCCCCGTCAACCGTGCCGCCAATCGCCACTAGTGCCCCTCTAAGTTGCTGCCAAGCCCGCTCGAAGGAGGCGATGGATCACGTGAGCACTTAGTGGTTTACACTCAAATAGGAGCAGCGTTCTGGGGAACATACGGATCCTTTTGTTCACCAATTTTGTACTTGCAAATGTTCGACAAACAGGAAATACTTCCATCAAGTAATCCTCGGTCTCCATTCTATTTGAACCTTCCCAGTAATGATAGTCGGCCGGTGGATGAGTTGATTCTGTATTTCAAAAGTTATAAGGCCTTGATCAAGAATCTCTTACATTATTTTAAGGAGATCTCATTGGTGAAGGAATTTGAGAGTAATCTTAACTTACAATTATTGAATAGTTATAGTCATCATTTATCCCAAGGCTCTGGAACCCCTCCAGCCCTTAATCCAACTGCCAAGACAACTCCAAGCAAGTCTAGCGCCAAATCTGGTGCCAAAGGATCTGCTCCATTCTCCAGTTCCAAGTCATCTTCATCATTTGTTAGTCCCCAGTCCAGTCTGCCTAATCATAGTCGGACTCCCAGTTCGAATGATGTGAAACGTCCCAACCTCCTTAAGACCAAATCTGGTTCTCAGCTGTCCATTTCACTTCCCAATACGAACGTGTTAAAGTCCCTCCAAACCACATCAAAAGTCCATATAATCAATACTGTGAATACCACCATCGTAAATCACCATTATACATCGTATCAGATCAACCAAAAACACCATAAGGAACTCACAAACAAACTTATACCCAAGCTTGAAAATCTACTCAAGAACCTATCCCTCAAGATAAAGGAAATCAGGTCCAGCTTGAAGAATGACAGCTTTGTTAATGACTTGATCTTGAAAGAAATAAGTAAGACGGGAACCATCTTGAAGGACTACACTAAGGCTATTGAAATGTATAGTACTAACAATATTCTCCATGATAATGGAGATGAAGAAGATACAGATGAAGCATTAGATCCTTACAGTCAAAATAAACTATATGATGATCCATTTTTAGTTAAATTGAAGTTGAATCACCAGATTAAAAACCAATTGGTAAGAGAAAATTACTTGTTTGCTGCATTTATCAATCTTCAGAATATTTCTAAGGATCTTTTAACATATATCATTAAAGACTTAAACCAGATTCTAGATAAATTCGATAAGATTTCAAATTTGAATCTCAAATCGCCAATATTAAACTTGAATCTTGATGCCAATGTTGAGTGGGACAAGTTTATAAGTAGCAATCCCAGCTTTGTTAACATTTATTCCGAATCTAACTTGAATCCTAAAAGGACAATCCGTCATGTCAAGGATATAGTATTACCATATTCGAACTCAATTCACAATAAGTGCATAAGATTTGGAATCATTTATAAAAAATCAAAGCTACTTAAGAATTATAACAGATTTTATTATCTTCTAACATGCAACTACCTTCATGAGTTCAAGATAGAAACCAGTGCAACGTCTCCCCAGGAGAAGTCGAGAAACAGACTTACAGAGTTTATAAGCCCTAATGATGAGCCTATCAAGTCTTATAACTTGAACAACTACAAGGTTGTCATTAAAAATGACAAAAATTTCAAATTCAACTTGGTGAAGTTGACCCTGGGTAAACAGACAAGTTTCAAATGCAACAATTTGAATGATTTTAACAATTGGGTTAATGATTTAAGCGATCTTTTGAGCTTTGAAGGTGACAATTATGCTAGATTTGATTTTGTGGAAGAAAAGATGCAATTGAGAACACAAGTTGGTAGCCCCACAAGTGAAAGGCCCATCCAACTTACATCAGAAAACTTGCTACAGAACAATAAATCTTCTACCCCAGCAAACACATCTACTCCTGCAGTTCCTGATAATCTTGCCCCCACTCAGCCATCCACTGGCTTGGAGGCCAATGGAGAATCCCTTCAAGGTATATTCACCCCAAGGATTCGTACCCCATCAAGCTCAGGATCCGATAAAAATCCCTTCGACCAATCATTCAAAACTTTTGATACAACTTCTCCCAATGGGCCTTCCAATGCTACTTCTCCAGGCTCTAATCTCGGACTCCAGCATGAAAACTATCTTAAGATTCAAAAAGAATATCTCAAGCAACAACAAGATCTTATCAATATTAAGCTCAAAGAAGCAGAGAAAATACGGAGGGCAGACCCAGAGATTAAGCCTCATCATGGTGAGTCATTCAAGTCCCACAGCCATTCCAACTCGATTGAGTCTATGAACTTGGAAAAATTGGACTTGAACCTAAACGAGATTGCCCCACACATCCCTAGCATTAGCTCACCCAATTATACCAATAACAACTTATCTTTGGATCATATACCAAAGAATGGATCCAATACAAGCTTGGTGTCGATGGAATCAGCCATGACGAACCAATCTAAAATCAACAACTTTTTGCAACAAAACCAAGATTTAGTTCCTAAATTTTTCATCACTGATGAAGATGATAAGGAATGATCTATATACAAGTAAATATATACGAAACAATTAATGTAACTGGGTTACGCTCTCTGCTCTAAGCACTATTTTTTGCAGCCAGGCGTGCTTTGGCAAATTTATCCATTTCTCCTGGCATATTTCTGTTATTGGTGGGAAACTTCCAACATAGATCCACTCCACAAACCATCAGATATCCATTTGCACCAGCCATTGACAGAACCTCCGTGTTCTCTGTTTCGGGTGTCAAACCAATTCCAATTTCACGCTTTCACAAATTTCACTCTACCAATTTCACTTGGCAGGTTTGCTAATTTCACCCGAATTACACGTCTTGCAAAAGTTTCGTGCCACGAAATCCTCGGTAAAGGCCCGGGAAAATGTCCAATCTGCCACCCGCCAGGACCACAGCTCTGCCCACTCAGCCTGGGTCATCTCCTACAACGGTTTTGGTAGTTCACACGCCCTCGATATATTTAGCAATGTGCGCGGTCTCAATTCTAGCAATCATGTCTTACTCTACTGGCGCCAGAAAGCACGAATCAGCCATTGATTCGGATCATGAATTGACCGATTCAGAGACTCCAAGAGCTCCAATTAGAAGATCATCTTCATTGTTTTCGATTTCTTCCCAAGAGCCGCTTCCAAGGCCTGAAAAACACGAATATACTGCATTCATCGAGGATAAGAGACACTTTTCACTTATAAGAAATCTTCATATGGCTGATTTTATTACCCTTTTAAATGGATTTAGTGGGTTTTATTCGATTATTAGTTGCTTGAGGTTTGCCCTTACCAATGATGAGAAATATGTTCAAAGAGCACACTTTTTCATTTGCTTGGGGCTCTTTTTTGATTTTTTTGATGGAAGAGTTGCCAGATTAAGAAATAAGAGTTCATTAATGGGTCAAGAATTGGATTCTTTAGCAGATTTGATTAGTTTTTCTGTTTCTCCTGCCACAATTGCATTTGCTATTGGTTTTAGAACCACGGTTGATGTTTTGATCTTAACCTTCTGGGTCCTCTGTGGGTTAACCAGATTGGCAAGATTCAATATTCTGACCAATAATATTCCAAAAGATGCAACCGGAAAATCCAAATACTTTGAAGGATTGCCTGTTCCTACTAATTTAGCATATGTGGTATTTATGGCTTATTTGGTTTGGAAGAAGAAAATCTTGGATGATTTACCAGGTGGAATTTACTTACAGGATACCTTTTTGGAGTTCCATGGTGTAGCAGCTTTTTTCTTCATTCAAGGTTGTGGTGAGATTAGTAAAAGTTTACATATTCCAAAGCCATAGGCAATGCATTTTAATCAGATCCAAGGTTATCTTAGTAAAGTTCCTATCGGATCTAAATTCAACTTTTAATGTTTTTCACGGTTCAACTCGTTTATATTTACTATTGTCTATGTACAAGTATACAATATGACCTACATCTGTTCGCTCTACATCTTTCAGAATCCAGCATTATATTTTATTTTCTCTTCTATCTTAATGATAATTTGGTTCATATATGTTCCAGGTCTTTCTTGGGAAGACCAGCCTTCTCTTCCAGTTTGCCCACAAGCTCATTGTATTCTTCCTGTTCGAAACTCAAGGGATCCAAGATCCCCAAATCTTTCACATTTAGTTTCATTCTATGGCTTCTTTGGCTCACATCCTGGTACAGACAAGCATCCCAAATTACACTGTGTAATTGGTTAAATTTGGGGAATTTGAGATAGAAGTTGGCTTTCACTGATGTCAAATCTCTCTTTTGAATATCTCTATTCACTCCGATCTGATCTAAATCTCTAAGAAAAACCCCTATTAGCTCCCTGATTTCGGGCTTATCTTGAATTCTGCTGACCAAGGCCTTCGCCTTGAGAGCATTGGACTGCTTGCCAAGCTTCTCAAACTGAGTATCGATCTGTTTGACCAGATTCAAAGCTCTGGGAAGCCACTTAAACATGCTAAGAAGAAGGAATCTGGAAGGGAAATGCGACTGGAGATAGGAGTCACGTGTGGCTTATTTCGTGCTTTAAACGCTAGCATTCAGCTGTGTGACGGCTCTACGGGTAGATGAAGTGCATCTGACGTATCTACCAGGACAAACGCTAGAAAATGAAGCGTCTAGGTGGCTTATCACAAGTATAAGTTTCACGCGAGAGGTTGGTCCGCCACCGCCATGTCTCGCTATTTTCTCCCCGGAGTGGTACCACGCTCCCCACAAGTCGAGTCATCCTCCTCAAGTTCGCAAACTCATTGAAAATTTTTCTACACCCATGTTCAGTGCATTAATAAGACAAAGTGTCAGAACAGCAAGGGCAAGACCAGTGATTCCTAAGGTCACTGCAGCTAAGCCTTTCAGCACATCACCATTCAATCTTCAAAAAAAACCTGAAGAAAAAATCCTTACAGATGATTTATTAGCCAAAGCCGGATTTGAAGAACCAGAGGAAGGCCAAGAATCCAAAGAGCCAAACGATGACAGAAAAGAACGTAGAAGAAGAAGAAATCAGACTTCAAAGGATAAGCAGAGAGAAAAGTATGCCAATTGGTTTTACCTTTCATCATTGTTCGGAGGGTTAGCCGGTGTCGGATACTTGAGTAGAGATTGGGATTCTGTTGAAGAACAACAAACTCTTAAAGCAACTGATATTGCCAACGGGTATGAGCCAAAACTCATGTATGATAGACTTAGTACCAGATTGGGCTCGTTATTCACTTTTTTCAGTGAGCCGGTATTTGAAAACTTACTACCACCTCCAGCACCTGAACCATACAGAAGACCACTTACTTTGGTGTTAACTTTAGACGATTTCTTGATCCATTCTGACTGGGATACTAAGAATGGTTGGAGAACCGGTAAGAGACCAGGTTTGGACTATTTCTTAGGTTACTTGTCCCAATACTACGAAATCGTTATCTTTGGATCAAATTCCCAAATGTTTAGTGAAAAGACCGTTGCAAAATTAGACCCTTACCATGCCTATATTTCTTACGCTTTATTCAGAGAAGCATGTAGATATAAAGATGGTAAACTCATCAAAGATTTGAGCTTGTTAAATCGTGATTTGTCTAAGGTCGTTATGATTGATGTTAATGAAGAAAGTTGGTCTTTACAACCTGAAAATGTTATCCCAATGAAACCATGGGAAGGAAAACCTGATGATAAACTTGTTAGTTTGATACCATTCTTGGAATTTTTGGCTACCCAGCATATTAAAGACGTCAGACCTATCTTGGCTTCTTTCGATGACAAATACAACTTAGTCGAAGAATACCAAGTCAGAGAGAACAAGCTCAGAGAACAGTGGAAGAAAGACAACAAACACTTGTTCTCCAATGGTCCTAACGCTGGTAATGTGTTGGCTAAAATGTTAGGAATCCCATCCATCAATAGAGAACCAAAAATGCCATTGGACATTATCAGAGAAAATGGTCAATTGAGTTATCAACACTTCCAAAAGTATTTGAAAGAAAATGCTGTTAAATTTATGGAAGAAGAACAAAAGCTCAAAGATGAATTAGGAAAGATGACTTTAAACAAGTTAATCACTGAAGGTGCTCCAACCCCAGAGGAGATTGCTAAAAAGCAAGCAGAAATGGCTCAGAAAGAGCAAAAGTAATAGTGTATATAGAGTAGGTGTACCCAGGAAGTTGGTTCTGGCCGTTGTGAGTAGTCAAGCTTGTAATATTAGGCTGTGAGATGTAATGCATGTAGATATGTAACCTTTTTCCATGATATGAACTCTCTGATTGGATTCCAAAGGTGTTTTGGGAGTCTCCTAGTGTAAAACAATTCTGAGTAATAAAGCAGAGGTTTCACGGCCATAAAGATCTTAGCTGATCACAATTAATGTTTTATTCACTATAAATTTGAGTCTCTAGTTGGGAGAAATGTTTCTCCCTGATTAAGTGAACCAGCTCTTAACACCAGTCTTTTCTACCTGTTCCTTTGTTGGATCTAATGGATCCTTTCCATGTTGGTCTTCTACGCTATTCTGAGTGTCTCCCAAGTAGTAATCTTTTTGCATAAAACCAAATAAGAACACTATAAAGGAACAACCAACAGCTGGAGCGAAAAGGTATGGACAAACATAGGAAAGAGCTTTGATGGCTCCTTGTCTTACGTCTGTATCCATAGAAAATTCTCTAAGCAAAGTTGGAGACATAAAGTATGTCGACTTCTCTGTGGCAGATAAGGTGTCAGGCAAGAATTGTTGCAAATAATTTGGTAATTTGGCTGTCCAAATAGCAGCCGAGATACATGCTCCTATTGCGTAACCCACGTTAGCCCAAAGTTCAACCAAAGCAATAACTAATGATAAATCGTTGTGAGCCACAGAAGCTTCAGAGGATATAGACGTACCAATATTGGCCCAAGCGCCTCCGAACCCAATAAGAATTTGACTCATGACAAAAGTAGCTGTGTTGGGCATATGTCCTTGTGGTTTAACAATCAACCCAAATCCAACTGTTTTCACAGCCAATCCAAAAATTTGCCAGTTCTTATACCTATGGGTATATCTACAAATAAGACCAGCTAAAACTCCAAAGAAACAAAGACATAAGGTAGCTGTACTGTTGAAATATGTCCAATTTCTCGTACTCCAGTCCTTTGCTATCCACACCACTGAAGACTGGTAAGTATTTTTAATTCCATTTCCAATAGCATGAATGAATACAATCAAGCAGGCAGTAGTACAAGACCTATTGAAAATGACTCTCCTAGGCATACATGGGAAAGGACATATAGTCGATTCGTATACGAAAAATCCAATCAAAAGCACTCCTCCTACAACTTCCATGGCTATCATACTAGGATTAGACCAGCCTCCAGATGCATACAGATACAAAGACGTTGGAAGAAGTAGTAAAGACCAGGCAAAACCAAATATCAAAAGTCCCAAGGCATCTACTTCCACGAGAGACTCGTAGATAAGACGAGTCAATGGTTTGGGGTTGGCAGTCTTAGGAATATGCTTCTGAGCATCATGTTCGAAGTACATCAATACACAAACAGCAGGTGCAACCACAACAGGCATAATGATACAGAACATACCATAACCCCATCTCCAATTATGAGCGATAACTGCATCCACAATGTAACCTGCAAACCAGATGTTAATGAAACTAGGAAATTCAAAAAGCCCTCTGAAGAAGCCTCTCCATTTAAGAGGAGTTAAGTCTCCAATAATCACATAACACATGAACAGAATTCCATTGAGTCCAACTGATGTGAAAACTTCACCGAGAACATAGGCACTAATTGAACTGGAAGAAGCAGCAACTATAACCCCAATTGTATAAACAAGAACTGATAAAGCAAAACACCAGGGACGGGAGGTGATATCAGAAACTTTTCCTAGAATTGGCTTCATCACAGACCCAATCACAGAAGAAGCTATACTGACAGTAGAAATCATGGAGTGTCTACTGAAACTAGAAGCGGCTTGAACATTATAGTTTCTGGTGGTTTGATTATCAAGAGAGTAAACCCAGGCTATAATCACTATACATGTCCAAAATCCCCAGCTGATAAGTCTACCTTTATCTGCATGGTCCATAAGAACCTTGACATTTTCAATTCTTCGAACCCCTCGAGACTTAACGTACTCTGTAGAATCTTCAGAAGTAACCAAATGGAGCTCTGAATGTTTCTCTAAATCCTGGCGTTTACTAGTACTACCACTGGTTGCGCTGCCAACCGAATCAGAAGAGTTTGTTGGTTTCATAATTGACTTTTAACGGGATCGCTTGTGCATTTTATATTCTCGTAATGCAGATCCTTTGACGGCTTTATCAATTTCATCAGCGGACTTTTAAATGCTAGCCGAATTTCGCTTTGTTACAGTAGTCTCCGAAGAGCTTTTGCAGCCACTCGAAGCATAGACGCTGAATCGTACAAGACAACATTCCCAGCACGCTCTCCGTGATCATGGATTCGACTGGCCAACTAGTGAATTCATTACAAAATGGTGGCCAAGAAAGGCGGTGGTTTGGGCCCATATTCCGTTGTGTTCAAGCCTTACATGCAGCTTCCATATTTGGAAATATAATTGAGTGCCTGATCGTTCATTGGCTGATCCATGCCAAGAAATTAATATACGAGAACGAAGTATATAAGCAGGAAGTACTCGGTGGAGCGAGGATGTTGGGGGAAGTTGCTGGGAAGTTTCTAGGAAGTAAGGTAAACTAGAACACTGAGACACGAGAGAAAACGAGTGCAAGACCACTTGTGGAGGCCATACCACTTGCAAAATGGAGAGAAAAGGCTAAAAGGAGGCTTTCAAGCAGGTGGTCCAGCCACTCGTGGAAACCCGCCAATCACAGGGCCCCTGATACAAGGGGAATTGTGCTGCGTGAATTCGAATCAGTCAGTAGATGTTGCTTTATATTGTCTTATAATTTAATTAACTGAGCATGTTCTTTGCCCATTCCGTGGACACAACCATAAAAATACATCAGCCTTACTAGCTGTCAAACATCTGGCTTCAAGGCTCTCTGTTAGGCTGAGTTCCACCGATATTCTGTTTTTCTGTGGCCAACACTCTATCTTGATATATATCCATGATCCCGGAGCTTATCACATATGTAAGTGCAAATGTAGCAGAGCATGAGTAAAATGTAAGAAGCTGAACTCCTCTCTTGGCACCTGGCATTAACTAAAGCCAAAAAAATTGGTGACTATTTATAGTTGGCCGGGTCGTGTCCAATGACAATTGAATATACTTCAAAGATACGGCAAAGTGGGAATTTCCTAATGACTACTACTCCTGTCAAACCTACAAACAACGTCTTCTTGTACTGTTCTTGTGTTGCTGCTGCAACAATTACTTGGGTAGTGAAAGGCAGACTCAGAGACATAGAGAAAGCCAAGAAGGCAATGGCCGAGCAGAATTAAGATAAATATAATATACATAGCTTTCGATCTGTTTGTCTCTAAGGAAAAGTTCCAGCTTTTCCTGAACACTCAGCGCCGTGACTCTGGTACTTCCACAAAAATATGATGCCGTATCACTCGATTCCGGCAATTGTTTCCTCTACCGTAGAATACGACAGTACATGGAAAAGTTAAAATTGGTTTTTTGGGTTTGAAGAGTACTGGAATGATGGTTGATACTTAGCTAATAGGGTCCCCATGATCTGGTTTTGGCCTAATTATAAGTACAAAAATGCCAATTGCTTTAGATACAAAAATAAATACTGGTTGTTTATTTGTGTAGTGACCACACAAAGTCGTAAATATTTTTTAGTATACGAACACAAAGTGCATATACGCAAACACAAACACAAACACAAACACAAACTTGGACAAATACAATCAGAATACCCAGTATAAGACACGGTAAGTCGGTGATGAAACTGTGTAGTCTTCTGTCGGTTGTGCTGTGTCTGTTAGTTCTGACACAGCAGCTCCAACACACATGTTTCTCCTAATGCTTTTTTCATTAAAGCTGCATTCCACGGGTTTATTTTTGGAAACATGAAGTGATCTGCCAAGACCCCATGGCAGATGGTTTATATTTGGTAGCCTGGCCAGACTCAAACCTTTTCTTGGACAATACATACAAGAGTTGGACAAACAGGTCGAGGTGATCTATTTTTACTTTAGTTTAACAATAGAAGTAGAATTAGAATTCTGTTGCTTTCAAGTGCCCTAGATCCTTGAGCTTGCATTCAGTATCCATGATTATTTCATATGGTCAGATGAACATAAGGTTGAAAATCAATACCTCCACGAAGTACATGGCCTTCTTGTGAAGAGATTACCTGAAACCACCCTCTCCGCTCAACGTCTGCTGCTTCTTCGTTTGCTGCATAAACAATGATCACTTCATTACCTTACTTCACTCTCAACATAGAAAAATGTATCTAGTGCCTTTTGACTGCAAATTTCACTTTACCTCAACTTTTTGCAGCCTCCACCAAAAACTAGATGAAGTCGTACACCAAGAATACCATGTTTTGTTTCCCACAGTTCTACACCAAACACGACCATCCAGTATCCAGCTCCCAATGTCACACACACCCTCTAATCACAAACTTGGCTCCAGTCTGATGATTAAATCCACCTAACCACATAGTCTCCCGCTGGGTGCGATCACACACCAAAACCACTTCAATTTCAGCCACTCCCAGCCGTGCTTTTCCCCCTTCCGTCCCTTCTTGGCCCATACACACCCTCGACCCGTTGAATTTTCACACCCCATCCCCTCTGCCCATGTTCTTCATAATAGCCACTCACAGCCTTGGCAATCGACATTGCGTGCGCACACCATTCCGAATCCCCGATTCTCGTTCGCGATTGGCCCAACTGATCTTTTTGATAAAAATTTTCACATTTCCTTCTATCTTTTATCTTTCACTATGTCATCCAAACCCGTGATTGCCCCCAGACAAAGACCCCAAATCAAGGCGGCAAGTGTGGCATCACCTCCAGTGTTTGTCAAGCTTGAAACATCGTTGGACTCACCAAATCCTGTGTCCACCCCGTCCAGTAATTCCATAATAACCTCCAAAGAATGGGTTTTACCACCCAGACCAAAGCCTGGAAGAAAACCAAGTGTTGATACGCCTGCTTCCAAACGCAAGGCACAAAATAGAGCTGCTCAACGTGCTTTCAGGGAGAGAAGGGCCACCAGGGTCCAAGAACTTGAGTCCAAACTCATGGAAGTCGAAAAGGAACGTGACGTTAAAGAAATGGGTCTAATTAACACCATTAATAAACTCAAATTAGAGAACCAATATCTCATGAAACACTTGGATCAACTTAAAGCTGAGATCCACTCCATCAAAGGTCATTCCCCTAATCAAATGATGTCTAATTCACCCACAAATTCAATTTATTCAGTTCAACAAATTAGCCCAGCTCCTTCTGCTGCTGATTCTCCTCCAGTTACAAATCTCAGACGTCCTAAGAAAGTCAACGAAGCATTTGATTGTGGTGTTTGTTTGAAAGATGATTGTCTTTGTGAAAGCGTTGGTATTAAAGAAAAGAAAATTGACGATACAATTTCAAATTTCAAACCTATGCAAGCCGTTTCTCTTAAAAGAAAAGCTTCAAGCTTGGAGATAGATTTCACTACCAAATTTCAAAAGAAATCCTTACCAAACTTGGAAAAATTAAAGAAGGAAGAACCACCACAACCAAAATTTGATGAAAGCTCACCTGTTGATAACTGTGGATTCTGTTCTGATGATACTCCTTGTGTTTGCAGAGAGGCTGCTAAAGAGGCTGCACGTTTGAATGAAACACTTAACGAAAGTGATAGTTTCGAAGAAGACGAAGAAGAAGATCAAAAGACCTTACCACCAATTCAATTATCTTCTACTTTCAGAAAAGGTTCTTTACCTGTGATGCACCCAGGACCTTCAGTTGGAATCCGTGACATAACCAACTTGACTCCAGGTGCAGTACAGACAGTTGTAACCCCTTCCATTGGAACACCTACTGCTTCCAACCCTACTGGAATAACTAAACAAGGTGGGTGTACCGGAAATCCTGGTGCTTGTGAACAGTGTCAAACAGACCCAATGTCAACATTGTTTTGTACAACTGTTGCCAATAAAGCTACAGAATCTAACGAAAGAGGAAGCTCTGACTCAAGAGAGTCTAGCTCCAGATCAAGCATCGATTCCAGAGCACGTAGTGCTAGTGTGATATCGCTTAAAGATGCAGCAACTTCTCCAGCGGATTCCACGCCGTCTACTCCAATAACCGTGACGGCTGGTGGTATGAATGGTTCTATGTTCATACCGTGTGCTGATGCCTATAAGACATTGAGTAGACATAAAAAGTTCAACTCGGTGGACTTCAGTACTTTGGTTGGAAAATTGACCACCAGAGGTATGCAAGTAGAAGTTCAATCTGTGGCTAATGTTTTAAGGGAGTTAGATAGAAGAGTGTATAATTGATGATTAATGAACAGCGTATGAGCGATGAACAAGGACTGTAGACCAACCAACTCTAAAGGCCTCGGGCGGCAGCGATTGCCTCGCCAGCGTGCGTCCAGATTCCGCTATTTTCTCCCTAGCTCTGTCCATTTTAAGTCATCGCGAATTATATTACACCAAGACATGCGATCAGTACGACAGTTGTCCACGGCACCAAGGCTTTTTAACTCCAAAGTCTCGTCTGAGGATCTATCATCAGCGCTTAAAAACCGTTTGAGAATAGACAGGGGAGATTATGCAAATTTAGATGGAGAAATAGAGCTCACAAAGCCTACGAAATCAAATCTAAATTCCATCCACAGAACCATTCCTGAAGAAGCTAAAGCCCATATTGATCAAATACGGCAAAATTCTGCCCCAAAACTTAAGGTGATAGTCAAAAGATTGCTTGAGCCAGGAAAGATCCAACAAGTCAAACCCATAGATAAGAAAAACCTTCCTCAACTTAGCCATGGTTTAAGCAAGGTGCTAGATAGTGAAAAATTATATGAATATTCCGAGTTGTATGATAAGCCCAACGCTTTGAAGAATGTCGACCAGTTAGACGACTTTGACGACCTTAAGCCAACGTTGGTGGGGAAATTTGTGTCTCCTTCTAAGGATATGGATCTCTTCCAGCTTTGTAAAGAAACCAGTTCAAGATACTATAGTTCAACCAGTTCGATGACTTCAACCTTATTCCAATTCTATCTAGCCATGAACAATTATGATGCCAATAATCCTAACCTTAAACGATTCAAATTCGGTGGGTTCACTCGCTTGATGAGGTCCTTACCTTCTGTATTGATTGTGCTGAAACAGGCAGATGGAGTTTTCTCCGTGGAAGCTGATAAAGCAGCTGACTCCGATACCTTCTTGAGTGAATTTGGTCATATAGCAGAAATAGTTCTTACAAATGGGGAAAAAAAGCTTAAAAGATTCAAAAAAGAGTATAAGGCTTCTGTTAAAAAGACGGTTACCCCTTCAAACGAATATTCCAACTTCATCGATCCAAAAAACGTATACAATATAGCAAAGTATGACAGATTCCTTATGAGATCTCAACTTGACTGCTACAGTCCTAAATTATCTGGAAATCAAACATTTGACCTCAAGTCCCGAGCTGTTGCCCAAATTCGATATGATAGATCCAATCTTTGGATGTCGGAGACTGAATATCCGGGTCCATTCTCTCATGAAGAAGAATATCAAGATTTAATTCGAACTTCTGCTTTACTTAAATATGGTTTTCAGGCTAGAATTGGGCAAATGGAAGGAATTTTTGTTGCATATCATAATATCAAAGAATTCAAAGCATTTCAATATCTTCCCTTAGGTAAAATCGACAAAGTGTTTTTTGGTGATTCTCCAAATGCATCATACATCGCAGATAAACAGTTCAAATATAGTATTACCATGTGGAGAAAGCTTCTCGATACTATCCAGATAGATCTCGGAACTGACCGCTTCAGAGTTGTACTCAAGCTGGAACAAAAGGACAATCTTCCATTTGGTGTTTTGAAAGTCAGTGCTGTTCCCATAAATGATGAAAATCATAAGGTTTTAAGCCAATTCAATTTCGAAATGAATCAAACACTAAAGAATTTGAAAGTGACCCACACTTCTGAGCCTGAAATCTTATTGGAGAAGAGAGCCGAGTTTCTCCACCACATCCAGAGTAAATTTGATTCTTTCAACCTGGATCTTGCTGGCCAAGGATTAGTACTGTACACCATAGAGTTTTGCCAATGGGATGATGGCAAAAAATTGCAACTATATGAGCTTCCTCTTTCTCAAGACAAAGGATGGAATATGGAGTATAGAATCGTCAGGGATGAACCAGACGTTGCCACGTATTTACGTCATATGGATGTGTTGAGCAAACAAATAGTTAAAGATTCTAAAAGGCGAAGTGAATTTTCTGGATCTGGATCTGGAACTAAAGAACAGACACTCAAACCAAAATCGAAGGTTAGTTCTAGAGTTACACGAGGAAAAGCTAAAGCTTCAACGAAACTTGGATCTCGGAGGGAACCTGCTGTGATTCCAGCACATGCGTCGTCAAAGCCAGTAGAAGAGATGAGAAAGTTTCTTTCAAAATCAAGTAAATAGTCTATTATACATTATATACCTCCCATGCCATTTTATCCATATCCTGTCCCATTTCAATCCTAAAGATTTACATACCTCCTTTTCAAGTGAGGCGAACTACTTGCATCGACGCTGTATCCCACATCGTTAAATTTCAGTTTGTCAATGCAATAGATATCCTGCTCTTCTTGCTCATTTAGCACATATACAAAATCACCTTCTTCACTACCTTGACCAACCAATTCAATTAATTGGTTGTAATAGAGATCTAATATTTCTTTCAGTTCTTTGATGCTACTCTTTCCATTAACAACTTTACTTGGAACACACTTCCACTTCACCCTAGTCAAAAAATCAATTTCGAGATAATTCAATTCAGGTATGGCGACACCACCAACTCTTGCGTAATGATCATTAGTGAAGAAGTAATCTTCCATAGACTTCTGAGAAATCATTGTAGCAACTAATAAGAATCTATGAACTGTCCAACTATTCAAGGTAAAGAAAGGCTGATAATTATAAGATAACAAATCAATATAATAAATAGTCGTGAGCAAGTTTGCATTGGAAAAGTTGTTGAACTTGCTCAATCTACTAAGATAGTTCGAAATTGAAATGTTTGGGGGACTACGGGAGTGGTACCTTGTCAAAAGTGGATTCTTATTGGATGAATGGGCAGTTCCGTTACTTATAGATTCTGGGACCATTTCATTATTAATTCTTATAAGGTTCTCTAGCATTCTAGTCACAAGAATGATGAGGTCATTAGTATCACAGTTAGCAAAGCTTCTTGGTAAGAATTTTACAGGATTTTGTGCTTCATTAGAGTCCGATAATCCAGTAAATCCAGGTGTTTTGGGTATCAGTCCTGTGGACCCAAACCTCTCTCTGTTGATTCCTTCTGTTTTATAATTGACCTCTGATGCAGTTGTTAGTCCTGAAACACTACCTGTATTTTTAGTCAATGGCTTGGAAACCTCCTGAAGATTCACAGGACTTGCATTAGTTGACTTTATAGATGATGTGGTTGAGCTTGGCGGGTTCTTATCGAATGTGAATAGTCTTTTCTTTTTATGAATCTTTATTGTCTTTTTAGGTCTTGATTGCTTCTTTTGACCACTTCCAAGGTTTTTGCTTAGGTACTTGGAGTAAATATCATGGTTTAAATCTGTAGTACCAAAATTTAGCACATTTGTATTCTTGACATATCTCTTCAAAAACTCGTCAGAGTTCTCTCTCTCTCGTTGTTTCTGTCGATGGGAATCCTTGTATTCTCGTAGTTGAATAACATCCTTCGGGGAAATACAAGGCGTGTTATGTGTGGAGGTAGTAGTAGACATTTGAAATCATGTACTACCTGCGTCTATTCTCCGAGCCTTTGAAGGAGTGGAATGCAAATTAAATAATTGGAAACTACTTTTCTATCACTTCCAAAGTTCTGGGCGTTTAAAACTGTTCAAGTTCAAAGTATTAAGGATAAATACGTGGAATTAACTTCTCTATCAATAAAGAACAATTTTGTAACCATCAACGTGGGTATGCGAAAAATTGTTTGTGCACTACCAATGATGCTTGGCTATAGAGATATAATTCCGGGGCCATTCTGGCACGAGTAGCATGAAGATATGGCTGGGACTCGGTATTGGGTTCATTTGAGGTAGTGCTTACTTCCTGATTTTAAGATTTTGCGGTTAGTTTATTTTTTGCAGACAATAAAATTGCTGCAAATATTATTTCCGAATACAAGGTCTATACATTAATAAATACACATAAGAATTAAATCACTAAGAGCTCTTTGAGCTTGCTACTTCATTAGTTGTGAAATGCTTTTCATCAGGAATTCCATCATTATCTTCGTACACCAAGGTACCTTCTTCCAAGTTAGATCTTGGACCTTTGTACCATTTGTGAGCTGCAACGATATAATAAACCCAGGCCATTAACATTGGACCAAAATACACCACTACAGTCCAGTTCATTTCATCTAATGTTAAATCTTTACCCTTTACATATGGGAAACATAAGATAGGGATCATGACGGCAACGAATGCACAACTCAAAACTCCTAAAGGTCTGGAGAATTTACCTAAATGGAATGGACCTCTTTTGAAAGTGTGGTAACTGTATGTGATCTTGAAGAAAATTGGAGTAATGAAAGAGACAAAACCTGCAATACCACCAACTGAAAAGATAGCCCAAACGGCAGTTTCATTGGCAAACATCAATAATAATAATAATTGACCAATAAACCAATTAATCCACACAGCATAGATTGGAGTTTGAGTATAGGCATTGACTTTAGCACCCCATTTCGAAAAGAATGGGAATAAACCATCTCTGGAGTACGAGAAAGTAACTCTTGAAGCTGCTAACATACAAGATTCACCCATAAAGTAAGATGCAATAATTGTCATAGAAATGGCAGCATTGATTGCTTTTTTTTGTAACACTTGTGACAAGTAAGTGACGAAAGATTGACCTAAACCTAATGGATCTTCGGCAATTAAATCAACATCAACCACAGTATATGCCATGGCCATCATAAACATGAAACCAATGACACCACCTCCAACAGCAGTCATTACAATAGCTTTTGGAACAGCACTTGAAGCATTTGAACATTCTTCAGATAAATGGAAAGGAGAGTCATAACCACTCATAGCCCAAATAACTCCTAAAAATGACATTAACATTGCCAAACCAGTTGGAAAGTCAGTTTGATTATACAAACCCCAAGCAAAGCCATTTGAGTTGAACTTGGAGATGTTTTCGAATCCTTCGACGTCAGCGAAAATTTCTTGACGTTTGTTGGCAGCCAAAATCATAACGAAAACAACCAATAAGAAAATAACGTTAGAAATAGTTCCAATTGAATTAACTCTAGCGGCCCATTTTGTTGGAATTGAAGCGAGGAAACTATGGGAAACTTGAATTGCCATAGTAAGTAAATAATATTGCCAAGTAACTGGTTGGAAACTAGGTTTATTGTATGTAACAGCAGCAAATATCAAAGCAGCTCCTGAATAATTAACAGAAGGAGAAGCAGTCACTTGACATAACCAATTTGACCAACATGTTAACCAAGTCATTACAGGAGCAATACTCTTAGGAGCCAACTGACTCACAGCATATGGAGTACCAGCACTTGTAGGGAAAGCACTTGCAACTTCGGCCATAGAAAGAGCAACTGAAGTAATGAAAATAATCGCTAAGATCCATGGGATTGGACTAATACCAATGACCAACTGTTGATAATCGACACAGGCGGCAATAGAAGGTAATAAACCCAACACACTAAATGAAACTGCAAAAACTGTCCACATATTAAACTCTCTCTTGAACTCTTGTTTATACCCCAACGCTAAAATCATGGCTTCATCACTATCAATATCATGATCCACATTAATAGTTACACCTCTGTTAGATAATATGGATTGAATTCTCATATCATCAACATGAACTGTTGATTTAACACTGGTTAATTGATTTTCAGCGTCACTCATAATGATTTTTACAATTAGCCTCCTCACAGCGGAATTGTGTGGGTTATATATAAAAAAATGTTATCTTATCAGTGGAAAAATTTTTTACCATCTCAAGAAATTGGATTGGAAATGTTACATACGAGAAGAATGTTAGGATTTTGATAGATGAAAGGATTTAAACGGGGAAAACACCTTATCGGGTACCCCAATTAGGAAATGCCTTTTTACTTAAGCGAGATGGCAAAGATAAGTGAGGAGTAAACTGTGGATATAACTTTGATCAAGCTATCTGTATTAATTCATAGATTAAGGGTGTTGCCCAATCAGACGGGATGTTCCTGTGTATATGACCACGGAATAAGATGGGCCGTCCATATTGGGAAATTCGAACAGATAAAAGATGAGGCAAAATGAATTTCGACCATTACCCGATTAGGAAGGTAAAACAGATTGTATACATGGGTTCTTTAATATTCAAGGTAGTTTAGGTGTAGCTATGTAAGGCATGAATTTAAACCTTGATTGGTTGTTTTATGGGCTCAAAAGATTTTTCGGGGGTCTAAAAAGCAACAAAATCGAATTAAAATGACCGACTTTGTGGAGATATTGGTTTCAAACTCTGATGCTCGTGCATAGGCGGGTTAGATCTTTTAAGTAACTCATTACCGAATTACGTAATATTTCGGATGATAAGCGACATACACTCACGGTGTAACACTTGGTTGATCTATAGAAGCTCTTGGGAAAGATAAGAAAAGCCTCTGCAGTGTTGGTGCTTATTGAAGATTCAAAGTTTCTGGAGTTCGAACAATCTTTTCATTATTCGGAAAACTATTTTGCCGAGATCATACCCTAGCTCATATCCCCAGAAAAACAAGTGGTCCGGTAAGAGTAGGTTTCGGAGAAATACTTAGAAGAACGAGTATTCAAAGTTTTAGCGTCGTAAATTCGTCTACATTTAGATCTACTCGATGGAGCTGCTATGACCTTGTGATTTAGGTATTCTGAACAGGCCCACACATCTGATTATTTCAACGTCAAGGCTGTGGAAATGGACAAACTTCGTAGGTTATTACAAGAGACCGAACAATATTTTAAAATTGTCACAAACATATAAATTATTAGATTCTCTGGCGCATTTGTGAATTTTGCAGTAATTGCTAAAAACATTTTAATTCAAGAAAAAAACTAGCAAGCTTCAACAAAAAGTGATTTGTCTTCATCTTTGTTACCAAACATAAAATTCAAGTTTTAGCTGACCCCACACTCTTTTAGTGGTCTATTTTTTTAGGAACGCTTCCCCAGATTAATTTAATGGACCGCTCAATTAGTTGTCGTAAAGATACACAAACATAAATTACAATAAGCCGTACTACTTAGATTAACATGTATGAAATTTGAAAAATTACTGAAAGACATGAGTTGATATACGTAACTAAAATTGTATTAATGAATTTGTTTCAAGTCATTCATGACACAGAGTGATACGTGCGTGTCACACACACAAATCTTAACGTCTGATGGTTAAGTGGTGATTGTGTTAGGGTACTAAGGCAGCTTGCTAGTGAATCTAGTCTGTCAACACCAAAAATCACATGGCACTGCAGATCTGTATGTTAAGAAGGGTTATAACCAAGCAGCTCAATAAGGTAAAATATTTCATAGATTTGAAAGTCTCATATATATTTCTTTCAGGCCTGCATACCACATTAACGTGCTCGCGAACCACTTTAACGTGTCAATCGAGATCTATTCAATTGTGAACTGTAATCTGAAGTGCTTCACATGAGACTCTCGTGGTTGGGTATAATCCCGATAAGTTTTATTAACATAGCCTTTTTTGTGTTATTCCTCAAGGGCTTTTTTCCTTCGAAGAAACTACTACCAGGGTTCAATGATGAATTTATATTTGGTGCCAAAAATACACCAACATTCGATAAAATTGTGTTTATGGTGGTGGATGCTTTAAGGTCTGATTTATTATACGGAGAAGAGACTTCCAAGTTTGAATATGCACATCAATTGATCAACTCCAACGTGGCAGTGCCGTTCACCGCATTTTCCAATCCTCCAACTGTAACTTTACCTAGACTCAAAGGTCTTACTTTGGGAACGACTCCTAACTTCTTAGATGCAATACTTAACATTGCTGATGACAAAGATCAGTCACAAGGACTTCAGAATCAGGATTCTTGGGTGTCTCAATTCCACAAGTTAGGTAAGACGGTGAATTTTTACGGTGATGATACTTGGTTGAAGTTATTCCCAAATTGTTTTAACAAGACAGATGGAACCAATTCATTCTTTGTTAGTGATTTTTATGAGGTCGACACCAATGTAACTCGCCATCTTGATATAGAATTGAATGCATCTGCAGATTGGGATGGGTTAATCCTACACTATTTAGGATTGGATCATATTGGTCATAAAACTGGGCCCTTTTCTAAATTCATGGAAGACAAACATCGAGAACTAGATGGAATTATTGAAAGAATCCACAAATTTCTTAGCACCAGCAAAAAGCACCAAAATACTTTGTTCATTGTCCTAGGCGACCATGGAATGAATGACATAGGAAATCATGGAGGTTCTTCCAGCGGTGAAACCAGTGCTGCTCTTATGTTCATCTCAGACAAATTCAAAAAGTTAGATCTTGGGTGGAATGCTCCGCTTCCAAATGAAAAGGATTTTCAGTATTACAGAAAAATCAATCAGATAGATTTGATACCAACCTTGTCATTATTATTGAATTTTCCAATCCCTAAAAACAGTCTTGGTATAATTATGAAAGAATTTTTGGGTTTGTTCAGTCAGAAAACTCATCACGAGATCATGATGAAGAACTGTAAACAATTCTTAGAGCTATTCACGTTGAATAATAAACAAAGCGAAGACATAATAGACAGCTTCAACAATTTGGACAGCGTTCATGGAGCTTATGAATTTTTGGAACAATACCAAGAGGTTTTAATAGATTCATCATCAAACTACAATTATTCCAATCTACACCAATCCATAATTGGATGCGCTGTATGTTTATTTGTGATATTGTTCTATTTTAACTGGCAAGTTAGGGATTGGGATTACAAGCTTAATATCGTCATTTATCAAATAATCATGATTTTATTTGCTGTGCACTATCATGGTTCATCTTTAATAGAAGAGGAACATCATTTATGGTGGCTTTTGAGCTGTGCATTTGTTATATATGCTTTCAACTTCACTGGATATAAAAACTTCACCAGCTTCTTTATTATTTTAATTTGTTTGAGATTAATCAAGTCATGGTGCAATACTGGTCAAAAATTTAACGACTACTATGTCTTCTCAACATTTTTAATTGACAATCCTTCAATTCTTTGGTCTTCTGTCGCATTCACCTATATTATACTAGGGCTTCTGATATATTTCCAGGGTACTTTAAGACACTGTTTTAACTTCGAGATTAACTCGTCAACATATGAACGAAGATACTTTAAAAATGACGTTAACAACATTTTTACATTTATACCATTGAGTATATTAGTAACTATGGGGTTTTCATTTAAACTCCTTCAAGGATATCTTGACGGATATACCATCCCTTCATGGTTGAAATCATACGTTGAGTGGAATCTATTATCATTCGAAATTAAAGAATTCGATAAGGTTCTCATATCGAATTTGTTAGTTAAGTTATCAAATTATATTATAACCGGTGTTTTATCATTCATGGGTGGTAGAATTGTTTTAGGTTTCCTCAGAGGGCTCAAAGTGGGAATGCTTACAGATAATATCAATTTATTGACTGTATTCTTGCTCCATCAAACCAAAATTGAACTCATCCCCATATTTTTGGTTTTTTTCGTGATAAAGCACCAAATTTCTAAAATATTACTCGATAATCATTCTAAGTTGCTAGTTAAGGTGGATCATACAATTATTTTGATGTCATTGTTTAGCTTAATTATTTCTAACTTGACATTTTTCTCGATGGGTGGAACCAATTCCTTGGCGACAGTTGATTTGTCTAACGCATTTAACGGTGTTAAATCATACGAGATCGGCAAAGTGTCATTTCTTACATTTGTGTCAAACTTTATAGGACCAATATTCTGGAGTGCATCTTCAATTCAGCTTGTGCTTGAAACTAACATTTTGAACTTCAATATCTACGACGCACACAAAGACTTGATAAGCTTTGTGGGAATAAAGTTCAGCATCTTGAATTTGAAATTACTAGTAAGTGCTGTGTTTTATTCCATTTGTTGCATCAGCTTGATTACGTCTTGTTACAATTTGAGATTTCATTTATTCATTTGGACTGTTTTCCTGCCCAAATTGCTCTATTTTGGTGTATGGATGTTGTTGATGAATGTTTTAATAGATTTCATTTTGTGTGGTACTTTACTATTGATGACTTAGAGTTTAAACTAGATTCACACGACTTGTGAGCCTTTCATTTTGAATTATTCTATATAATTGTACATAACTATTGTAATAATTGGTCTCTGAAATGCTTTTGGAAATTGACGTTTTTGGCAGCTTTTCTATCATTAGTGTCGTATCTCTTGTACTCTGATCTCCATGCCATCTTTTGAACATTAATCTCTTTTCTGTCTCTAACATTTAACATGTGTCTGTCTTCAGCAGCAATCACTGTACCTTGTGCTTCACTTAACTCTCTTTCAGGAGGTAAGTTTTGCCTGTAATATCTTTGTAATGACCTATGTCCCAATACTTTTCCTGTTGGTAAAATCAAATCGAAACCATCTTGTATTATAGCATTTCTATTATCAGATGGTATCTCCTCATCTGAATCATACTCTCCTTCTTCTCCTTCAATATCTTCCCAGTCACCAGCATCCTGGATATCATCGGCACGAACGTAATCATTGTAGGATGCAGAAAAATCATAAAATTCCGAAATTTCCAACTTTTCGTCTTCAGATTCGTATGGAATTCTCATGTGTCTTTTAATCTTCATGTGTTCCCTCACCGCTTCGATATTCTTACCTTGGTATGGACAACTTAAGCAAACGTTCCCCAAGCCAATTTTTTCGCCAAGATATTTTATTAAGCCTTCCTTATTGATCAAGAACTTAGATTCTGGTATATATAACCCATGTTTCAGGAACATGTGATCAAGGTTCTCATCAAGCGTTTCAAAACTTGATTTGTCCTTAGGGGTACAAAACAAGCAAGTATTAATGGGTATCTCTACTCTGTTCTGGAGTTTCTCTTTATAAAGTTGTTCTTCTTGTTCTTCAATCGAAAGCTCATTTACTTTTTCAGTCAAATCTTTAGCTTCTTCTTGAGATTTAGCTTCAACATCTGTAGAAGAGTCTTGCGTTACACCTAAAATTTCATTATCTTGCTTTATTTGCATGTTTCTTCTTGCGGTTTCCAAAATTTGTCTCTTTTGTTCTAATATAGCTTCCTTTTGTCTTCTTCTTTCTTCTTTCTTGCTTATTTTGGCATCTGTTTCGCTGGTTTTGGTAGCAGCCACTTTAGAGTTAAAGGATTGCTCATCAATAGGTGGTAATTGTGCCACCCTTCTTTTCAAATTATATCTATGCCAGTCACCTTTCATATGCTCCCTTTGATTGCTAGCATCTTCAAATGCTAAATTACACGAGTTACAAGTATAAACCATGATTATATGTTTCTCTTACAAATCAAAATTAATTTTTATGCGATGAGATGCTACAAGAATGCGCACCAGATGAGGAAGAAATTTTAGTGCTTGGTGTAATATGAGTGAAGAATCAAAGAAAACTATTCAAAGCACCTTTAAAGAGGACATTATACCTGCCACAGTGCAGGCTATTAGGATAGCAAGTGCATTAAAGTCTCAAGATATTGGTTTTAATAGAACCTTGGACCCAAAATTATCATCTGATTCAAAGGCTGTCTCTTCCAAATTGATAGATTTATGCAATCGAATCATAGACAATCTACCAAATGGTAATGCAGATGACGAGTCTCAGATAAATTTGAAGGATGATGAGACTTTAGAAACGACGAATTGGAAGCATATATCGAATGGAATTGATACATTATTCGAAAGGGCAGATGTACTTTTCGATCAGATAAGGAATGGTAGCAATAATAATGAAGTTAAAAAGTTCACTTATCTAGAAGAGTCCAACAACGTGTCAACAGATGACAGCAAAGCAATGAATAAGAAAATGGAAAAGCCACAACTCAAGTTCAAAACTCCTGTGGATAACAATGAGCTTGGTCCATTCAAACCCAAATTGACTTCAAAGCCTAATAGTATAAAACCGTTCGAGGAATCCACTCAGATTCAACATCCTGAAGCTAACGTTGATGCAGATTATATTGACCCCCCATATTTTCCCCAACCTTATGCTTTTGAAATAGATAATCAGCCATACCCTGACAGCATTTTAACTAAATCCACACCTATTGCATTCAAACCTTGGGAGTCAACGCAAGCTGAATGGATAGACAAACCTGAACAAGTTGAAAAGATGGTACAGGAATTGAGTAATTCAAGTGAGATTGCGGTTGACTTAGAACACCATGACTATAGAACTTACTACGGGTTAGTAAGTCTTATGCAAATTTCAAACAGAGAAAAGGATTGGATTGTAGATACGCTTGCTTTAAGAGATGATTTACAACCCTTAAACAAGGTATTTACTAATCCTTCTATTATTAAAGTATTCCATGGAGCTTTCATGGATATAATCTGGTTACAAAGAGATTTGGGCTTATATATTGTTTCATTGTTTGATACCTACCACGCATCAAGAAAACTCGGTTTTCCTAAATTTTCATTGGCATACTTGTTAGAGACATTCGCTCAGTTCAAAACATCCAAGAAATATCAATTAGCTGATTGGAGGATCAGACCATTAACTGCTCCAATGTTGGCGTATGCTAGGTCTGATACTCACTTTTTATTGTATATTTTTGACCAGTTGAAAAATAAATTGATTGATCAAGAGAATGGAAAATTACAAGATGTTCTATATGAATCCAGAAAGGTTGCTAAAAGAAGATTTGAGTACACAAAATACCGACCCTTAGCCCCCGATAGCCTTGTGACTTGTCCTGTCATGTCTTCCAATATAAAAGAGCCATACATGTCTATTGTTGTCCAGTACAATATCCCCTTTCACATTAAGCCTGTTGTTGAAGTATTATACAATTGGAGAGATCAAATGGCTAGAGAGTTGGATGAGTCTGTCAGATACGTCATGCCCAACCAAGCATTGGCATTGTTAGCCACGCTTTCTCGTCCAGTTGAACCCAAAAAAATATTGTCCATTCCCACTTTCATCACTGATTCTATTAGGAAAAATTGCAGTCAAATTGCGGATCTTATAAACGGAACTTTGGACAAATTGGAATCTAACGACTGGGACTTGATGGACAAGGCCGATTTACACTCTAACACCGGAGAAACGTCAATTCCATACTTGAACGAGTCCCAACAGCGTGAGATTTTCAGTACTTTGTGTGAAGAAAATGTTCAGCTTTTGGAAAGCAATAAGAATTCTGAAGACGTGGACTCACTTCTTCAGCCATCCAAGATTTTCCAGAAACATAGCGAAGTATTCAGTATTGCATTTGAAAATAAAGTAGTTCAAGTTTCTTTTGATGAAATCAACAAACGAATATCAAAGACCGATGAAGAGTTTAAGAGCTTTTCTGAACAAGAAGAAAAAGTCACTATCGACGAGCAACAAGAGGAACAAGTTTCCAGCAGCGAAGAAGCAGGTGATAAGAATAATGTACCAGAGCCTCCCGTGAAAGTTCCTAGCCCACCTGAGAAATCTGTGTTCGATGACAAAGAAGAGATAATTAGTCTTCGCAAGCCCAAAAAGAATAGACAACAGGGAAACAAAAGAAAGTTCAATGACTCAAATACCGAGGCGTTTGATTATTCTGAAGCCGCTAAATCCATGAACCCTAGTAAGCCATCGTCTGAACCAAAGAACAAGAGAAAGAAATTTGATCCATATTCTAAGTCCAGTAGTGGCCCTCAAGCTGCTAGAAAGAGTAAACAATTTCAAAACGGTAAATCGACCACTTTTAAAAGGTAATAAGTATTTAGTGATTACATAGAATTCATGTACCCTCTGCCACAAAAAGGCTAGACAATAACGACCAAGCTCCACAGGAAGTGATGAATCATTAAATTTATAAGTGTGTTGTGTTGTACAGCCACCTAATGGACTCTTGAACCTCCATCAAGCTTGAGTAAATATTTCTCTACTTATTTTTTATTCCTTTTGGATATTTGGTTGTTTCAATAAACCAATTGTTGCAATGTTGTATTTACCGTGATGTTGGGGAATTTGAAGCATGGCAATATCTATAATACTATGCAATCCTAGATATGTTTATCACTATCCATATTACAAGCCAGTGTGAACGTTACGTTGACTCAGGATTCTGTTTCCACCTGAGTCTGGACACTTACTATTTGCATCCATTTCGGACCGGGCTACTTCATTAGAAGCGTGCCAAAATGCTTAGGCCCTGAGAGAGGTCGGACGGCTGCTTTCTGCCTACAATGTAAGTAAATCCCTGATGATTGAATTTTCTTGGAAGGATAATTTCCAAAGAGACATGACATCTGGGTAAACTAGCCCGGAGCTATTGAAGTGACCAGAGCTATTAGAAACGTCAACAGTCTGTACCCAAGCGATACATGGGGATGAGGCCAAGTTGGCCAACTGCTCCAAGCTAATATCTGAACAAAAGCCAAACCTTATAATGTCGATCTGAAGCATTAATGTAAAACAAAGAATAAAACTAGCTGATTATGACGGAAGAGCCATTTCATCTTGTTAAAATGTCAATAGGTTTGAAGGCTTCCAACATCTCAGCCTCGAGGAAAGTGCTTGATGTAAACGGTCTCCACGTTGCTTCAAAAGCCAAGAGGCTATCAAACTATGATCATATATCACCTAAATCAGGAGCAACTACAAAATTGCCAAACCATCCCAAAAACGTTGCGTTTACAGCATTTTTAATGACCTATCAAATACCAACTCCAACAAACAAATTATCATGGAGACTATTCAAGATATTAGAAGTTCTCCAAGACAATATAGATAGATTTGGTAAGTATCTCTTCAAAAACTTGGGACATCACATAAGAATTTTTACGGTGATCGATATACATAAGAAATTCAGTGAAAGGAAAGTACTGAATAAGAAAAGGAATATTCAGCATTCATAATGGAATTACGGCAGCTCGTAGGCTTTACACGAGACCTTGTTTATATATAAAAAGTGCTTC